>HG995376.1:6010000-6460000 GCA_905333075.3 Atethmia centrago
GGCTGAAATGATGATGATGATGAGGTACTAATAGACTAAACGTAGGGCTGTGTAGAACCGGTCGAAGTGGCGGTGCTTGGGGGCGGCCTATGTCCAGCAGTGGACGTCTTTCGGCTGAAATGATGATGATGATGAGGTACTAATAGACTAAGCGTAGGGCTGTGTAGAACCGGTCCAAGTGGCGGTACTTGGGGGCGGCCTATGTCCAGTAGTGGACGTCTTTCGGCTGAAATGATGATGATGATGAGGTACTAATAGACTAAGCGTAGGGCTGTGTAGAACCGGTCCAAGTGGCGGTACTTGGGGGCGGCCTATGTCCAGTAGTGGACGTCTTTCGGTTGAAATGATGATGATGATGAGGTACTAATAGACTAAGCGTAGGGCTGTGTAGAACCGGTCCAAGTGGCGGTACTTGGGGGCGGCCTATGTCCAGCAGTGGACGTCTTTCGGCTGAAATGATGATGATGATGAGGTACTAATAGACTAAGCGTAGGGCTGTGTAGAACCGGTCCAAGTGGCGGTACTTGGGGGCGGCCTATGTACAGCAATGGTCGTCTTTCGGCTGAAATGATGATGATGATGAGGTACTAATAGACTAAGCGTAGGGCTGTGTAGAACCGGTCCAAGTGGCGGTACTTGGGGGCGGCCTATGTCCAGTAGTGGACGTCTTTCGGCTGAAATGATGATGATGATGAGGTACTAATAGACTAAGCGTAGGGCTGTGTAGAACCGGTCCAAGTGGCGGTACTTGGGGGTGGCCTATGTCCAGCAGTGGACGTCTTTCGGCTGAAATGATGATGATGATGAGGTACTAATAGACTAAGCGTAGGGCTGTGTAGAACCGGTCCAAGTGGCGGTACTTGGGGGCGGCCTATGTCCAGTAGTGGACGTCTTTCGGCTGAAATGATGATGATGATGAGGTACTAATAGACTAAGCGTAGGGCTGTGTAGAACCGGTCCAAGTAGCGGTACTTGGGGGCGGCCTATGTCCAGCAGTGGACGTCTTTCGGCTGAAATGATGATGATGATGAGGTACTAATAGAGTAAGCGTAGGGCTGTGTAGAACCGGTCCAAGTGGCGGTACTTGGGGGCGGCCTATGTACAGCAATGGTCGTCTTTCGGCTGAAATGATGATGATGATGAGGTACTAATAGACTAAGCGTAGGGCTGTGTAGAACCGGTCCAAGTGGCGGTACTTGGGGGCGGCCTATGTCCAGTAGTGGACGTCTTTCGGCTGAAATGATGATGATGATGAGGTACTAATAGACTAAGCGTAGGGCTGTGTAGAACCGGTCCAAGTGGCGGTACTTGGGGGTGGCCTATGTCCAGCAGTGGACGTCTTTCGGCTGAAATGATGATGATGATGAGGTACTAATAGACTAAGCGTAGGGCTGTGTAGAACCGGTCCAAGTGGCGGTACTTGGGGGCGGCCTATGTACAGCAATGGTCGTCTTTCGGCTGAAATGATGATGATGATGAGGTACTAATAGACTAAGCGTAGGGCTGTGTAGAACCGGTCGAAGTGGCGGTGCTTGGGGGCGGCCTATGTTCAGCAGTGGACGTCTTTCGGCTGAAATGATGATGATGATGAGGTACTAATAGACTAAGCGTAGGGCTGTGTAGAACCGGTCCAAGTGGCGGTACTTGGGGGCGGCCTATGTCCAGTAGTGGACGTCTTTCGGCTAAAATGATGATGATGATGATGATGATGACGATAACAGCTCCCAAGTTACTTTTAATTATTTGTCGTTGTTGTTGTTTATTTTGAACTATTTATTTTTTTACATACTTTCTTGACATAATATTTTCATTATTTGATATTCTATACTTACAATTTTATTTACAACTATATAGTAGTGGCTTTTGTGGACAGGACATTAATTCAGTCTTGTTACAGTTGTAATGGCAATCATGTCATTTGGTTTAAAAAGGCTTTTATTTTTATTATTTTATTAATATTTTACATAATTATTTTATATTTTTTTAATGTAAGAACGTCGTAGGCTTAATAGACTGTAGATTTGTAGACCATTTATTTTTTGTTAAGTACCTGGTACTTCTTGACAGGCCTTCAGTGTTCTCCCATACCTCCCATACACAGTAATATGAAAACATTGAGAAAGCCAATTATTTTTAAAAGAGTAAACGTGGAGTTTCTTGACAGCTCTTCTACATAGGAAACGACCAATTGGAACCGTGCACCTAGCTTGTGACGTTTCATAAGTGTCCATGTAGGTTTATGTGAAATAAAATAATTTGATTTTGATTTTGACTATATGCAGAAACATCTAATTACGTCGTGTGTAAGGAAAAATTCACAGACTTCCAAAATACCACAAATTAATATGTATTGGCGTCATCTCTACATTAAATCACAACACATAATAAAACAAAGTCGGGAAGCCGCGTCTGTCTGTCTGAACGCGATAAACTCAAAAACCACCAAACGGATATTCATTAATTTTTCACCAATGGTCGGAGTGATTCATTAAGAAAGTTTACGTGTATAATTCATTAAAGTTGTTTGTAAATTAGCTGAAATATGACGACGATTGTTGAAGATGTCGGAAAAAATCGTGCCGACTTGGGAGCTTTACTGGCATGCGCGTTTACGGTAGTACGTTTCTGCGAGATAATTTCAGACCACGGACGAAGTTGAGGGAAAAAGCTACTTATTATTTTTAAAAAATGTGTAAAACCAAAGCACAGTTAGAGCCTCAGTGAATCACAACTCGATTCATCAGAAATATTTCAACTTTACGTCAATCTTTGGCTTTGCAAATTTTTTATTTAATAATTTTCTTCTGAGTCAACGTGTCCTTCTAGCTAAATGACAGAACCTTTCTATAAATAAATAATTATGTCAACAGGGTTCTGTTATATATTAAACAACATTATTAAGTATATAATAATAAACAGCTGACGCTGCAACACGTGTATCCACCGTTTTTTCCATTGACTCAGCATATTGCCATAACTTAGAAATTACACCATTTTATTAGCAGTGTGGAATTGAACGTCGTCACGGACATTAGGCTTTCTTTGTAAAACCTTTTTATTATTAATTAAAAGTTTTTCTAGTTCTATTAAAAGTTTTTTTTTTAAAAAACCTATTTCGACCCACCCCGTAACAGTGGTGTCAGAAGTGGGATGCCAGTATCGATTGTGCTGGTATTTCATTACGTGTTACGCGAGTGATAGTCTGAACTCTGTGTCTACTACAAACTCTGTGTCTACAAACTCTGTGTCTCAAACTCTGTGTCTACAAACTCTTTTTGTGTGAAGTGATTGTATCGACATCGCGAAGTCTCCGAACTCTGTTCGTCCCTGATCACTGTGCCGTGATCTCACGTGAAAGCCTCTGAACTCTGACTCGAACAGTGTCGTGACTCCTTCACATCGAACTCTAGTGTCTTGAACTTACCCGACCTGGAAGTTGAGGCTCGTCAGCTCATCATTGCTGACCTACCGCGTTACTGACGTCTCTTCTGCTCCCGCTGACGTGCTGCGGCGTGTCCTGTCTCGGAGCTAGAGTCTTGGTGCCGTCCCTGGTCCGGTGCCTGGTGTGTTCAACTTACCTGGTCATCTCCACGAAATCTGCGATGTACGCCACACTCCTACTCGCCGTGCTGCTGTGAGTAGAATATCTTATCGCTTGTTATTGCTAATCCTATTTCTATTTCAGATAATTCCAAATCCTACAATTTCAAAATCTTTATCTTAATTCAAATCTGTAAAACAAACTTACCAAATCTTATCCTTTTAAAATTCAATATCCTACGTATTGTGATTTACTTTCTACCTAATCCTAAATCTAACTATCTTTCAAAATGTCCAGGACCGAAGTGTCTCTCAGTGAACAATATCCTCTTAAAATTTTATGTGATTTTATCGATATATACCGAGGAGATCGTGAAACTTTACCGGCATTCTTAACAAATTGCCAAAATGCGCTAAATCTTGCTTCAGAGAGCCAAAAAAAGTTAATCTTAAAATACATTTTGTCTAAATTACGAGACAAGGCTCAAATAGCTTGTTCAAATAAAATCTTTGAAGATTTCGAATCATTGCAATCTTTCCTACGTCAGAACTTTGGAGAAAGAAAACATTTTTGCCGCCCCCAAGCACCGCCACTT
Source organism: Atethmia centrago (assembly GCA_905333075.3). Lineage (NCBI taxonomy): Eukaryota > Metazoa > Arthropoda > Insecta > Lepidoptera > Noctuidae > Atethmia > Atethmia centrago. The sequence goes on from HG995376.1 coordinate 6,014,137, forward strand.
CGACCGGTTCTACACAGCCCTACGCTTAGTCTATTAGTACCTCATCATCATCATCATTTCAGCCGAAAGACGACCATTGCTGTACATAGGCCGCCCCCAAGTACCGCCACTTGGACCGGTTCTACACAGCCCTACGCTTAGTCTATTAGTACCTCATCATCATCATCATTTCAGCCGAAAGACGTCCACTGCTGGACATAGGCCACCCCCAAGTACCGCCACTTGGACCGGTTCTACACAGCCCTACGCTTAGTCTATTAGTACCTCATCATCATCATCATTTCAGCCGAAAGACGTCCACTACTGGACATAGGCCGCCCCCAAGTACCGCCACTTGGACCGGTTCTACACAGCCCTACGCTTAGTCTATTAGTACCTCATCATCATCATCATTTCAGCCGAAAGACGACCATTGCTGTACATAGGCCGCCCCCAAGTACCGCCACTTGGACCGGTTCTACACAGCCCTACGCTTACTCTATTAGTACCTCATCATCATCATCATTTCAGCCGAAAGACGTCCACTGCTGGACATAGGCCGCCCCCAAGTACCGCCACTTGGACCGGTTCTACACAGCCCTACGCTTAGTCTATTAGTACCTCATCATCATCATCATTTCAACCGAAAGACGTCCACTACTGGACATAGGCCGCCCCCAAGTACCGCCACTTGGACCGGTTCTACACAGCCCTACGCTTAGTCTATTAGTACCTCATCATCATCATCATTTCAGCCGAAAGACGTCCACTACTGGACATAGGCCGCCCCCAAGTACCGCCACTTGGACCGGTTCTACACAGCCCTACGCTAAGTCTATTAGTACCTCATCATCATCATCATTTCAGCCGAAAGACGTCCACTGCTGGACATAGGCCGCCCCCAAGCACCGCCACTTCGACCGGTTCTACACAGCCCTACGTTTAGTCTATTAGTACCTCATCATCATCATCATTTCAGCCGAAAGACGACCATTGCTGTACATAGGCCGCCCCCAAGTACCGCCACTTCGACCGGTTCTACACAGCCCTACGCTTAGTCTATTAGTACCTCATCATCATCATCATCATTTCAGCCGAAAGACGTCCACTACTGGACATAGGCCGCTCCCAAGCACCGCCACTTCGACCGGTTCTACACAGCCCTACGCTTAGTCTATTAGTACCTCATCATCATCATCATTTCAGCCGAAAGACATCCACTGCTGGACATAGGCCGCCTCCAAGCACCGCCATTTCTACCGGTTCTACACAGCCCTACGCTTAGTCTATTAGTACCTCATCATCATCATCATTTCAGACGAAAGACATCCACTGCTGGACATAGGCCTCCCCCAAGCACCGCCACTTCGATCGGTTTTGTGCTTCCCGCATCCAGCGGATTCCTGCGGCCTTCACAAGGTCATCGGTCCACCTTTTAGGAGGCCTTCCTACGCTATGTCTTCCGGTACGCGGTCGCCATTCCAGAACCTTTCGGCCCCATCGGGCATCCGTTCTGCGAGCATTGCGCCCTGCCCACTGCCACTTAAGTTTGGCAATTATTAGTACCTATACATATTATTTTCTGTGGAAGAGGTAACATCTGTGACTTTGTATGTAGAGGATAATCTCAGAAACTTAAAATCCGATTTAAAAAATTCTTTCACTTGTACAAAGCTACACTACTCGTATTGCCGAGTGTCATAAAATATGTTTTATGGTAAGTTAAAAGTTAGTTGACTTCCACGTGGATAGTGATGGGTAACTCATCAATTTTATTTGAGGTTGAGGGAGGACCTCACTTTACCTCGTGAGGTCCTCATGATTCCTCACCTCAAATGAGGGGTTCATTTGAGGTGAGGAATCGTCAACGGCGTATTCACCTCGCAACTCGTGAGCCCCAGCCGAATTCAGCCGAACGTACGAGGGAGCGAGGCGGGTGGGCGCGACGACGACTCACGAGTACCCACGAGTCTCTACTCACTCACGACTCGCGAGTACTCGCGAGTCACGAACTCGTTCGCCTCACCACTCGCCACGATTTCATATTGTCAATGTCAATTTTTGAGGACGCGTGAACGAGTGAGGTGTGGTGAGGTGGTTCAGTGAGGAAATTCGAGTAACTCTTTCAATTTGCGATCATGAATACCTCAAACGAGGGACCTCATGAGTGAGGGACTCATCACTACACACGGACGAAGTCACAGGTAGCAGATATTCAATTACATGGAACAACGGGCTGGGTTTGAATTTTAACAACGGTGACGGAACGATACGTTGCAAAATAATTGCGTTCGTTTGATCCCTTGCTTGCCGTTATTACCTTCAGTTAAGCAATTAATATGTAAGATATTTAAGAATTCACTCTATTATTTGTACACTTTAGAAACACGATTACTTGTGATTGCCTCGATGTAAAAATTAAAAGTAATCTCCAAAAAAAAAATACCCTGAGTACGGCGTAAATACTTCCCGGAAGGTCATATAAGTTTTTTTAATAATAACAAAACTACATGTTTTCTATAACGTATACATTTTACATTTTCAAAACGTGTATTAAATAACTGTAATAAATCTATTTTTCTTTCTATTTGTTTCGTTAATACATACCTATACTACCGAGCATTCCAACCCATTCTAGTCAGAGCCGCCCCTATCCGCTTTAGTCCTGCTTGAGCCAGAAGCTCGATGCGCTTAAAAGGATATGCTATGTCAATGCAAGACATACACATTGTAATGTTGCATTGTCCGGGCGTTCTTTGGAAGTCATTAGATAGATATTAGACTTTCAAAAAACGTCTGCATCCTGTGGCTTCCTTATGAAATGATTCGATCGGTGTATTAGTAAGGCGTTAGAGTATACCGTGTATCTTCCAATACGAATAACAGAGAGATTTTCAAATTTCACTTTTGCTACATATAGGTACCTACCCACACAAACGTCAAAAACATTTCCTAAATTGCCGTTGTAAAACCTCATACTTAAGACGCTGACAACACCCAAGCCGCGGTCACTGTCAGATTGCATAGAAAAGAAAGAGAAGCGCGATGACAAAACGCTTGTAATTTATTGCAAAATATGAAGCAATTCTATTTACTCAAAATTGAGTTGAGTAATTGAAAATAAAAAAACAACCAAGTTCTGCATTCAAATAAGACGTACTTGTTATTAATTAAATACGTAACTTAAGTTGATATTTAGTACAGATATTTTGGATTAGAACTGAAGGTAAGAGGTTAGTTTAACGTTAGTTTGTATCAAGATTTTTTTTCAAAAGATGTTTTGGTAACAACCAAGTTCTGGGAAATATGTTCGAAATTAACATATATTTTTTCCGCTACCACAAACTATACAGATTTGGCAATTTTTTTTCTTAACAGAAGCCTATTTTGGTCAATTGGGTCTTGTTAGGGCCTTAAAGGCAGACAGCGACGCGACGGTGCGTCGTGATTCTGCTAGAACAGTTTCCATGAAGTTTTCATAGAATTTGTTCTACTAGAGTTTTTAGCTCTACTAAAACTTTAACCAAAACGTTCTTGCTATTGATCACTTTACATTTTATCAATCAATCTGCCTCGCCTTTTTCCAACTATGTCGGGGTCGGCTTTCGGTCTAGCCGGATGCAGCTGAATACCAGTATTTATATGTAGCGACTGCCTATCTGACCTCCACAACCCATTGACTGATTGAATTATTTTTTTTGTTAATTTTGACGTTCGAAGTGCCTTTTATTTGCCTATTTTAAATAAATAATTTGACTTTGAGTTTGAATTGATGAATGGTAATTCATTTATTATTTTCAAGCAGGTTAATTTTCAATCTACTCTTATTCCCAATTGGCTGTGATCATTTTTATTTATAATCTGACAAAGGTGACACGATACATCACGTAACTCTCAAGTATCTAAATAGATATTACAAATTTATTGGATATCCGTGTTGCTACAGAAACCGGGAAATTCCTGGTTTTTAAGCACGCTTTCTACACGAATCAGAAATTTTCGAGCTATAGTTATTTGAAGTTTATTATTTTGTGTTTTATTTTAATAATACAACAAGGTATTTAACAGTGGCCAGAAAGTTTAAGAGCGAGGTGAACATGGATTTTAATTGTAAGATTCAATGCCATATAAGAGGATTTTAGGTCAACCCTTTGCACGCCTCAAAACGCTTCAGCGTGTGAGTGAAAGTACTCTTCTCTCGACATGTCGCCTTGTCAAAATTGTCCAATACTCTACTAATATCGGCGACTGCTTTAATCAGGGATGCTTTTAGTGACTCCAAGTAGCGATGGGGTTTAGCGCAGACCTTCTCCTCTAAGTGCTGCCATATTTTGTAATCCAAGGGATTCAAGTCTGGACTGTATGAGGGCCAATCCTCATGCCTGATAAAGTCGATTCCACGGGTCGTGAGCCAGTTTTGGGTACTTTTCATATTAGCAGAGAAGTTTTAAAAACTAGAAAGATTATAAGATTAATATATTTTTAGATAGATATACCTTCATTATATAACAAGAAATGTAATTAAAAAATTACGTGTAGTGCTTTCCGTTGGGAAAAGTGTCTGTTTGTCGTCACGATTCACGTCGTCACAGAAAATGTAAACTCAAACTCAAAGCATTTATTTCAAATTAACCAAATAAAGGCACTTTTGAATTGTCAAGAGGTTTGTCGCGGGAAGGTACTAAAGGGTTACTGGGGTCCCTGGCAACACAGGCAACGGAAGGAATACGGGTGTGTTTTAGTCAGTAAGAGTCTGACACACCCTCCCGCTCCGCCCAAAGCGGGAGAAGTTATTTGATGATTTCCCACCAAAAAAAAAAGAGGTCGGTCAGTCAGAAAGATGAAGCTAGTTGCCCATTCCAAAGCGTAGTAGGTTCCTATGGAGAAGAACGGGCAAGCAACCCCACGGACACTCTTTTAAATTAAAATATTGTTACAAAAATATTGGTTACATCATTTATGTTGAAATTATACATGTGAGAACAATGTAAATAGACGTGCACGTTAAAAGAATCCGTAACAAAAAGATAAAAACAATTGAAAAATAAAATTAAGCCATGGCAGCTAACTGCCGGCGCCCGTTCACGAACATGACGCATGGATCAACACCATTCAGCTCAACCATTTTGAAGGGAACTTAATGATCCAACACACACGCCAACACCTGCAAGATATTTGAGTAAGCATGACATACTCTCTAGCCGCCAGGGCACATTCAAGTCAATTAAAAACGTACCCAGTACGTCGACAGACGTACTCGTACCCGTATTAATCTAAATCTTCTATAAGTATTCTTTCATCCTTCGGTTATCAAACTCATAAGAGTTTGATACCGAAAATCAATAGGGCAATATCTTTTGAACGGTTATCCGTCAAAAGATATTAACAAAATTCTCTGAATTTTCTTAGATTTTTTTCCGCAAAAGTTATCGTCAACATGTTTCTGTTTGTGAGGCGTGCTACTTTTGAATTTTCCTTATTTTTCAGATTTGGTTATGGTTGTTTTTGATAAAACCTTGCCTGATATTTTTATTTTTTTTTAAGATAATTTGAAATGGACAATTATAAATAGGTCATAATCCAGCTCATTAAAAAAAAGTTTAACTTTATATCACGTCTGTAATTCCAAATGGAATACACACAATATCATTATTAAGTTACGATGCTTCGAGGGCGAGAGGAGCGGTGGCCCAGTGGTAACGGCTGCGACTGACGAGGTGTAGGTCGTAGGTTCGAACCCAGACAGGCCCTTTACTTTGTGTAAATTATTTCATCACAACAGCTATCAAAACGATGAAGGAAAACATCGTGAGGAAACCGGCATATCCTAGAACCAAACATTAGAAGACATGTGACATCTACCAACCCGCACTGGGCCCGCGTGGTTGATTACGGCCCACTCCTTCTCGCAGAGAGGAGGCCTCTGCCCCAGGCAGTGGAAACATTATAAGCTGATTATGTGTGTGTGCGTGCTTCGAGGGTAGGTATCAAGAATACCACATAGAAAGATACATAGATACACAACCCTGTCTTTGTAGCCGCGCAGTCGGGTAAAAAATTACATTTAGAAAGTTTTTCCTGTTAATTCCGCCTACTTTTAGTTTTGTGCATCTTTAATTGTTTTGTTGTTGTTACCGAGCCGATGACATCAGTGTTAAACATTGTTATGCTATCGGAATGTTTTGAATCATTTCTCAATAATTAGCGGTATCATTGGCAACCTTGAGGACGGGCGTTTTTTGGGGACTGTCTTAATTTTGACGTTCGAAAAGTGCTGATTTTCAGCCTAGTTTGAATAAATGACTTTTGATTGGATTTAATTTTTTTTTTTTTTGGGTGGGAAATCATCAAATAACTTCTCCCGCTCTGGGCGGAGCGGGAGGGTGTGTCAGACTCTTACTGACTAAAACCCACCCGTATTCCTTCCTGTTGCCTGTGTTGCCAGGGGCCTCGGTGACCCATAAGTACCTTCCCGCGACCCCGGCAGGCATCGGCCCTAGTAGACCCCTACTTTTGTGCTGACGACATCTCTTTGAGGCGCGCGTGGAATACGATGCGCCGTCGACCCGGGCCTGGTCCTTACCGGACGGTGAGCTACCCATTGCTCACCGTCCGCAAGCCCGCGCCTACGGTGGCTGGAAATCCGCCCGAGATTCCCGACGCCCAGGGCGTCTCCTGCGGCGGCTAGGGGCGAGAGGGCGCGAAACGTGCCTTTCCCTCAACCGTCCCGCCTCCTCCTTCGCGAGCATTACTGCTTCGCAGAAGGAGGTGACGGCTGCCCATGCCCTCTCGCTCCGTACCATTGCCTGAACCAGGGCCGGACGTGAGAGGTCTCTGCCGCCAATCGCCTCCACGAGGACACGGCGGTGCTCTACCCAAGCCGGGCAGACCTCCACCGTATGCTCTACCGTGTCCTCCGGGCGATCCACACAGTGGTGACACCCGTACGTTTCCTCCCGCCTTATCCGACACAGGAACCTCCCGAAGCTGCCGTGTCCGGTGAGGACCTGCGTCAGGACTGGTCAGGACGCCGTGGCGTCTCTCCAGCCACTCCTCAAAGAGGGGACTTATCACCGCAATCGTGGCGTGCCCAGCACTGGGTTGCGACAACCGTACTTTCCATGACGCCATGAGATCCCGCCAGAGCTCCGTCCGCTGTGCCGCTATTTCTCGCGGCAATGGACTAACATCCCAGCGTTTCGTCTCCTCGCGCCACTCCCATACGTGCGCGAGGACTTTTGCCTCCAGATCCCATGGCGGCAATCCGGCAAGGAGGCTCGCTGCCTCACAGGAGACCGTGCGGTATCCCCGGACCATCCGGATGGCCATGACTCTCTTGGTATTACATTGGTTAAATATCTGTATGCAATAATGATCTTTCGATTTTGGACAAAAATATTTTCTAATTCTATAGAGTAAGTATACAAAGAATATAATGAAAAATACATAAGAAAGAGACATGTAATGAATGCCATATTTTTGAAAATGATTGGGACTTTCGAGGCTGTCTAAATCCTTTTCGAATGAATCTAAATGTAAACTAGCTTGTAATAGAGAATCCAGATTATTTGCATCGTTTACTTTTAAATAAGGCAATCTGGTAAGTGTTTTGTTGATTCTTCTTTTATCACAACAATCATCGTCTACAAGATTAAAGTTAGAAAGAATCTGTGAGCTTACATTAAGAACGGCATTTGATTGTGGCACGAATTGTAGAGTTTTATAGAAGGCTTTACAGGTTTTGGGTATAGACAGTATGCCAGTGCCGAACAAAGTTTCATCGAAATTATTTCCATCATTCTCACAGGAGATATGACACTTGCCTGGTTCTGACAGAACGAAAATCCAATTATTATTATTTATTTTATGAAATACTTGTACTGAGCCTTTCAGTAGTTTAATTTCACAAGAACTAGGTAACTTATTTATTACTTCTGTAATTAAGATAGTCTCAAAAATTGGGTTAACGACACTTGAAAAAACACTTTCTAACTCACACACATGGGATTTACCCGGAATCACTTTGCACTGATTTACACTACGCAACAATGAATAGAACATATGATCGACTGTTATTGCTAGGTAAGGATGAGCGGGAGCGATAAGTGCAAACGTATCGGGTTGCGATACGTCGTAAGGGACAGGCATTGGAATCACGCGGTACAGGGTATATGTCTGCGGAAGGACGAGCGGGATTTTAATGACGATAATTATCTTGTTATTATGGAAATAAGAAATAATTCTAGAAATATCGATTAGTTCATGAATGTTTTGTAACGACAGGGATACCGGGAGTTCGTAATACCTTGGCATATTATTCCTATTTTGTTCAAGTTCGTTATATATTTGATGTGGACTAAGTATAGTCGGATGCAATACGTTCATCTTGCTGAATAAAATCGCATTATTGATATCTTCTATATCAAACGATAATGAAATAATGATACTTTCAAGAGCACTTAATAGTGAATTAATGTTCGACTTGATTTCTAACTTATCATTGGAGTTGGAAATAAGTTGAAGTCCTCTATCAATGGCTTCGAGATTTTTATTTAGGCGTTTCTCATTTTTGTTTAGTTTAGAGATAGAATTATTAAATGTAGTAATAGTTGACTTAATGACATGGATGTTATCTCTCATTAAATGAGCTAATTGTTTTTCGTCTGTTTGTACTTGGTCGATCGCATCGGAATATTTGAGGGCATCTTCTGCATCCAGAGTGCCGAAAAAAGTTTTTAATAAAGATCCGCCAGCGTCTATGAGGCCGCGTTTGTATCTTTTATTATTATTTACCAAATACGAGACAGAGGAATACTTTTTAACATTATTATCATGTTGATTTTGTAATGCTGATAATGCATTTAAACAATCCTGTTGGATTTTAGAAGAACTATAATCTTTGCAATAAGTATTGACTCTAGAAAGTAACGATTCTACAATAGTAAAGTGTGAATGTATTCTGCTGATATCTAGATAAGTTATGACGTTCCAGTTGTCGTTAGTGAATTTTAGATTGTTAAGTTTATCGAAATATAGGCCTGGACTCGTAGTTATAGGCGTAACGATCTGATGACACGAAGTTGATGAACCAAAGTGCCTGTAAAGATAAGATCAAGTTATAGCATCATCTGACGCCAACTTTATTTCGTCATAATGATGACGTACATGTCTACGATTTATTAATAAGGTGACGGTGTGATTACCGTTTATTTTGATTATTTTAAAAGGGCCTTTCCATACAGGGGATAAGGCTTTATTTTGCTTGTGGTGACACCTGAGATAGACTGAGTCACCAATGTTATACGTAACGGGCTTAGCATGAGAATCGTAAAGACGTTTAGACCTTTCTTTAGATACTTGAATATTTTGTAGTGCTTTTTGCCTACTATAATATAATCTATGATTTAGTAGTCTGACGTAATCCGTATAAGTGTTATTCTCTAAAGTATCTATAGATTTAGGAATATGTGGCTTGAAGCCGAATATCAATTCGAAGGGCGAATAATTGGTAGTCGAGTGAACATTTGAATTGTAAGAAAACATGGCTGTATTAAGATATAAGTCCCAAGTATGGGCATTTTCGTTCACAAATGGCCTTAAGTATTCTTTAAGGGTGGCATGACTCCTCTCTAGAGCGCCACAAGTTTGAGGATGATAAGGCGAAGCTAGAATGTGTTTTATTCCGAATAATTTTGTAAGTTGTTTAATGACTTCGGAAGTAAAATTAGTGCCTTGGTCAGTGATGATCATTTTAGGAATTCCGAGATGAGATATAAAGTGGACTAATTTTTTAGCGGTTTCATCCGATGAGCAGGCTAACAAGGGATAGGCTTGCGAGTATTTTGTAAGATCATCCTGAATGGTAAGAATAAATTTGTATTTAACTTCGTAGGTCTCCGGAAGAGGACCAACAATGTCAAGGAATATTTTTTCGAGCGGTTTTGCTGCGGTAGAAGTAATAATCATAGGCGCACGATGAATTTGACGTAGGGGTTTGTTAATCTGGCAGGATTTGCAGTTTTTGATGTAATCTTCGATGTCTTGCCGCATATTTTTCCACCAGTACATAGACTTTATCCTTTCAAACATACGTGATACACCAGGGTGACCAGCCGTCGGTAAATCGTGATTGTCACGAAGTATCTTCTTGACTTCCTCAGGTGTGGGAAATAGAATAGAGTTTCTATAAATATTTACTTTAATGCCAGTATCACGGAATACGTAGCCTATAATATTATAGATTTTTGTATAAGAAAGTTTGGTGAATGGGTCGGAGAAATCTGAAATCGCAACTTCCTTCTCCTCTAAATACCAATACTTAACCATATCTCTATATTCGATTAATAGTCTAAAAATATCTTTATATGACATTTCATCGTAGTGATGAACGCGGACGAATAAATGAGTGAACAAATGCTTATCGTTAGAAGTGCTGTATAAGGTATAAAGTTCGCGTTCAATGTCACGAACGCTAGGTTGACTTGTAGATAGGTCTATAATGTCTCTGCAATAAGGAACAGAGTCGTCCAAATCAATTGAGGTAGGATATGCAATTAACTTGCACTTGGCCTTCAGCAACGATTCATTGTATTCTTGAATAGTAGTATCAAAACAAAAGTTAGGCTGTTTAGACTGTTTTAAGTATTTTTCATAAGTATCTGATGGGCATGGCGAAGGATTATCGAAGGGTGAACTTGGAGAATGAGAATCCGGAGGATTCGGAATATTTGAGTTCGGTGGCTCGAAAAGTGAAGACGACTCTCACTACGAAACTTTGGGGTCATTCCGAATCGATTTTGAGTATACTTTTTCTACTAATTCTAAACTTTATTTTAGCTTTATTTTAACGCCGTTAGTGATAGAGTTAGACTTAACTATGACGGTATTCTAGGCAACGATTTCTTGAGGAAACTCGATTGCGATGTAAAATACTCCCAAAATTCTTTACTAATCCAAGGGCATCTTATACCTCTAAACTTCGATCGTCCAGTCTACGTCATTCCACCTCGCTCTGAGATAATAGTTGAATGTCCTATCTCAAATTCCTTAGAGGAGCTAAAGCACATGAAAGATGCTCTAGTCCTTGATCATATATACTCAGAGGGAGTCTACTTAGCAAACTGTATTGTTACAGTTAAATCTAACCACTGTATCAATATTTCGGTGCTCAACACTACCGAGTCAGAAATCACATTTAAAGATTACTATGTTCATGTACTTCCATATGAGCCCGAAGTTGTTTCATCCGCGTTCCCTCGTAATGACGTCTACCAAGACATAAATAATATTTTCAATATCTCGAATGATAGATCGCAACAAGTCTTAGATCTCATTCGAACTGAACACCTCAATCCAGAAGAGACAAAAATACTCTTAGAGTGTTGTTCAGATTATACCGATATTTTCTACCTCGAGGGCGAGCCTTTAACACATACCAATGCTATTGACCATTCGATAAACACCGGTAACGCTGCTCCGACTCATGTAAAATCTTATCGTTTCCCCGAGTGCCACAAAGGTGAAGTCGAATCCCAAATCAAAAATATGCTAGACCAGAACATCATTCGTCCTTCCAAGTCACCTTGGAGCGCCCCAATTTGGGTAGTGCCCAAAAAGGTAGACTCTACGGGTAAACAGAAATGGAGGTTAGTCATTGACTATAGGAAATTAAATGACGTGACAGTCACCGAAGTTTATCCTATACCTTTGATCACAGATATCCTAGACCAGCTGGGCCACTCAAAATATTTTAGCACTTTGGACCTCGTAAGTGGCTTCCATCAAATAAAATTAAATCCTAAGGACGCATCTAAAACTGGCTTCACCGTTGTAGGTAACGAAATATCCGGGCATTATGAGTTTACAAGAATGCCCTTCGGATTAAAAAATGCTCCGGCTACGTTCCAAAAACTTATGAATACTGTGCTCTCTCTGTCTTCAAGGCCTTCACTGCTATATCTATTTAGATGACTGCATTATCTATAGCCAAAATCTCCAATCCCATATCGATAAGCTCAAACTAATCTTTGATAGATTTCGTGAATACAATCTCAAATTACAACCCGCAAAATGCGAGTTCTTACGACGCGAAGTTGCCTACTTAGGTCATATAATTACCGATAAAGGTGTTTGTCCCAATCCAGATAAAATCAAGGCCGTCACTCAATTCCCAACTCCTAAAAATCCGAAAGATATATAATCTTTCCTAGGCCTAGTCGGCTATTATAGGCGATTTATTGAAAACTTTTCCAAGATTACAAAACCCTTAACTTCCCTTTTAAAAAAGGACATTTCTTTTATATGGTCAACAGAGCAAGAAAATGCTTTCAATATTCTGAAACATAAATTAACAACGGCGCCCCTATTACAATATCCAGATTTCTCTCAGCCGTTTCTGCTGACTACCGATGCTTCTAACTATGCCGTAGGCGCTATACTATCTCAAGGCGAAATAGGCAAGGATAAGCCTATCGCATACGCATCGCGAACATTAAACAAAGCTGAGGGCAACTACTCAACAACCGAAAAAGAGCTATTAGCTATCCTTTTCGGTGTTAAAACGTTTCGTCCCTATCTGTTCGGCTATAGGTTCAAAATCGTCACCGATCACAAGCCCTTAGTATGGCTTTTCAATGTCAAAGACCCTGGTTCTAGACTAATACGTTGGCGCCTAAAATTAGAGGAGTACAACTACGAAATAGTCCATAAACAAGGCAAATTAAATTGCAACGCGGACGCTCTGTCGCGTTTCCCATTACAAGATCCTGATAATAATTTAAATCGCCCGGTATGCGCTATCGAAGATGAGCCACCGAACTCAAATATTCCGAATCCTCCGGATTCTCATTCTCCAAGTTCACCCTTCGATAATCCTTCGCCATGCCCATCAGATACTTATGAAAAATACTTAAAACAGTCTAAACAGCCTAACTTTTGTTTTGATACTACTATTCAAGAATACAATGAATCGTTGCTGAAGGCCAAGTGCAAGTTAATTGCATATCCTACCTCAATTGATTTGGACGACTCTGTTCCTTATTGCAGAGACATTATAGACCTATCTACAAGTCAACCTAGCGTTCGTGACATTGAACGCGAACTTTATACCTTATACAGCACTTCTAACGATAAGCATTTGTTCACTCATTTATTCGTCCGCGTTCATCACTACGATGAAATGTCATATAAAGATATTTTTAGACTATTAATCGAATATAGAGATATGGTTAAGTATTGGTATTTAGAGGAGAAGGAAGTTGCGATTTCAGATTTCTCCGACCCATTCACCAAACTTTCTTATACAAAAATCTATAATATTATAGGCTACGTATTCCGTGATACTGGCATTAAAGTAAATATTTATAGAAACTCTATTCTATTTCCCACACCTGAGGAAGTCAAGAAGATACTTCGTGACAATCACGATTTACCGACGGCTGGTCACCCTGGTGTATCACGTATGTTTGAAAGGATAAAGTCTATGTACTGGTGGAAAAATATGCGGCAAGACATCGAAGATTACATCAAAAACTGCAAATCCTGCCAGATTAACAAACCCCTACGTCAAATTCATCGTGCGCCTATGATTATTACTTCTACCGCAGCAAAACCGCTCGAAAAAATATTCCTTGACATTGTTGGTCCTCTTCCGGAGACCTACGAAGTTAAATACAAATTTATTCTTACCATTCAGGATGATCTTACAAAATACTCGCAAGCCTATCCCTTGTTAGCCTGCTCATCGGATGAAACCGCTAAAAAATTAGTCCACTTTATATCTCATCTCGGAATTCCTAAAATGATCATCACTGACCAAGGCACTAATTTTACTTCCGAAGTCATTAAACAACTTACAAAATTATTCGGAATAAAACACATTCTAGCTTCGCCTTATCATCCTCAAACTTGTGGCGCTCTAGAGAGGAGTCATGCCACCCTTAAAGAATACTTAAGGCCATTTGTGAACGAAAATGCCCATACTTGGGACTTATATCTTAATACAGCCATGTTTTCTTACAATTCAAATGTTCACTCGACTACCAATTATTCGCCATTCGAATTGCTATTCGGCTTCAAGCCACATATTCCTAAATCTATAGATACTTTAGAGAATAACACTTATACGGATTACGTCAGACTACTAAATCATAGATTATATTATAGTAGGCAAAAAGCACTACAAAATATTCAAGTATCTAAAGAAAGGTCTAAACGTCTTTACGATTCTCATGCTAAGCCCGTTACGTATAACATTGGTGACTCAGTCTATCTCAGGTGTCACCACAAGCAAAATAAAGCCTTATCCCCTGTATGGAAAGGCCCTTTTAAAATAATCAAAATAAACGGTAATCACACCGTCACCTTATTAATAAATCGTAGACATGTACGTCATCATTATGACGAAATAAAGTTGGCGTCAGATGATGCTATAACTTGATCTTATCTTTACAGGCACTTTGGTTCATCAACTTCGTGTCATCAGATCGTTACGCCTATAACTACGAGTCCAGGCCTATATTTCGATAAACTTAACAATCTAAAATTCACTAACGACAACTGGAACGTCATAACTTATCTAGATATCAGCAGAATACATTCACACTTTACTATTGTAGAATCGTTACTTTCTAGAGTCAATACTTATTGCAAAGATTATAGTTCTTCTAAAATCCAACAGGATTGTTTAAATGCATTATCAGCATTACAAAATCAACATGATAATAATGTTAAAAAGTATTCCTCTGTCTCGTATTTGGTAAATAATAATAAAAGATACAAACGCGGCCTCATAGACGCTGGCGGATCTTTATTAAAAACTTTTTTCGGCACTCTGGATGCAGAAGATGCCCTCAAATATTCCGATGCGATCGACCAAGTACAAACAGACGAAAAACAATTAGCTCATTTAATGAGAGATAACATCCATGTCATTAAGTCAACTATTACTACATTTAATAATTCTATCTCTAAACTAAACAAAAATGAGAAACGCCTAAATAAAAATCTCGAAGCCATTGATAGAGGACTTCAACTTATTTCCAACTCCAATGATAAGTTAGAAATCAAGTCGAACATTAATTCACTATTAAGTGCTCTTGAAAGTATCATTATTTCATTATCGTTTGATATAGAAGATATCAATAATGCGATTTTATTCAGCAAGATGAACGTATTGCATCCGACTATACTTAGTCCACATCAAATATATAACGAACTTGAACAAAATAGGAATAATATGCCAAGGTATTACGAACTCCCGGTATCCCTGTCGTTACAAAACATTCATGAACTAATCGATATTTCTAGAATTATTTCTTATTTCCATAATAACAAGATAATTATCGTCATTAAAATCCCGCTCGTCCTTCCGCAGACATATACCCTGTACCGCGTGATTCCAATGCCTGTCCCTTACGACGTATCGCAACCCGATACGTTTGCACTTATCGCTCCCGCTCATCCTTACCTAGCAATAACAGTCGATCATATGTTCTATTCATTGTTGCGTAGTGTAAATCAGTGCAAAGTGATTCCGGGTAAATCCCATGTGTGTGAGTTAGAAAGTGTTTTTTCAAGTGTCGTTAACCCAATTTTTGAGACTATCTTAATTACAGAAGTAATAAATAAGTTACCTAGTTCTTGTGAAATTAAACTACTGAAAGGCTCAGTACAAGTATTTCATAAAATAAATAATAATAATTGGATTTTCGTTCTGTCAGAACCAGGCAAGTGTCATATCTCCTGTGAGAATGATGGAAATAATTTCGATGAAACTTTGTTCGGCACTGGCATACTGTCTATACCCAAAACCTGTAAAGCCTTCTATAAAACTCTACAATTCGTGCCACAATCAAATGCCGTTCTTAATGTAAGCTCACAGATTATTTCTAACTTTAATCTTGTAGACGATGATTGTTGTGATAAAAGAAGAATCAACAAAACACTTACCAGATTGCCTTATTTAAAAGTAAACGATGCAAATAATCTGGATTCTCTATTACAAGCTAGTTTACATTTAGATTCATTCGAAAAGGATTTAGACAGCCTCGAAAGTCCCAATCATTTTCAAAAATATGGCATTCATTACATGTCTCTTTCTTATGTATTTTTCATTATATTCTTTGTATACTTACTCTATAGAATTAGAAAATATTTTTGTCCAAAATCGAAAGATCATTATTGCATACAGATATTTAACCAATGTAATACCAAGAGAGTTACTGAAACTCGTCAACCTACTGTTGAATTATCTGTCTTGAATGAAAACGGAGTGGCCGATGAGACTTACTCATCAATGTCAAGGCCAGCACCAATTAAGCGTAATCTTTTAGTATCTAAGGTGAATTAGAATTTAAACCTAATGATCTTAATTTCTATTTTAATTATTAATAATACCTAATGTTTATCTGGGGTAATTAAATTGTTTTAGGATTATAATATACTATTCTTTCAATTTTTAACTATGTGCTATCGCTATAATTACTATTGTTTGTAAGTCTGAAACGACGTTCAAGTCACTTCGTAAATTTTTATGTTAATTTCGCATCTTTTCCTCCCAGATGCTCCATTTTATCCGGGGGGCTGTTATATATTAAACAACATTATTAAGTATATAATAATAAACAGCTGACGCTGCAACACGTGTATCCACCGTTTTTTCCATTGACTCAGCATATTGCCATAACTTAGAAATTACACCATTTTATTAGCAGTGTGGAATTGAACGTCGTCACGGACATTAGGCTTTCTTTGTAAAACCTTTTTATTAATTAAAAGTTTTTCTAGTTCTATTAAAAGTTTTTTTTTAAAAAACCTATTTCGACCCACCCCGTAACAGTTCCGATCCTAAGGCAGCGGCATCTTACCCGCTCCGCTTCACCACTTAGCTATGGTGGAAATAGACACAGTTACGTAGCTTAGGTCACTGCTTAGAATAGAATGGAATATTCTTTATTGTGTACACAATTAAAAATACAGATATAAATGTAGAAATTTTACATAGGGTGACACAATGGGCAGTCTTATCGCTAAAAGCAATCTATTAAAGACAACCTTTGGATGGATTAGGGAGAAAGGAGAGACAATACTGCAGGTAGTCAGTGGTGTACCATTTACATATCTTAACTTCCTCTACATCGCAGATCTCTGGTAGAAAAGCAGCCTAGTTAGGTCTCTGAATTGATTTCAAAATGTAACCCACAGTTTTTGGTGTCTGCCTGTACTTCTCTGTTTATCAAAATCAAAATCAATTTTATTTGTGTAACATAGGTAGTGAATACAGTTCTTAAGATTGAAGATAGGTCGCTATGTTATGCTAAGAAGCGTACAAATATAAGGTTGCATGTGAAATAAAAAATAAAGAATTATCAATCATGCGAGAGGTAAACACAAATTATTTGGTAGGTATGTCAAAATTAATAGAAAGATGTTAACACGTTGAGCGCCAAGCTTAAAAACCATGTTTTTTGATATTTTGGACAACAACCGTGGAGGCCAGAGGTATTAGAATTCATAGTAAAATGTATTGAAATGTGTTTCCTGGCGGACACACTGGCCTACGAATAAAGCACTGCTCGTGTTTCCCAAAGGAAACACTCGGCCTCTAAAGGTGGTACTTTGTGTTTCCAGAAAGATACACATGGCGCTCAACGTGTTAAATTATATATGATAAATGTCAAAAGTTATAAAGGTCACAATATGGATAGCAATATCGTGCGCTGACATGGGCAATTCAATCTTGATCACCATCATCCGCCTAGCCTTTTCCCAACTATGTTGGGTCGACTTCTAGTCTTAAGGAATGCAGCTGAGTAACAATATTTTACATGCAACGACTGCTTATCTGACCTCCACAACACAGTTACTGGGTAATACGATACCCTTAGTAAGACTGGTTGTCAGACTTTCGTGCTTCTGACTACCCGTAACGACTGTCAAAAATCTACAAATGACATCCTAGAGCAACGGTTTAGTGTGCTTTCCGAGGCACAGAGGGGTCTCGATATGTTATGGATGGTCACCCATCCATGGACTGACCTCGGAAAGCGTAGCTTTCCCTTCGATCGACTCGTGCGTTTTTTTATTATTTAGCCATGAACCACTCTTTTTGGTATTGCCGTTAATTGCGAGGTGTTTTTGAAACGTCAGTTACCAAGAATTGCGAAATTGAGTTGTCCATGTAAGATCATCTTTAGTGACTGTCACTTATGTGACCTGTGTGGAATATTAATACAGCCCCAACTATAGTCCACACATTAGTCAATGTTTTGTTTCTAAGAACATTGCTCTAAACGTCTTATGAATCAGCCCCTATGAATTCTTAATTAATTTTATGCTTAAGGTATCATTTATTACAATCGATGAATCGAATCGTGATACTACACTTTCAATTGTTTACGAGATGTTGTAGTGTCCGTGCACACTACGAAATGTCGTGAACATTTAAAAGAGTGGAATCACAATTTGATTCTTGATCTTATTTTAAGGAGTCACATTAAGAAATATATGACTGCCACTGAAGTTCAGCCGTAGGAAACTTATACGGAAAATAGCTTCTGCCCGCGACTTCGTTCGCATGGAAGTCGTAAGATACACAATATACTAAAATAATAGCCGCATTTTTATAAAACTTTCTCGGCCCAAGACCTACCGCATTACAACGCCCGCCTGCACTTTTGCTTCGTTTTGCGGTCTTTCTGATATTTTTTTCATTTTGCTCGTCTCTTAAGGGTCGTAGCCTATCCTTGCTCAAAAATTAGGCTATCAAATGCAATAAGAATTTTTCAAATCCGACTGATAGTTGCAGAGATGAGCGCGTTCAAACAAAACAGAAAACTCTTCAGTTTTTTGAAAGCATAATCTATTTTAAGAAAGAAGCTGGTTTTTCTAGCTAAAATACGTACTTTACGTTTGCTCCCCAAACATTCCTATGGATATAAACCACAAAAGCAAACTGTAGATAGATTGACCCCAACTGATTGCCCATGACAAACATTCTAAAGCAAAGATCAACCCTTCGCGTCGGCTGAAATCATTTGCTGCTATACAACGACAACCTTAATTATCTTCGTTTTATTTACGTCATCTCTTAGTCACTAAAACAATAAATCACTTCACTTCACACATCTTCAGTTTATTACCCGAATTTTTGACAATCTAATGCTTGCGAAATGTGGGTGTACTTTAAGTGCATCTCTGCCTTACCTTTCAGGGAATACAGGTGTGATGTTGATAACCTATTCTCTTTTTTTGGGTGGGAAATCATCAAATAACTTCTCCCGCTCTGAGCGGAGCGGGAGGGTGTGTCAGTCTCTTACTGACTAAAACCCACCCGTATTCCTTCCTGTTGCCTGTGTTGCCAGGGGCCTCGGTGACCCTTTAGTACCTTCCCGCGACCCCGGCAGCCATCGACCCTAGTGGACCCCTACATATGTGCTGACGACATCTCTTTGAGGCGCGCGTGGAATACAACGCGCCGTCGAACCGGGCCTGGTCCTTACCGGACGGTGAGCTACCCATTGCTCACCGTCCGCAAGCCCGCGCCTACGGTGACTGGAAATCCGCCCGGGATTCCCAACTCGAAATCACCCTGGGTTAATAAAAAATACAAAAGAAAAGCTGCATTTTAAAAAGACAACCGTATTTTGTAATCATCATCTGCCTAGCCTTTTCCCAACTACGTTGGGGTCGGCTTCCAGTTATACCGAATACAGCTGAATACCAGTATTTTACATGGAGCGACTACCTATCTGACCTCCACAAACCAGTTACTGGGTAACACGATACCCCTTGGTAAGACTGGTTGACAGACTTTCGAGCTTCTGACGACCCGTAACGACTGTCAAAGATCTACAAATAACAGCCGGGACCAACGGCTTAACGTGCTTTCCGAGGCACGGAGGGGTCTTGCTATGTAAAGATGGTCACCCATCCACGGACCAACCGCGGCAAGCGTAGCTTAACCTGATCGATCGACCCGTGCGGCTGTTATTACTTAGCCACAAGCCCCACCGTGCCGTAACTTGTAATCCTGCGAGGAAATTACGTAACACACAAAATGACAATTGATCGCAATGGGTTTCATTTAGACAGTTCTCCAACGTCCATTGCGTTTTGTACGTTGTTGAGCAGACGAACTTTTCAAACCGATCAATGTTCTTCAAAACTCTCGGATTGTGATTTAAACTGCTGTGTTTCGCAATTAGGATGCTGGCAACTACGACTTTAATATGCAAATAAACTACAGAATTTGTCAAGTCTGTCGTACACTCAAATCAAAAATCAAAATCAAAAGTCATTTATTCAAACTAGGCTGAAAATCAGCACTTTTCGAACGTCAAAGTTACATAAGACAGTCCCCCAAAAATGCGAGCATTTTTGGGGGACCGTCACCAATTCCTAGTGCTTTAGCTGGGAAGAAGAAGTGGTGGAACAAACTCCCCAGCAACACGTCTGTCTGTTTAGTTATATAAACTTGATTCTATACAAATCTTATGCAAAGTAATTAACATTACGAAACACAAAACATTGGATTAAATTACACACCCTGCCATACGTTAGCTTGCACGCGCCACATTTATCGCAAGGATGAACGAACTAAAACGAATACGTAAAGAACATGGCACGTTGCAGTCTGCAGATTCAAGTCCACTTCATAGGAAAAAGGCGTGAGTCTATGGAACAATGTGTCATAATCTTACGTCTTCTTACATCTTAACACGTATGTAAGAGATTGTCATTAATTTTGTTACATTATCCTATGACACCATGGTTCGCACCATTCGTACATCTAAGGTACCATATGACTAAGCGCCAATAAACAATGACTCAGTCTCAGACAACCGTAATTGTTACAGATTTTAAGATGACAAACTCACTGAAATTCAGAAACTATTTATTATTTTACTCTAACGTTTTTGACTCACAATCATGTTCATCTTTAATTATAACACGCTGTTCTAATATTAGATCTGCTGTCACGACTTTCGTATGCAGTCAAACATGGATAAACGAACATACCTCAATCCCGACTCAAAATGCACTCAACCAGCCCCTTAGTTATGTCCATAAAAATCTATAGTAAATTGCCAAATGACATTAGAGAAGTGAAACAAAACAAAATTAAATATTTTATTAATAAATTGAAACAATTTCTGGAATCCAAATCGTACTATTCAGTAAAGAAGTTTTGTGATGATAAATCGATTGCAAAATAAAATAACATAATATATTATGGAATATAAATAAGAAAATACGAATACATAAATAATAACATAATTTAATAATAATTCCCTACATTATTCTTATGCAATACATAAATTAAAAAAAAAAACTTATATACTATACCTATACACACAAACCTAAATACAACCAATTAAACACATATAATAATTTATAATAATATTGAATTTCTTGAATTGCGACTTAGGGATTTCCGGCCACCGTAGGCGCGGGCTTGCGGACGGTGAGCAATGGGTAGCTCACCGTCCGGCAAGGACCAGGCCGGGGTCGACGGCGCGTCGTATTCCACGCGCGCCTCAAAGAGATGTCGTCAGTACAAGCGAAGGGGGTCCACTAGGGCCGATGCCTGTCGGGGTCGCGGGAAGGTACTTATGGGTCACCGAGTCCCCTGGAAACACAGGCAACAGGAAGGAATACGGGCCGGTTTTAGTCAGTAAGAGTCTGACACACGCTCCCGCTCCGCCCAGAGCGGGAGAAGTTATTTGATGATTTCCCACCCTCAAAAAATAAAAAAAAGCCCTCTCCCTCTCTCTTAAATGTTATTTGATGATAATGTTGGAATGCAATAAAGAATTGGGAATCGATAAAAAAGTGGGCACTCAAACAAAAACTAACGTAACCTAGCAATGTAATAAGGATTTCCATGAAAATTCGTCACCAGTTGGCGCCACTGTGATAAGAGATCTTCCATTTTGATAATGAATATAAAAAACCGGCCAAGTGCGTGTCAGACCACGCAAATTGAAGGGTTCCGAAGTTGCGATTACTTGGGATGAATTTATCCCAAAAACAAACTTAACTTTGTAGCTGAACAACATGTTCTCCCATACATCGATGTACGTCACGGTCAATTCGATTTAAGTTGGTCGACTATTACACGTTAGCTTGTAAAGCCTTCTTAATTCCATAAATAACCAATTTTTGCACTTTAAAGAATAATATTACGCAAATGGATTCTCGAGCGGTGGTGGCCCAGTGGTAACGGCCGCGACTTACGAATTGTAGGTCGTGGGTTCGAACCCAGACAGGCGCTTTACTTTGTGTAAATTATTTCATCACCACTGCTCTCAAAACGTTGAAGGAAAACATCGTGAGGAAAAACCGGCATGTCCTAGAACCAAAAATTCGAAGACATGTGACATCTACCAACCCGCACTGGACCTGCGTGGTGGATTACGGCCCACTCCCTCTCACAGAGAGGAGGCCTGTGTCCCAGCAGTGGGAACTAATAGGCTGATTATGTATGTGTATGTATGTATGGATTCTTGAATCGAAAAATGGTGTTCATAGAACCACAATATTTTTTAACGAGAAAAACGTACAAGGGAGGTACCCCAAAAACACAGTGGGGACAGACAGACGGACATGGCAAAACAATAAGGGTTCCTTGTTTACTATGGAATCCTACATATACGATGACGTTCATCATTCGTTTCATTCATTCATCAGTCAGTTACGACTAAAGAAAATATAGGCGCTTTGACACTTTTGACAGGTGCCCGGACAAGACGTCTCAGTGCTACCACCTGGTGAACGTCATTTCAGAAAACCCTCATTGTTGTGAAGCGTTGGTGGGCCTGCTTTATTGAGACGCAACAGCGGGGTAGTCAGATCGCGATGCCAACAGGAAGTCATACAGCTCTATGGTTGGGACCTTTCCTGGAGTCCGGTTGATCGCGAAGCCAACCATGTGTTGGCAGCTCAACCAGGCTATGTCGCCTTGGTGTCTCGGTGTAATAAATTCCTACCTAATATGTACATACATAAATTCCTTCCTCCTTCCTCTTTTTTGCTTCGTTTACGTTCAGCAAATATCTATCTAATAACACATAATGTAAAATAATGTTTGTATTATTGTTATTTTTTAATTAGTTAGTTAAGTTAAGATACTATCATTTTAGACACCTTTTTACATTTACGTACCAATAAGATTAATATGATATGTGATTATTTAATCAATTAATGTTACCTCCAATCGCCTGAAACACAGGATTACCTAGTTCAGGCACAAATCATGGGTGAACTTTACATAGATTTAAGAAAAACTGTTATTTAACGTTATACCTTATGTTTTTGAATATATTTTTATTTATTTTATTTTATTATTTATTTTATTTTATAACACCAGGCCTGTAATCCCTGAAGGTTTAGGCAGAGATACACCTATTGTACGCCCATATTTCGCCAGTTATGTTAAAAGTCCTATTTATCAGGAGGCGTGCTACTGAAAAATTCCAGATAGATAAACTCAACAAAATTTTGCCCGACCCGAGGATCAAACCCAGGATCTCATGCTCAGTGCACCTTCGACCATCTTGACCAATGAGGCAGTCCTACCAACCTAATAATAAAAATTAAAGAGATATTACTAACAAGATAGTTAAAACACACATATTTTTCCAATACGCACCACGAAAAGAAAGAAAGAAAGAAACGTGTGTATTGGGACTCGCAATGGAGATCACAAATTAAACTAAAATACACTTATAGAAACATAAAAAAAAAACAAAAACAAAGTAAAATTAAAATAAAACAAAAAGTCCTGTACGAGGCCAAAAGGCTCCTATCTCAGCATGACGTTGTTTTTCAGCAAAAAATCAACGTCTAAACTATAATTACGACTATCATAGTGGTAATATTCGTCATTCGTATGACTAATGCAACAAAAACTCCAACGTGCTTTTCCAAAGCTTGGAAAGAACTCTATAAGGAAAAAGCATTTCACACATTCTACAGACCCAGGTGAGAGCCGCTTAGTCATTTATTGCTTCTCAATTCAGTTTTCAGGCCCAACACAACATAATTATTATGACTCACAAGTTCCCTGACGAAAGTTGTAAATCATCTCAATAGCTCCATCTAGTTCTCGGAAATAATTAGTCATTCATTTCCCATCGTGTCACCTGAGATAGCCGTATAAGAAACCTAGGGGCTTCTGTCAACAGTAGCTTGAAAACTCAAACTCAACTCAAATTCAAAGCATTACAGGCACTTTTGAATTGTCAAGGAGTCGATCAATTAGTTATGAAGCTAGTTGCCCATTCCAAAGCGTAGTAGGTACCTATGGAGAAGATAAAGCAAGAAATTCCATGGATCCTCTTTTAAATTATATTGTTACATAATAATTAGTTTAATAATGTTGGATTTGTAACTAAAGGACATGGCTAAACAACTGTTTTAGCATGTATAGAAATATCTCACTAGCTTCTAGCATTCAAATATTCATTAATTAATTATTACGGTTTTATTGTGAATGTGAGCACTATGTGGGTCATCTTTATTTATTTCGTTGTTTTTTTTTTTTTTTTTCTCTTAGTTTTAATTATGGTCTGGCATTTTGAGTTCTTTATGCGGCCAAACCAATTGTCCTTTCCTTGGTATTGTTCGTCGAGTCGTTGAGCTCCTTAAGTTTTGAGTTGAGCTACACGATTACTGACAAATGCTTGCACTGACTGGACAGGTCCACTCAAATTTGTGTGGTTCTTTCCTCAAAAGACCATTTCAGACATAGATCTACATGGTCCTCACATGATCTGACCAAGATTATGTCTGGACTTTAAAAGAGACTTTGACCCTTGAGTTTGTTTCGCCATTTCTTCTCAGGGGTAGTCAGATAGGAAATGTCGACTCCATCTAGCTTATTTTTTAATATGACGTGTAAAAGTGATTCTCATATCCTATTTACAGAATAAACAATTTCATTTCATTTCATTTCATTTCATTTCATTTCATTATTATCCTAGAACTTTTGCGAACTAATCAAATAATTAAAAGTATTTTTCATGATTTTTGTTTGAAGAAGCAAAAGCGATTATGACGTTCCATTCTACGAAAATTTAGACGATAAACTTCCTTTTAAAGATATATGCGTAACCTGAATGAACAGTATTAATTATTATATATTATATTATTTATCTGTGCCCATATATCTCGCCAGAACGCCTTTACCGATCTGCCCCAACTTTCGGTACCTCGGGTCGCTTGTCCAACGGGATGGGGAGACCGAGATGTAACGCACCGGATCAACTTGGGATGGATGAACAACTTGCGACCCATGGATGCCCCTCAAGTTAAAGGGGAAAATTTACAAGTCTCAATTTATTTCTGAAATCGTAATACGTCTCAAAACGTTGACTTCTAGAAATCTGGAAAAAAACGGGAACTTAAATAGTGCCGGCACAAAAAAGTGACAATCGATTATATCAATTCTTCTCGATTACACTTGATTCAATTTTATTAGAAGCAAATAAAAAAAATGACCAAAAGCTTTGAAACATGTGTAATTGTGTATACTCAATAATCTATTCAAATGATCCAATAACCTTCACAATATTAGTAGGTAACTATTTTATGTCGAAGAATTTTGACTGACAGTGATGAACAATGATTGTATTTTCAATTACTTTATCGATTCTGTTACATTCCAAGTTCAATCCCATCTGTATAAACAAAACAACTGTCAGTCATGTGTCAAACGTCGTTTGACACATGACGTGCATATTATATGTATGAGTAGGGCCATTTTCCTAACAAAACCTTTTTCTTTTACAAGTTTGTATACCTATTGACGTAGGAGTTTCTACGATGTTATTTTCAGGATTGTAAAGATATGAAAAGTTCCCGAAACTGTGTTCATAGGAAATACTAATATTCAGCTGAATATTAGTATTTCCTATGAACACAGTTAGTACGTGGTAATTTGTAATGCTGAGTAGCTATTCAGCATTACAAATTACCACGTACAATGTGTATAATTACTAGGGCAGTCGATGTACAAAACAAACGCATCGTAGCAAAATTAACGAAATAAAAACAATTTCAAAATAATCAAAAATAAGCCCAGGCAGCTAAGAGATGACCAATACCATATGACAGCGCCCGTTCACAAACGAGACGCATGGATCAGCACCATTCAGCTCAACCATTTTGAAGGGAGCGAAATGATCCAACGCGCGCCACCATCAGCGAGACATCTGAGTGAGCATGACATACTCTCATCCACCAGGTCGATAAATCTATCCATTGTAGGTCTAAACAACAAAGTATTAAGTCACCAACAACTTCGATAATAAAACATTTTCCAATGCCAACTGTAGGGGTGAAGGGGCACTGTGTGGATCGCCCGGAGGACACGGTGGAGCATACGGTGGAGGTCTGTCGTAGGCGCGGGCTTGCGGACGGTGAGCAACGGGTAGCTCACCGCCCCGTAAGGACCAGGCCCGGGTTGACGGCGCATTGTATTCCACGCGCGCTTCAAAGAGATGTCGTCAGCACAAGCGTAGGGGTCCACTAGGGCCGATGCCTGCTGGGGTTGCGGGAAGGTACTAATGGGTCACCGAGTCATCCGCAACACAGGCAACGGAAGAAATACGGGTGGGTTTTAGTCAGTAAGAGTCTGACACACGCTCCCGCTCCGCCCAGAGCGGGAGAAGTTATTTGATGATTTCCCGCCCAAAAAAAAAAGGGTGAAGGTGTTCGTGGCTGTAATAAATAATAATAGCCGCACGGATTGATCGAAGGTTTAGGTACGCTTGTAGCGGTCAGTTCTTGGATGGGTGTCCATCCATTAAATAGCGAGACCCCTCCGTGCCTCGGAAAGCACGTTAAACCGTTGGTCCCGGCTATCATTCGTAGATCTTTGACAGTCGTAACGAGTACTCAGAAGCCAAAAAGTCTGACAACCAGTCTTACCTAGGGGTATCGTGTTACCCAGTACTTAACTGGGTTGTGGAGGTCAGAGAGGCAGTCCCTCCATGTAAAATACTGGTATTCAGTTACATTCGGTTAGACTAGAAGCTGACCCCAATATAATTAGGAAAAGGCTGGGCAGATTGATTTTAAATCCAAAGTCAGTTGTCGCCTTATCAAATTGGTTTTGATTGGTTCGAACCAATCAAATTGGTGTTGATTGGTTCGAACCAATCAAAACCAATCTAAACGAGAGCCTAACAAATAAAAAACTAGCTAAGTGCGTGTCGGACCTCGCACAATGATGGGTTCCGTAGTTGGGAAGTTGGGATGAATTTATCCCAAAAACAAACAATCATTGTAGTTCAAACATACATCGATATATGCCACGGGCAATTCTCCAACTGCAAATTTAAGTTGGTCGACTATTACTCGTTAACTTGTAAAGCCCACTTAGCTGTGATAGTTTTCCTTTTAATTTCATTATCTAATCTTGCCATGATTTTTTTCACATCTCAGTAAACAACCATTTAGCTGACGGGGGGACACACTTAACTCTAACAAAAATTTGCATTTTAATGCTTAATATTATGCAAACGGATCCTTGAATCGAAAAGTGGTGTTTACAGACCCGCAATATTTTTGAACGGCCTATCCAACGATACCCCACACCATAGGATAGATGAGAAAAATAATATCATCCCTACATTACGAGCAAGAGAGGAGCTACCCTAAAAAAAGTACTAAGCGTCTCTGAGCTACAGCGGGGACAGACAGACAGACGGACATGGCGAAACTATAAGGGTTCCTTGTTTACTACAGAACCCTAAAAACAAACGCATTTATACCTTTGTAAAGGTCAAATACCAATGCTTGAGTTTGATTCGAGTTATGTTGAGTTATTTCGATATATAATAATAATAATTTATTTATTTCAGACATAGTCCATACATTATATAAAAATAAAATCATAAAAAAACACATTACCTACATTAAAATAACCAACAACAATAATTAAATTAAATTTCAAAATTACACAAACACAATATAATCATAAACATAGGTACTCGTATGTCAAATAATACGAGGAGAGGCGCTAACATGCAGCTGCATCCACCTCTGTATCAGGGACAGGTCCCACCGCTCGGACAACACCCTCAGGAGACTGTTCGAGCTGCTTCGTAGTCGACTTAAAAGTGATAAATAAAAAGTCTACTTAAAAGACGGCGACAATAAAGTGATATATGACGACCACAAATGGATCTAATCGTTTTTTTTATTCAACGTGCGACAATGTTGCAATTATCCTTCTTTTCCAAATTTGTTACAAATATGAAGTAGCAAGAATTAAAGGAGGTAAATCTAGCTAGAACTTAAAATAAAGCCCAAAAATTATGTATGTATAAAATAATTTTATTTATATCTTTATACAGGGTGGCATGACGGTGGCATCGACACACAGCCTGTTACCATGGCTTGAGTAGATGATTCTGGACGCCCCTTTTTTTTCGACATTTACAAAAAAATCTGCTGCTTCGAAACTATGCGAATGCAATTTTAACGCAGGGGGTCCAAAATGATGTACTGAATCCATGGTAACAGGTTGCGTCGATATTCCTGCCATCCTGTATTTCAAATTGTTAAAAATTAAGTGGCAACATTCATTAGTTCCTGTTTTTGACACAGAAAAGTGTGTGGCGCTAGACGTATTGAGATCGTATCGAGACGTATTGAATCATTATCAGAAAAAAACGCATTTGAATATTTGCCCTCCCTGAAGTCCGAATGTAAAGGAACATAATATTTGCTCTGTAATCATCTAATGTATATATAAGTCAGCCTGTGGCATATTCATTAAAATGTACCAGTAGTGTACTCGTGTGTCAATATATACTTTGTGTAGTCTGTGGTCTATCTGTGACACCTGTCAACAATAAAAAGGCCCGTCATCATGTCGCATCTGCCGTGTTTGATTCCATCCAATAAATCTATCCTAATCAGGGTGATCCCCACGAACATTCAATACAAATGACTTTAATTACCTATTATAAATAAAATATAGATGATTAGAAAGAGAATAAGTAGTATTGTATCTTATATACATAAGATACAATACCATTGTTCGCCCTGGAACCAAGAGCATCGAAAAATTATGTGTTGTGTTGTCGATCATCAGTAAATGATGTTTTTTTTATGGCGGACTTTAATGCAGAATAGATACATATATTTCCAAAACGTATCAGATTTTGAGGTTATAATCACACCACGAATATTATGGTTTTTCATAAGATAAGATCAGAGTCCGTTAAAATAGCCAAGTCGTAGTAATAAATGGATAGTCCCGAAAGTAACCAAGACACACCGATAAAATTACGAAAAGTGTGCGACGCCATTGTAATTGACAGAGTGAGAGATTGACATCTGACAAGTGACAAGTGACTATTTAGTGACTTCAAAAATATTTCCTACGATTTACTATGGCCATACGTTACAAACAGTATTACATTAACTTTTGTCATATGATAATATTAATACCATTACAAGTATGACATTTGTGCCGATTCTCTTGTTCACAAACTAAATTAAATTTAAGTTCAGTGCATCTTTTTCTTTCTATTTCATTAAGAAAAGGACAGAAGTTAAATTTCAGTTTAGTCCTGTCAAATTAATCAGCGCTTGACGTAAATTGACGTAATTTTAGTAGGCAAGTTTTTAATCACGTCTAAACTTGTATGGAGTAGTGACAGGCGCTGATTAATTTGACAAGATTAAACTAAAAGTTATCTTCTGTCCTTTTCTTAATGAAATAGAAAGAAAAAGATGCACTGAACTTAAATTTAGTTCAGTTTGTGAACAAGGGAATCGGCACCAATGTCCTACTTATAATAACACCATACTTCTCTATTTCTTCTATACTTGTAACATAATAACATCTGTATCTGGTCTGCAATATTGCTTTTTAAAAGAATACATTAATAATTCATCCAGTAACGATAAGTACTTTTGTTAATATTAACTGTCGTAAACTCGTAAGTACGAACCCGGAGAGGCGCTTAACTTTGTGTAGGTAAATTATTTCATCACCACTGCCTAGAATTGTCCTAGAATCAAATATCCGACGACATGTGACATCTACCAATCCGCACTGGGCCCGCGTGGTGGATTAAGGCCCGATCCCTCTCACAGAGAGGAGGCCTGTGTCCCAGTATTGCAGTAGTGGGAACATTAGAGGCTAATTATGTAAACTCATATCTGATCGTTTAGCTAGAAGTAAACCACACACTTTTCTAAACGATCTTAGAAAACCCTGAATAATGATGATGATGAAATATGTAAGTTTTGTTCACTTCAGAATTATTATTACTACCTATTTAAAATAGTGTGACCTCATTCATTAGGTACAGTGGGTTTTTAAATTATACTTTTAGTGAATAATAATAATAATGAAATGGTTATTAAGTAACTATTTTTATTGTAGCTTCTATTTGCACTATAGGTAATCGAAATAAAATTGTGTAAATAAATGTAATTCAGTTAAAAAAAATATGCCAGTTAAAAAAAAAAAACAGAATCGATTACAATCGATTGTTCCCTCCCTAATATTTTTCGACGCGGCTATATGACGTTTGGCCAAGATGGCGGCGATTAATGATATTAGTGGCATATTAAATACTTTTTATGTTCATTTTGGCATGCAGCTAGTCCGTGTTATAAAAGTAGATTGTGTATATAGTGCATAAAAGAAGCTATTTTAAAACGGCTTGTTTATGCCCAAGTTATACACTCTGCTTTTCACTTCAATTGCGAGTAAATGAAACAGGCATTAAGTATAAAACAGTATTCGATTGTTTTAGTTTAACCCTGGGTCACTAACCATTCGTAAAAATTACGACGCGTAGGTACCTTGCGCATTTCGGGTTTTGGTAAGATCCCGACCTCCGTCACCCCACCAGTTTCTAATACCTTCCTGATTCGCCTAATTAGTGATCTTCAGTCACTCATTGCGGATGCACGCTTATTAGATCGGGATATATTGTATGAACATCGTCAAATTTCAGACTAACTTTGCAACGAAATTTGAAGCAAATCATTGCGGAGGTCTTCAAAATTGTGTGTTACGTAATTGTCATTTTGTGTGTTACGTAATTTCCTCGCAGGATTACAAGTTACGGTACGGAGGGGCTGGTGGCTAAGTAATAACAGCCGCACTGGTCGATCGATCAGGTTAAGCTACGCTTGTCGCGGTTGGTCCGTGGATGGGTGACCATCTTTACATACCAAGACCCCTCCGTGCCTCAGAAAGCACTTTAAGCCTTTGGTCCCGGCTGTCATTTGTAGATCTTTGACAGTTATTAGGGTTCGTTAAAAGCCCGAAAGTCTAGCAACCAGTCTTACCAAGGGGTACCGTGTTACCCAGTAAATGGGTTGTGGAGGTCAGATAGGCAGTCACTCCATGTAAAATACTGGTATTCAGCTGCATCCGGTTAGACTGGAAGCTGACCCCAACATAGTTGGGAAAAAGCTGGGAGGTTTCTTTATATTTGAACATTTGGGTGGTCCTTATTTTTCGACTATTTTATTATTAACCTTTTGACCGCCACAGTCATGTATAGAAGACAAACCAAAATGTGCCCAGCACGCCACGGTCACGACTACATGGCAGATTTATATGGAATAATGCGTAGCTCGGCGCCGAGGGCACGTTTTTGCATTTTTAATGTGGCGGTCAAAGGGTTAATTATCATCGCGGCACTTTATCATTCGATTATATACATCTAAATATAAAACAGATTTTTTTCTTTTAATTGTTCGATACCATTTAGAGGTCACTACTAGTCATCAAACTTTAACAAAAAGCATTGTATGGCCGCGTATGAGTGTCTCACTAATTGTTTTTGCGTTTATTAAGGAATATAATAAACCGACCAATAGAGAGAAAAAAAGAGGTATTTGCTTATATTGGTGAACGAGTATAGGAGTAAGTACCCTAACACTAATAAATCAAAACTTGTTTCTTAAAAATAAATGATTCAAATACTTAAGTCTTAATTTGTAATAATAACATTAATTATGTATTTCTTATGTTCAGACTTATGAATAAAAGAAATAAAACAAAATATTTCAGTATTTTTATTTTTAAATGAAAGTTAAGGGTTGCTACTAAAAATAAAAGTAAAAATACTATTACAGTTTCTTTGGCATAGAATCAAATTATGTGGTGCCCCGTGAAAAAAGAAAAACATTTTTTTCTTAGGGAAAATCACCCTATTGAACATGTCAGCCCATAAGAATAAACATGAAAATATACACATCACTATACTAAAATGAATAACTACTAGTCAAAATCATACAGTGGATTAACTTAAGGTGATCTATTTTTCTAATACCTGTATGTGTAATAATGAAACTTGGGCCTCCTCCGAAAGTGCAAAAGACAAAATGCTGTTACACCATCCAACATTGAAACGGAACACCGTTTGTTGAAGTACCAAATAACTTAATGCTTCGTTACGAACACTTTCCAGTGATATTATTACACGTCCTCTATAATATCACATTGAGTACAATTCGAAGAGTTGACTTTTTCTATCAGGAAACCAAACTTATTTAATGGAATATGTCCTGACTGACACATTTTTGTGTGTAGGTACATGTGCAAAAAAAAAAAACAAGTTCTGTAAGATACTAAAAATGTGGGTTGATAAGGTAAAATGTTGAGACTTTATGGATCTAGAGTTTGCTGTTTTCAACATATTGATCGTAAACACATTGCTTTGTATATGAGGGGGCTTTTTTTTTTTTTTGGGTGGGAGTTCATCAAATAACTTCTCCCGCTCTGGGCGGAGCGGGAGGGTGTGTCAGACTCTTACTGACTTAAACCCACCCGTATTCCTTCCTGTTGCCTGTGTTGCCAGGGGCCTCGGTGACCCATAAGTACCTTCCCGCGACCCCGGCAGGCATCGGTCCTAGTGGACCCCTACTTTTGTGCTGACGACATCTCTTTGAGGCGCCCGTGGAATACGACGCGCCGTCGACCCGGGCCTAGTCCTTACCGTACGGTGAGCTACCCATTGCTCACCGTCCGCAAGCCCACGCCTACGGTGGCTGGAAATCCGCCCGAGATTCCCGACGCCCAGGGCGTCTCCTGCGGTGGCTAGGGGCGAGAGGGCGCGAAACGTGCCTTTCCCTCAACCGTCCCGCCTCCTCCTTCGCGAGCATTACTGCTTCGCAGAAGGAGGTGACGGCTGCCCAATATGAGGGGGCTAAAAGCAAAAGCGCCACTGTCCATTTTTGCCTAAACTGAACTAATAACGCCAACTGGTAGACTGTTTTGAAACCTTTCGGATGGTTCAATTCGTTTGAATGCAATGTTACCACTATCCCACCGATAATAGAGTTTAAAAAGTCGGTTGAGGAGCATAAACGATACTGTCCTCAACATTTTAATTGCAAATACGCTACTGTCCAAATTGACCAATCACAGCCATCACAGAACGGTCGGCCATGACACTTTTGAAATGGCGGTGGATGGTTTTTGTGAGTAAAGTCGTTT
The DNA here is from genome assembly GCA_905333075.3 of Atethmia centrago. Classification (NCBI taxonomy): domain Eukaryota; kingdom Metazoa; phylum Arthropoda; class Insecta; order Lepidoptera; family Noctuidae; genus Atethmia; species Atethmia centrago. Next base: position 6,047,597 of record HG995376.1, read on the forward strand.
GTTTTTGACAGTTTTAATGGTTACTAGTGTATTAAACGAAAAACCACGGAAGTCAACGTATCAGAAGTGCCTCCCAATAAGGCAAGGTAAAGAATCAGGGCTCCGGAGAAGTGAAAAAGAGCAAAGCGAAGGTTCAAACTTATGTATTTTGTTCATAACAAAAGTGCTAGTAAGGTCAGTCAGAAAAATGCAGTTAGACTCTTTTGATAAACAAACATGTATTATTTTTAACATGTTTAGTGTCTGTCTTGTGCTCTAATTTCAAGGCTGACATGCAATTGGAATGTAAAGAAACTTATCCAAAAACATTTCGGTGATGAATGGAAGAGCCGAGACGATAACTGACATCCCAGAGTACGAAGAAGAGATTTGTGATGCAGCATTACCAGAAACAAATATGAGAGTTTAGTGTAACAAATTTAGTATAAAATGGACGATTGAACGAAATATATCGTGTAGTTTAAAAAAAAATGTATTGTAATAATAATTCTTTGTCCTTGAAAACCATATAAAATATTTTTTGTTACAATAAATAATTAGTACAAAATTTGTGATTAATAAATAAATAATTTTTGACGACACGGTTGGCGTAATGGCTGAGCGATCGACTGCTGCGCAGCGTGTCGCGGGTTCGATCCCCGCACGGAACAAATATTTGTATGATCTGCAAGTAATTGTTCCGGGTCTGGGTGTTTGTGTTTGTGAGTTTCTATGTTTGTAAACGCACCCACGATACAGGAAGAAATTCCTAGTGTGGGGCAACGTTTTAAAAAAACCAAAAAAAAAAAAAATTGGTTTCTTTGTTTGCTAGCTGTAACTATACACTCAATGAAAATGTGTTACGTGCAAAAGCGCCACTGTCCAAGCATTTGGATGCAAATCTTACACTTAGGCGATTAGATACCGCCCTAGTTCTAACCGTAAATATGTCATCTAGCGATCCGCCGACTGTGATTCCTACCGTAGGTAATCAAAATCATCTTACAATATCCGAGTGAAAAGAATGTCACATCGACCTTACGAAAGAAACCGTGACACTGGTTTTATTGACAACTAACTGCACCCTGCGGTTGCGCCCCCTTAACTCTCGAACCCGTATAAATATCTGGATGAAAAGTATCCTAATCCAGGTCATGTGCCAAATTTCATCCAAATCCGTTCAGCCGTTTTAGCGTGAAAGTGTAACAAACAAATAAACAAACAAACTCACTTTTGCATAATATTAGTTAAGGGCATATTTCCTCTAAACATTGATTTGTCATTCATTACTGCCGGGTATACTCAGGGCATTTTCCCGTCAGACGGAAACTACGTCATATCGGTACGTGCTTCATCTTTACATAATCCTTTTCCTCGTCCTCTTTTGTTCACTCTCGCAGCAATTTCTACACAAAATCATCAAAATAAACCAAAATAATTTCTTCAAATTAGACTGAAAATCAGCATTACATAACGTTAATAAGACAGTCCCCCAAAACGCCCGCCCTTCACCACTTCCTAGTGTTTAGGCTAGGAAGAACAAACTCCTTAGCTAAGTATACATATGTCTGTTAAGTAACTTGATTCTACATAATAGCAGAGATAATATAATACAATAGTAAGCAAAGTAATTAATATTAGAAAATAAAGAAAAAACAAAACAGTACATTATTGTTTGCCACATGTCAGCTAGCACACGGCAATATACCAACAAAACATTAAAAACTTCAGCATAAAAAACAACGTTAAGACGCTGACAACACCTAAACCACGGTCACTGTCAAATTCCATAGAAAAGAAAGAGAAGCGCGATGACACAACGCTTGTAATTTATTGCAAAATATGAAGTAATTATCTATTTACTCAAAATTGAGTTGAGTAATCGAAAATAAAAAACAACCAAGTTCTGCATTCAAATAAGACGTTCTTGTTATTAATTAAATACGTAACGTATGTTGATATTTGATAGAGATATTTTGGATTAGAACTCAAAGTAAGAGGTTAGTTTAACGTTAGTTTGTATCGAGATTTTGTTTTCAAAACGTGTTTTGGTAACAACCAAGTTCTGGGAAATATGGTCAAAATATAACATATATTTTTTTCGCTACCAAAAACTATACAGATTTAGCAATTTTTTTTTCTTAAGCGAAGCCTATTTTGGTCAATTGGGTCTTGTCAGCGCCTTAACATAACTCAGTACCTACATAAAAATGTTCAAGCACAAAAAGGCATCTGTTTTCGTATCATTACAAACTTTTTTTGTTTCATGTGTAAGGTCCTTACTCAGAAGCCCAAAAGTCTAACAACCAGTCTTACCAAGGGGTATGTATTGCCCAGTAGCTGTGTTGTTGAGGTCCAGAAGGCAGTCTCTATGTAAAATACTGGTATTCAGCTGCATCCGTTTTAACTGGAAGCCGATCCTAACATGGCTAGGCAGATGATGTGTATAAATCATCAAGTGCTACGCTGCAAACTAAAGGTGTGAACATCAAATTCCTTGTTCACAGATATCTAGTTGGATTCAAGAACCTGCTGCGAAGCATTGAGTGTAAGGGCATCGGCTCCGTACTAGGTATCAACTACTTTGCCAGGGGGTATCTGCAACCCAGGGCTTATGAAAGGTACACACTTATACACGATGAAAATTTTAATAATTATATTAGCTACTTCGGTTTACTAATGGTAAGCAATGCAACTGCACCAGAAAGCACTAAATGCATTTAAACGATAAACTTAACTTTACACAATAATAATTATGAGTTTGCATGTGATGCGGAGGAACGAGGAAAATGTCATGAGGAAGGTTTTGAGTATAAATGTCAATGGCTATAAGAGTAGGGGAAGACCAAAGAAACGATGGATGGACTGTGTGAAAGAAGATATGGCTAGAAAGGGGATAACTATCGAGATGACAATTAATAGAGAAAAAAAGGGACATGTTGCGCCGATCACAAATAAATTGTTATAAAGGCAGGAGAATGATGATGATGATATTCTATTGTATTCTGACTTTGTAATCTTCAAAGGATTGAGAGACAAAACAATGTTGTGAATACCTTTAACGCTAAATGCATTTATTAACGTCTGGTGCAAGCGTGCCTAAATTCATCAGCTTTGTCCTTTTTGTTAAGTTGTGTTTTGATAATAAAAAACCATTGTAACCAACGTTGTCTAAGCAGCTCGCTTAATAACACACTAAATATGCTACGGGCTACGAGCCAATTTTTTACCTATCTCTAAAGACATGATGATTGTTTTAATAGTTTAGTGATTGATTACAAATAAATCTTTTCGCAGGTATATAGCTCATATGATTCTGGGTCGGGATCTGTTAGATAATACTTTGAACCTAGTGCCATCTCTCATACCACTTCATAAGGATATCAAGGAAGACAGTTCCGAGTACCGAGACTTAGAAAAGAAGTAAGTATGCCGAGTTAATTCAGTTTATTAGTCTATGGGTCATACAAATACGTATTTATTGCGAGAGTCAAACCTACGTGGTGAGGCTCGTAGTGAGAGGTTTAGCCACTATTTTGATAAAACCGTCTTAATAATCAATATTTAGCATATTTTGTCATTATTGGATTTGTGTCAATATTTAAACATTGGGCCAACGTTTGAAGAATGAAGCAGTGATAGCTCATTGCTTCAATCTTCTTCTTAGCTTGTGTGTGTTCTTCTTGGCAATCTAAATGGACTCGGCCCAGAATTCGTCTACGTGTTTGACACCATCACTTGCGTCCATCAGTTCCTGTAATTTGCAGCTGCCAGGACATGCAGGACATGATATTAAGTGTCACGTCTGTGGAATAGCACCACATTTATACTCCAAGGCGGAGTATGAATCTCCACCTGAACAGGTTTTCCTTGCTTCAGCCAACCTGGGTCCGGAGTCTGTTTAAAGACTTTCTTTTGATCGTTCGCCAGTGAGTGGGACGACACACTTTAAAAAAACTGTTTCTGCTTTTAGCCTTTGTGGCACAAGAATGTTATCGTGCAAAGGGTGTCGTGTGTCAAAGACCATTTTGACACTTTCGCTGGAGCTTGCTACCACTCCGCGAACTATTTCTGCTAGTGGAACCGGGGCTTGATCCAGCACGTTTCATTCAAAGTTGTATCCACTAATTTTGCATGGGCAGAACGACTTTACACGGTGTAGGCGAATTCACCCACAGAAAACAATAGCGCCAGCCCAGTAGTCCGCATTAAGTAAGGTGAAGCACCCCACTTCGATGAGACTAGTCGCTGAAGAAGATTGTTGCGAGTGTGCACCTTCTGCTTGATGTTCTTGCAGTTTTTGCTGATTGCTTCAGTTTGTTTGGGCCAGACGAAACTAGGCGACATCTGTTAGCTTTTCCTTTATATTTGCCCATTGAGAGTAATGTTAGTCTTTTTTGACAGGAACCAGCAGATTGTGGACAATAAGCATCGAGATGGCAGCGTCACTGATGCTATTGAGTATTTCGACCAGACTGCAACGTTTCTTGATAAATTACGAGCGGTACAGAAGCAACTTCGGGAGTACATCAGGTCAGTACCCCAATGTCAAGGTCAAGCATTTATTTCAATGATATGAAACCATTAACAATTGTCATGAAGACGATCACTCAGTAAGTCTGAAAATTTAAGTCTATTCCAAAACGTAGAAGACTCTATGGAGGAAAATAGTTTTCAAGAACACTATTTTAAATATAGTTATTTGAAATACTGGTTACATTGTTCGTGTTGATTCTATAATGTGAGAAAATTTTAAAATAAAGCGCTATGTGCAATGTAACATACAGTCTGCAAAAAAATCTTCCATTCCGTAATTCTGTCCAGAAAATTACAAGAAAGGGTTTCTCACCCGAGATTGTCGCCAATATAATAATTTGCACGTGAGTGCACAGATCCGCGACCTTATTGCAAATACATTGATTGCCGCAAACCAATCACGCCCGATTTAATTTGAAACGTGACTTGAATCAGTCCTTTTAATAAACCCATTCTCGATTCAAGTACTAAACACTTAAGGTTCACTTTTATTTGTCGTGGCTTTTTCAATAAATTCTTAAAGAACTGCTCCTTTTCCTGCTCCACAGATTTATACAAGGATATTCAGTTTTATTTTCTTGAGGTTAAAGTTGGTTTTTATTTAATTGAAGGAGCGCAATCGCACTAGGTACTCTTAATCGAGTGTATCCAGCATTGAATTGGAAAGTCACAGGATCCAACAATAGAGTGCCTTGGGGCTGCAGGGTCCTGACTATCTGACAATTTTTATTTTTCTAAAGCGAGTGAAGATTTTTATTTTTACGTTACATGGGTTAACTGCTATAGTAATTGGCCACGCTATAGTAACTGGCCACTCGTAACAAAAGAGGTAAAAACACGTTAAGGCAAAGATTTCTTGAAAACAGTAAAAAATTGGGTTTTTAAAGCAGTTTATCTCTTAAACCACAAATAATTTTGAAAAAAAAATATAGGATATTTTCAAGTCCTTTTTGCGTACAGTGATGGAACTCAAAACACAATTAAACATACTTTAATACGTCAAAAAAATCTTCTAAAACACCTCTTACTTATCTTTAAAAGCATTTTATCTCTTCATTAACAATTATAATTATATTTAAAACTATATCATTATTAAATTGTTAATATTTAATTTTATACGATTTTATTTGCATTTTTTCGATAAGCGTTGTGTCATTGGGCTTCTCTGTCAGTCTGACCGCCGGTTTACGTGTTGTCAGCTTCTTAATGCAAGCAAGTCCATGAATGATAACAACAAAAAATATTCCTGTATCTATTGTATTTTCATTTTAGTTCACATTACGTTGCTTCTACCTCTATTGTTATGAGTTGCCAGTTATTATAGCGCGGCCAATTACTATAGCAGTTACCCTACATGAAATCTTCACTCGCCTTCTCTAACCGTCGGGATGACCCTGTGCTGGCCTCACCTCACATGCACGAGGTTGTGGGTTCAAAAATGGGAAAGTACCAATGTAACTCTTTAAATTCATTATGTATTTTCTGAGTCTATCATGGACATTACTGGCTTCGGCGAAGGATACCTGGACTTTGTAGTTAATAAAATGTTGAAATCGCAAACCCGTCTTCAGCAAGCATGGTGATCGATGCTCATGCATTATCTGTATGAGCAGAGGCAGTCCAGGCCAGGCAGGGCAGGCCTTGCAGTAAGACAATAATAGGCTTGTATTATAACTTTAGTCGAGTCTAGCTGGGAGCCGCTACCAGACACGATAATACTCGGTAGACAGCACAATTATCTATTGTAATTATGGATCATAATCCTGCGTAACAAATAAACTAGACAATTAGTGGCATGTTTACGGTAGTAGCCTGTGCGGCTAGCAGAAATCTAGCTTCTAGGGACTTGATATCTTAAGCATAAACAGCAGGGGACGCGGGAAAATCCGAAAGGGATACCGAGGCCCCTGGCAACACAGGCAATGGAAGGAACACGGGTGGGTTTTAGTAAGTAAGAGTCTGACACTCCCTTCCACTCCACCCAGAGCGGGAGAAGTTATTTGATAATTTCCCAATAGAGAAAAAAAGGCATAAACAGCCATACCTATATTTTTAGTAAATGTAGACAGATCTGAATACACCTATTTATTTATTTAACCATTTATGTACACATATAGAAACAGAAAAGAACAGAAAAACACGTAGGTACTAAGGTGATGCTTATTTCAAAAGAAATATCTTCCAGCATAACTGCGATCGAAAAGTAGATAAAGAGAGGTAGACAACGTGTGTAAGAGTAGAAAATAAAGTAGAATAAGAACATACAATCAAAACAATTCACAAAACAAAGAATTGCATTAATAACATTATAATTATATTAATTACATTTTGCATGACTTTTATACGTAAGTCCCGTATAATAGGGGGCGAGCCTATTGCCATTTACTAGGCACTTTATATGGACTCAGAGATGCTAGGGAGAATTACAAGAAGAGGAGAGTAGAATACTAGCAACATTATTTTTTCTCTGCCTTTTAGTGAAAGACAGCAATAGATACAGTCACTCACAAAAGTCGATTAACACTTCAGTTTTTAAAATCTTAATCTCGTTAATTTAGTTTAAAAACCGGCTAAGCGTGCCGTACCACACACAAAATGAAGGATTCCGTAGTTGGGACGAATTTATCCCAAGAACAAACTTAACATTGTAGTTGAAAAGTATGTTCCCTTCATACATTCCAACTGCAAATGTAAGTTTGTACGCACAGTATTGAGTGATTTTCCATGTTATTTTAACACCATAGACTTCTGACAGGTTTTCCTGTAATGAGAACTATTCTCTGTATTTTTTTTTTTCAAAAAGTTTGGTTTAGCAGTTTCGGAGATAAGGAGGGAATTAATTTTATTCTATTTTCTTTAATAAATAAATATTTATTTTAAATTACAAAAAAAAAACCTCATAAGTCCTTTCATTCGATACTTTTTTAAATTTTCTAATTATTCTCCCAAAAGTGAAACCCATATTCAAAATTCATATATGTATTTACATTACACGTTCGTGTTTGGGTCACAGAATATCATATGTGTACCAAATTTCAAATTAATTGGTCCAGTCGATTCGCCTGTGACAGACAGACAGACAGATAGACACACGAGTGATTCTACGGGTTCCATTTTTCGTTTTGAGGTATGGACCCCTAAAACCTGTAACAGAAGTTAAATTAAATTAATATAAACTCTTAGCAATAATATAAAATGCTGAAATACAATGTATCGAATAATTTTCTTTAAAAGATGATGTGTAATACATAGTAGCAGTGTTGATCGAGTTTTGTCGCTGACCGTATTCTTGTGCCACAATTTTCTGGTACCCTGTGGTGTGCATTCGTCCGCATTGTAAATGAGAACGCTTAGAGCGAGCAAAATGTTCTTTTGTAGTATGTAGCCAAATGGAGCAAATAAATGTTCTCGTTCTTGCATTCAGTGGAACTACATACCTAGGAAACGCTCGCAATATTCAAATGAAGCTCACAATATTGTGTAAATCAGGTTTGTGCACTTGTGCACATCATTATGGTGAGATAAGATTTGGACTATTTCTCGAAATAACACCTTTTTTTCCGTTTAGTAACCGTGCTGTAATCAGGTTTAATGAGTATGGGTTGCCATGCAGGGACCAGGGTCATACGACTTTTTAATTTTGTCTCTGGGGTCCCCACGCCAAAGACAAAATTTAGAAGTCGCGGCAAACAAGACGTAAGTGTTAAGTAGTCGCCGACGACCATGCAAAACCCCTTTTTTGCATAGTCGTCAGCGACCACTTAACAGTTACGTCTTGTTTGCCACCCATTTTTATAAAACAAAACATACACCGTTATTCATTGTGATTTTGGAGTTGAGACCTTGTCATTTATAGTCTCAAAACAAATAAAATGTTAATTCGGATAGTAAAAACGCGATTAAAGAGAATAATTATCGTCAAAGTAATTAGTCATTCATGGCATCGTGTCAACTCGTTTAACGCTTGAAACATGTGTGACGTGGCGTGGCAAATGTAGATAGACAGATCGGCGCCGGCGCCGGTAGTGAGCATTCTGCGAATCTGGCGCTCAATTAACTAATTGAACAATCAGTTTGAGGCACAAGAGTACATAAGAGTGCCACTTATGTTCAACACAATCTCACTGCTCAATTTAAAATGATTATTTGTTTTTAACAGCGGACTCATACATTCTTTTGTACATTTTTTTTATAGCAAGGTTTACAGTCATTCATTCATTTTATTTATTCATAAACAATTCACATTGTGTTGAATACAGGCTACATGCGATATACATACAAATATTAAAAAAAATACAAAATAAATCTATGAATTATTAGATAAAGCAAAGTTCAAATAAAGTGTCAAATAGTTTCAAATCTAATAGCAAAAAGTTTTAAGTATAATGTCAAAAGATATATTAACTTATACATATATATATATATTAGTAACTGCCTCTAGAATAGAATACAGTAGAATAGTAGGTTTATTGTTCTCATTTATATATTGTTTAAATTTCTGGCTCGCAATAAACAAAGGCAGACGTAATGCCTTAGGCATTTTCTACCGGTCCACAGAGGGTGGCTATCGTTGTAAGTATCGGTTGTTGTCATTGTAAGTAGTTAAAAAACCGGCCAAGGGCGAGTCGGACTCGAGCACGAAGGGTTCCGTACCATTATCTATAAAAACGGCAAAAAAATCATGTCTGTTGTATGGGAGCCCCCTTAAATATTTATTTTATTATGGTTTTTAGTATTTGTTGTTACAGTGGCAACACAAATACATCAACTGTGAAAATTTTAACTGTCTAATTTGATGAGATACAGCTTGGTGATAGATGGACAGAGAAACAGACAGACGGACAGCGGAGTCTTAGTAATAGGGTCCCGTTTTACCCTTTGGGTACGGAACCCTATCAAATGCTCAATCAAATGTTACGCCACTTTAATAAAAAATCCATCTTTTATGAACAACAGTACGGTTTCACCAAAGGGCGTTGTACGACTGACGCCGGTGTCACCCTAATAAAGAACATTTTTAACGCCTGGGAAGAAGCACAGGATGCCATTGGTATCTTTTGCAACCTCTCTAAGGCGTTCGATTGCGTAAACCATGAGACACTTCTGCTGAAACTAGAGCACTATGGACTTAGAAATACAGCTCTTGATTTGCTAAGATCATACCTAAAAGATAGAAAGGTTAAAGTTCAAGTAAACGGCGTAAACTCATTGGGGTCTGAAATGGCAATGGGTGTTCCTCAAGGTTCGATATTGGGTCCATTCATCTTTTTAGTTTACATTAATGATTTACCCCAATTATTTCAAAATCAACCGAAGATGGTGTTATTTGCAGATGTCACATCATTGATCTTTAAAATAGACCGACGATCACAAAATCATGACGACGTGAATAACTCTATTCTTCAGGTCCATGATTGGTTTACGGTAAATAATTTGGTACTAAATGAAAAAAAAACCAAATGCATTAGATTTAAATTACCTAATGTAAGAAGTAGCGAATGTGATCTCATATTGAATGGAGAAAAACTGGAATTTATTAATCAAATGGTTTTCCTAGGAATCACTCTTGACGAGAAACTACAATGGGGACCACATATAACATCTCTTGCGGGGCGGCTAAGCTCAGCCGCTTATGCTGTTAGAAAGATAAGACAGTTGACAGATGTAGAAACCGCGCGTTTGGTCTATTTTAGCTACTTCTACAGCATTATGTCGTACGGCATTTTATTGTGGGGTCGGGCTGCTGACATTGATTCCATCTTTATTTTGCAAAAGCGAGCTGTCAGAGCCATTTATAATCTACGTCACCGTGAATCTCTTAAGGAACAATTTAAAAAGATTAATATTATGACAGTACCTTGCCAATTCATTTATGAAAATATTATGTATGTAAGAAAAAATCGACATATTTTTAATAAAATAAGTGATACACATAATTTTAATACTAGAAATAAAGATAAAATAGATCAACCATTTTTCAGATTATCTAAAGTACATACATCTTTTATGGGGTACTGTGTCAAATGTTACAACAAAATATCTTGTGATATATTGCAATTAAATGAAAGAAAATTTAAAACTCATGTTAAAAGTACACTTTGTAAACAAGCATATTACAAATTAGAGGATTATATCCAAGATAAGAATGCTTGGAAACATGCTGGTCCAGCTCCATAGGACAATCTAGAGTCTAGACAAAATCAAACTGGTTGCTATTTTAATTGTACAATTTATTATTTGATACAAATAATAAATCAATGTTGAATTTTAATTCTGTGATTACTTTAACTCACACACTGACTTTATTTATTATTTTTAGGAAAATGTATATTTTTACAATGTTTGTAAATATGTGAGCATCATTGTACCTATCACATAATTCATTTATCTGTCATTGCTTTATTTTTCATTCTTTTTTTACCTATTTTGGTATAGTAATTTTATTCTAGGTGCATCGTTTTTACATATAATTTTAAAATGTACCTATACAAAATTTTGTACAACATCTTAAAAGAGTAACGGTGGAGTTTCTTGCCCTTTCTTCTCCATAGGAAACTACCTTTTGGAAGGGGCAACTAGAATCAATTCTATTTTTTTTTTTTGTTAATTTTGACGTTCAAAGGTGCCTTTTATGTGCCTATTTGAAATAAATAATTTGACTTTGACTTTGACCCTAAAACTGGTCAAATTAAAAAAAAACTGGTTACCTGCGAGTCGGACTCGCACACGAAGGGTTCCGTACCACCGTATAATATTTAGCAAACGACGCCGAAAAAACACGTATCTTGTATGCAGACCCCTTTAACTTTTAACTTTGTTTTATTTTTATTATCTCTTGTTATAGCAGCAATAGAAATACACAATCTGTGGAAATTTCAACTGTCTACCTATTACGGTTCATGAGATACAGCCCGCTGACACACAAGCGGACGGATGGACGGACGGCAGAGGCTTAGTAATATATCCGTTGGGCACCCTTTTTTTTAGGTTGGAAATTATCAAATAACTTCTCCCACTCTGGGCGGAGCGGGAGGGTGTGTCAGACTGTTACTGACCAAAACCCACCCGTGTTCCTTCCGTTGCCTGTGTTGCCAGGGGCCTCGGTGACCCTTTTGGACTTGACGCGACCCCGGCAGACGCGACCCTTAAGGTACTGAACCTTAAAAAGTATCTACATACATCAATCTCTAGGCTGTACAATAAAAAGAAAATTCTAATATATATATAGCATGATCAGCTTAATCAGCCTATAATGCTCGCACTGCTGGGACACTGGCCTCCTCTTTGTGAGAGGCAGTGGGCCGTAATGCACCACGACGGCCGAGTGATAGAATTTTTAGTTCTAGGACATACCGGTTTCCTCACGATGTTTTCATTCACCATTTTAAGAGCAATGGTGATGAAATAATTTACACACAGTAAAGTGGCTGCGTGTGTTTGAATCCACGATCTACAAATTGTAAGTCGTGGCCATCACTGCTCTCCATAACATGGATAGGATAAACAGAAAACTAAACAAACATTCTTAGAAATACAGGAAAAGATAGAATATACAAGGTAGGAACAGGTACACATAGATGTAGTAATAAAGAAAGTAGGTAAAATTCTAGGGAGTTCATTCTAGGGATACTATTCTAGGGAGTATATTCTAGGTAGTCTATCCTAAGAAGTCTATTCAAGGGAGTCTACTCTAGGGAGTCTTTTTCCTAATGATAAGTTCTTAAAAGAATAAAATAAATAAAGATGGAAAGAAAGAAAAATGCGTATTTTGGCGTTACAGCAAAAAAATACACCTTAAAACTATACAAAACAGAAAACAATGATTATAATGTTAAAAGGGCCTCAGCTCAGCATAATGTGAGACAACACAAGGTGTACCACCTGACGCTGATTTACGCTGTAACCTACGAGTGCTATACGCTAGAATAGTAACCGTATAGGTAAGTGTGCCCGTTTTGATAAATTAAGAGAATACATTAAATAACCTTTAATTTTAGGTATTAATTTCTGTTTCCGTTTATATAAAATTTCTGCATGAGTATAGTTTTCGATGTTTTTTTTTGTTGTTGGTATAGTGGCGTGCTAGCTGACATACGCCTAATAATTTATTTTTTTAGCGTTGTGTAAATTATTTTTGCATACTACTTCGCACTAGGAAGTGGTGAAGGGTGGGCGTTCTGGGGGACTATCTTATGTAATGTTAACGTTCGAAAAGTGCTGATTCTCAGCCTAATTTTAATAAATAACTTTTGATTTTGATTTATTCTCTTAATTTAAAAATATGAAAACGTTCATACAAAATCCAATAAAATGTTGTCCCGTGAAGTAAATGATTTCCCAGCCACAAAAAAAAAATCATAGAGACCCAGTTTGGGCAAAAGTGATGTTGAATTTCCCACTGGTAGCCCGGAGATTGGATTATGGCCCGGTTTAAGGCAATGGCTCGTTCCCTATTACATGACACTTTCATCTGTTTTTTGCGTTCTGTTTACAGCAAATAAAGTTTTTTTCTTTTTATTTCTTTTCTTTAAACTTAGCTGGCGAAAGTGGGTGAACTATACACCTCTGCCTACACTGATAGCAAACGGCGTGATGTTATGTTAATTTTAAAAGACTAAACTAATACTAAAGACTTTCCCTATGTTCTTTTCACGAATCGGATATGGTGGCGCGTGTGTTGGATCAGTTAGCTCCCTTCAAAATGGTTGAGCGGAATGGTATCTATGCGTCATGTTCGTGAACGGGTGCCGTCAGTAGGGACTGGTCATCTCTTAGCTGCCACGGCTTATTTTAATTTAATAAAATGTTTGAATAGTTTTTTTTGGTGTGGACGCTTTTCACGTTCTAACCAATATTTTGTTTTATTTATATTCTTTTTTTAGTCTTTGGGCTATTCACATTGCCACCTAACGTGGCAATACTGCCAGCCTTTTGGGCACTTTTCCCATTGACAGCGATGCGGACGAATGCTGCCCAATGAGCTCTTCCGCCTTTTTGTTATTTTTTTATATATTTGTACATCTTGTACAAAAAATAAAGTATAGAATAAAATAAAATTGGTTACAATAAAGGAAATAAATCTACCTACATATTTTGTAACCATATTTTGATTTAAAATCTTCCATCAATAATGTGATCGAAGTTTAAAATAGTGTCGTGCAGTTTGTTGCCCGTTCTTCTCCACGGGTACTTACTACGCTTTGGAATGGGCAACTAGCTTCATCTTTCTGACTGACCGACCCCAAAAGTGTCTGGTTTATTTGAAATAAATGCTTTGAGTTTGAATATAGAGTAAAAGTTGTTCAGTTATTTATTTGACAAGAACTTGACTTTTATTCTTTTGACCCACTTAAGGGAGGCAGTCGCAGGTGACTAAATCACCACCCTGTATATCACCTCACGTTCATTCACGCGTATGGTATGTGCAGAATATTATGGAAAACTATAAATGCTTGCCTAGCTTCCATATTCCTTATCTTCACGCTTCTATGCCTTCACAGGTAGAGCACGTCTACAGGTTTTATTGCCAAGCCAAGTCTAGTGGACGAGGGGCTTGTGTCCTATAAAAAACCTGTTCGACTTGCTCGCTGGGGTAAATAAAATACTAGTGGACTGTATAAAAAGGCTCGGTATATTGCCGATTAAATGTACAATTATAACTGCCCGGACAAAACATATATATGAGTTTAACAATCGTTTTGTGAGTATCGTCCGTCGCGGTGGGCTCCGAGGAAGCGAGTGTCGCCGGCCGGGCAGGCTCCCCGCGCCACACCTCCGCTCGTTCGCTGCGCAGGTCGGTCACGTCGCCTACGCGTGCCGTCTGCGTGTCTGTTGGGTGCGATTCCCAACATGCTGCCCGGGTTGAAGGGAAGACTTCAAAAATCTGGAAGGGGACAAATATTATTGAAGGCCCTCCTTATGGTGCCCCTCTTTGTCTTCACCTCTGCGACTCTGGCTACGCCATCGCTGCCAGGATAAATCTTTGTGACCCTTCCTAAGGACCAAAGAAGAGGAGGAAGAGCTCTATCCTTTATGAGGACAAGAGAGCCTAACTTCAGTTCTGTCTTCGAAGAGCGCCACTTGACCTTCTGCTGCAGTAGAGCAACGTATTCAAGGGAAAAACGCTGCCAGAAGTGCTGTTTGATGTGCTCTATTCTCTTGAAGCGCTCCAGGTGATTAATATTGCGATCAGAGACCTGTGGATGAGGTATAGCATTAGGTGGCCGTCCAATTAGGAAGTGAGAAGGTGTCAGAGCGGAGAAGTCATGGGGATCTGAGGAGAGAGGAGTTAAAGGACGGGAGTTTAGAACAGCTTCTATTTGAGTGAGGCACGTAGCCATTTCCTCGTAGGTGAGATGAGGGGATTGCAATAACCTTTTAAGATGGTGTTTTGTGGAACGAACAGCTGCCTCGGCTAAGCCGTTGAAATGGGGACTATATGCGGGTACGAATTTAAATTCTATACCTTCTTGAGATATGTGACCTTCAAGGTCTGATTGTGCAAGAAACTTTGATAGCTCATTGTAAGTGCCGACAAAGTTGGTGCCGTTATCGGACGTTATACTTTGCGGTTTCCCCCGACGTGACACAAAACGATTGAGAGCTGCTAAATAAGCTTCACTAGATAGTGCCGTAACGAGCTCGATGTGACAGGCCTTTGTCGAGTTACAGATGAAGATTGCCATAAACGATTTAATAAGTCTGCAACCTCTGCCTTTTCTGTCCGCTATCATCAGTGGCCCTGCGTAATCAACACTACAATGTAAGAAAGGGTACTCTAGCTCAGTTCGAGTTGTCGGTAACTGTCCCATAATGGGTTGCACTGATTCCGCTTTGTATCGACAACATCGGACACACTTATTTACGATGGCTTTGGCTAGGCTTCTGCCACCCAAGGGCCAATAAGTTTGCCTAGCGTTCGCTAGTAAGAGCTGTGGACCAGCATGTAAATATACTAAGTGTAGATGCTCAAAAAGTATCTTAGTAAAATGATGCTTGCTGCACAACAGAATAGGATGCTTTGTATCGTACGTGTATGGGGAATTGTCTAGTCTACCACCGACACGTAATATGTTATTGGAGTCTAGAAATGGGGACAAGGAGCTAAGTCTATTCTTTTTATGTAATGCTTTTACCGTTTTAAGAATAGCATATTCCTCAGGAAACATTTCCAACTGAACCTTGTGTAATATTAAATTTAAGGAATTTTTAAGTTCGACAACTGAAAATGGACCAGTACGTTTGTTGGTTTTATTTCTACAGTTATGTACAAATCTTTGTAAATATGCTATTGATCTTTGTACATGATTCAAATTAGATCTACTGTTAATCAAACTACTTATAGGATCTACATTAGAAGTACTATTAGCTACTACAACAGAACAAGAAACCAATTCTGGTAGATCTTGTCTCTCGTTATGATTGGGCATTTTTGGCCATTCTTGTTCATCTTTCTTTAAGAAAGTGGGACCAGACCACCACAAGGATGAACCACTGATGGAATCAGCCTTCAGCCCACGAGAAACAAGGTCCGCCGGATTGTCTTTCGACCGTACGTAGCCCCACACGTGACCCTCTGTGCTCTCTTGGATTTCGTGGATTCGGTTACGAACGAAATTTTTTAGTTGCAGTGGGGGTGTAGATAACCACCCTAGAACTATAGTCGAATCACACCAAAACCTACATTTGCTTATCTTTAGAGTAAGAGAGGATAATACTTTTGTACACAACCTTGCAGCTAACAAGGCTCCGCAAAGCTCTAGACGAGGAATCGTCGTAGGCTTTATCGGCGCTACCCTACTTTTAGAGGTCAAGAGGTGTATCTTTACTAATCCTGATTGATCCACAGAACGAATGTACAAACAAGTGCCGTACGCTCGCTCTGAAGCATCTGAAAAAACATGAATTTCATGAATTCCAGAGCTATCACTAAGAACCCATCGAGGAATTCTTAAGTGATTCAGAAGAGGTAAAGTGTCAGCAAATGCTAGCCATGAATGTTTGGTGTCTTGTGAGACCTCATTATCCCATGAATACTGATCGATCCACAATCTCTGCATGATGAATTTGGCTTCGACAATACATGGGCCGACGAGCCCCAATGGGTCAAAGATCTGACTTATGACAGAAAGTATGTGACGTTTTGTTACTTTTTTATTTAACTTTATATTAATTGAAAATGACAAAGTGTCTGAATCACAATTCCAGTACAAACCAAGAGTTTTAGATGAGACATCCATGTTAGTTTGTGAAAAATCTAAAATATTGTCATCTGTATTATTATGAGAGGGTGCAATTTGATTTAAAATGAATGTATTATTTGATTTAAATTTTCTTAATTTTAATTGGGCTGATTTTAATGTAGATATGACTCCCTGAGCAATATCGATTGTTTTATGTATTGAATCAGAGCCACCCAGATAATCGTCAACATAAAAGTCTCTTTGAATTGATTGTTTGACGTTATCATCAGGGGCGCTGGAGGCTAAACTCACCAAACATTTGGTGGCTAAGTAAGGCGCACTTGCCGTGCCATAAGTCACCGTGTTGAGTGTGTATGTTTTTAAGAGCTCTTTTGAATCAGAGCGGAAGATAATTTTTTTGTAGAGAGCGTTGTGACGGATGAAGTTCAATCGCTCTGTACATTTTCTCTACGTCACCAGTTACAACATATTTATGCTGGCGAAAGCGTAGCAGTATCGAAATGATGTCTTCTTGTACAGTCGGACCAACCATTTGGATGTCATTTAATGACACACCAGTACTAGTGGTGGCCGATGCATCGAAAACTGTACGAAGCTTGGTAGTTGTACTTGATTCACGGATGACGCCGTGGTGGGGTAAGAAATAGGTATTACCCTGAAGACAGCTCGGTGAAGACTCCTTATCTTCAGTCATGTGACCTAGGCGTTCATACTCTTGCATGAACTCAACGTACCTGCTTTTGAAGGCAGGGTCCCTAAGAAACCTACGCTCTAGTGACATGAACCGACACTTTGCCTTTGAAAAAGAATCGCCTAAGACTGAAGGATCTTTCTTCAGTGGCATGGTTACGACAAAGCGTCCGTCGTCTTTACGATAGGTATGTTCGTTAAAGTTCTGCTCACAGGCACGCTCCTCAGGAGACAAGGAGTGCTTGGCTGCAATGGTATCTAATTCCCAAAAACGAGATAAGTCTGGGTCGGCGTCCTCACTTAAAAAATGACAAACGGGAGAAGAAGAGTGTGTCTTATGACGGGCAACGTACCCTGACACTAACCAACCCAATTTCGTTTCATATAACTTAGGCTGATTTTTGCCTAAATCTATAGAATTATTGCATAAGACGGACCAAAATACTTCGGCCCCAAGTAAGATGTCTATAGCTGCCGGTATATTAAATGTTGGGTCAGCCAGACTTATTCCCAATGGAAGAGGAATGTTAACGCTGTTTATGAATGATGACGGCAAAGCTGTAGTGATCTGAGGTAAAATATGACAGTCTACAGTAAGTTTACAGTTGTCATCATAGTGGGACATAATCGTAAGGTTGCAAGACTGTGTACAATAAGAAGTATTATTATTTATACCTGTCACGGTGGCGCTCGCACTACGTCGCGACAAACCCAGCTTACCGCACAGTGACTCATCTACGAAGTTGCCCGTACTACCGTTGTCGAGGAGTACTCGGGCATTGTGCACGTTGCCCTTGCTGTCAACCACTCTCACGATCGCTGTGGAAAGCAAAACATTCGGAGGAGTAGTGAACTGCTGAACATTAGTTGAACCGGCAAAGTTATTGACGGGAATAACTGGCTCAGGAGACGTAGCTGCTTCTGCCTCATGTAGATGAAGCAGAGTACTGTGCCTTTTCTTGCAGTATTTGCAAGATACAAGATTGCACCTTGATTCTGTGTGCCCTAGTCGCAGACAATTAAGGCAGACCTTTGCCTCTTTGGCCTTTTGTATACGAGCTTCAACAGACAGAGCTCTAAAGGCATCACAATTGAATAAGAAATGAGTCTGACTGCACATAGGACATGTTAATTTTCTTTTATTATTATTATTATTGTTGTATTTTTTATCTTTATTATTGCTCTCATTTGTTTTTTGATTAGATTTTGTAGCTGTAAGTAAATTAGAATTATGTTTGGAAGTGTATACCTGTTCTACTTTATTGATGTTTCTTTTATGTTCTTGCAAAGTTTCTAATAAGTCAGCTCTGTTGCTAAGGAACTTTAAAAAAAAATCTAACGAAGGTGGATTATCTAACGTGTTTCGATGTTCTTCCCATTCCCTACGTGTGACACCGTCAAGTTTTTCGGACATCATGTGAATTATGAGGGTATCCCGTAAGTTAAATTCAGTGTCCTGACCTAACGTTGTCAAAGCACGAAGATTTTTATTCGTGACATCAATAAGGTTACGAATAGAAGAACATGATTCACTCTGCATACACTCAACGCTAAATAACGCCCGAACATGATTATTAACGAGCAATCTTTTGTTGTCGTATCTATTACACAATAAATTCCAAGCAGATTCGTAATTCTGAGCTTTAAAGTCTAAATTATCAATAACTAGCAGCGCACTACCTTTAAGAGAAGCACGCAGATAGTGCAATTTATTAACGTTGTCCATGTCCTTTCGTGAATGAATGAGTGAAATGTAAGTGTCTCTAAACTCAAGCCAGTGTTGATAGTGTCCGTGAAAAACAGGTAAATTAATTTTTGGCAACCTAACACAATTGTATTTAAAGCCACCTGCCTGCACATCCTCGTCACCCGTTACGTAACCATCTTGTTGACTGCCAGACTGGGGGGGACGAGCGCCGAGTAGACTCCGCGCCGTCGCCACCAGCTTATAATACTGGTTCTCAAACTGCTCGCGCTCCTTGCTTTCGTCATCGGGGTTCTCCACCAACATCTCAATGTCACTCTGTAACTTGTCATAATCCACATATAAGCCATCAAATTTATTAAGCCTAGTTTCCAGATCTAAAAGTTGTAAGCTGCTAAGTTCGTTGCAACTTTCAAGCATGTGAAGGTAATTGCCAAAAATAGTGAGTTTAGACTTCATACAGCTGCGTTTTTTAACGAGTTTCTCAACTTTTTCGTCAGCCATAGCTTTAAATTCACAAGCGCTAACTCACAAATAAAGTAATTATGAATAAGAAACCAGTTTGTTATATGCGAAGATAAAAAACGTAGCTAGTTAGTGCGAACAAAAGAACACCTGACGCGCAGGTGTGCCGTCGATCAGCTGTTATAGATAAGAAGCGAAGTAAACGTAAACAGATAATATAAAAAAGGTTATGCAGTAGCTTTGTAATCAGAATAATTGAGTTTTGACAGATGTAAGGCTATGAATTAGAATGATTTATCACTAAAAGACTTAAAGAGAAAGTAATTGAAAGCACTCACTTAAATTATTGCTATTTAAACATGAAATATGAGATAGAATAGGAAAAGATATATGGGACAAATTGGAACGAACTCACTCAATGTTTTAACCATCCATAGGATCACCGATGATGTTGCAAGTTCTTCTTTGTCCTTGACGATGACTCGAACTTTCGACGGGTCCCAAGTCCGTTGTACGGCCGATTTCTAGTTACTTCTTCTCTGGGCGTGTGCGGGAGCTATGCGTAGTCTCTTCGACAGGAACTTGAAGACTCCTGCAGGAACTGTCGCCGCTGAAGACCGCAACTGAAGAGCTTCGAGTTTGAAGTTTTCTTTCAAGACCGTTACTTTTTGAACAATAACCGGCGAGATCCTAGAAGGACCAATGTTCGACTTGCTCGCTGGGGTAAATAAAATACTAGTGGACTGTATAAAAAGGCTCGGTATATTGCCGATTAAATGTACAATTATAACTGCCCGGACAAAACATATATATGAGTTTAACAATCGTTTTGTGAGTATCGTCCGTCGCGGTGGGCTCCGAGGAAGCGAGTGTCGCCGGCCGGGCAGGCTCCCCGCGCCACACCTCCGCTCGTTCGCTGCGCAGGTCGGTCACGTCGCCTACGCGTGCCGTCTGCGTGTCTGTTGGGTGCGATTCCCAACAAACCTTTTTTACCAATTTATGACTTTTGCATTGACGTTATAGAGATGAATGTTAACTTATAAAGTGCGTATAATGTCAAAAATAGTGCCGTGATGGTGTTTGGGGCTGGTGGGAAGTGTGCAGAAATGGTACCAGTAATGATGAATGGCGTTATCAAGTACCTTGGGCATGTTTTGACCACCAGCCTTAGGGACGATTGGGCACGCCACAATTGCGGCAATAAGTCCCCTCTTTGAGGAGTGGCTAGAGAGGCGCCACGGCGTCCCCACTTTCCGCCTGACGCAGGTCCTCACCGGACACTGCAGTATCGGAAGGTTCCTGTGTCCCATAAGGCGGGAGGAAACGCCCGGGTTTCACCAATTTTTTTTTTTTTTTTTGCCTGGTACGTCATCGAATAACTTCTCCCGCTCTGGGTGGATCGGGAGGGTTTGTTAGACTCTTACTGACTAAAACCCACCCGTATTCCTTTCGTTGCCTGTATTGCCAGGGGCCTCGGTAACCTTTTGGTACCTTCCCGCGACCCCGGCAGGCATCGGCCTTTGCTGACGCACGCTTGTGCTGACGAAATCTCTGTGAGGCGCGCGTGGAATACAACGCGCCATCAACCCGAGCCTGGTCCATAGCGGACGGAGAGCTACCCATTGCTCACCGTCCGCAAGCCCGCGCCTACGGTGCCCGGAAATCCGCCCGGGATTCCTGACGCCCAGGGCGTCTCCTGCGGTGGCTAGGGGCGAGGGCACGAAATTTGCCTTTCCGTCAACCGTCCCGCCTCCTCCTTTGCGAGCATTACTGCTTCGCAGAAGGAGGTGACGGCTGCCCATGCCCTCGCTCCGTATCATGGCCTGAACCAGGGCCGGACGCGAGAGGTCTCTGCCGCCGATCGCCTCCATGAAGACACGGCGGTGCTCTGCCCAAGCTGGGCATACCACCGCCGTATGCTCCACTGTGTCCTCCGGGCGTTTCCTCCCGCCTTATCGGACACAGGAACTTCCCGAAGCTGCCGTGTCCGGTGAGGACCTGTATCAGGGGGAAGGTGAGGACGCCGTGGCGCCTCTCTAGCCACTCCTAAAAGAGTGGACTTATCGCCACAATTGTGGCGTGCCCAGCACTGGGTTGCGACAACCGCACTGTCCATGTTGCCATGAGATCCCGCCGGAGCTCCGTCTGCTGTGCCGCGATTTCTCGCAGCATCGGAGTTACGCCCTGGCGTTTCGCCTCCGCGCGCCACTCCCATACGTGCGCGAGGACAGTGTCACCACCGACCACCGAACCGAACCTAAATGCAATCAGGTTGAAGTGACTCACTTTGAGACAGGTATTCATGAGGTCATCGTTAGAATTTATCTTCTGTATCGTCGTAAGACCATTTCTGCAACCAGTTAGCTTTGCTTTCAGCGCAAACTTGGTCAACGTGTAAATATCACTTAACCGGTTTACCCTATTATTAAGGGTGGGGTAATCGCCGTTGACCTTGGCCATACAAATTCGCATCGCGGTCACGCAGCGCCGCGGTTCGGTTTCATAGGGAATATTTATTTTTAGTAACGAAAATATGTATATAAGAAAAAAAACCCAAATAGAATTGTAGATAGTAAAATATGCTATTCATACAAAAAAAAAACCATGAAAATATCTTAAGTAGTTTGAAAGTAACATTGTTTGTTATGCTTTGGGTAGACCTTATTTCCTGAATTTATTTCATAGTATTTTAATACAAGTATTTTACTTCAATATTTAAATATTCACAGAATTGATGTGTATGAATTGATGTGTGTAGTTTAACATACATTTTTTTGCATAATTTACTTCCATTAAATGAAAGCGTAATAACAGATTCAAAAGTCACTAACATCATATATCTGCGCGCTTTGAACGCCAGACTCCGGATACCTAAGTTCTTATGCACAAATGGTGTATCACGTGGCATTTAAGAGGTTACGACGAACGCTTAGGGCTGAGTAATGGCGTCTAGTAAATGACAGCCGCACGGGTCGATTGATCAGGTTAAGCTACACTTGCCAGGGTTGATCCGATCAGGTGGTAACTTAAAATTATATGTGGTCATTATGGACCCAGTCGGGCACAGCAAAATAGTAGAAGAGAGGAAACTTTGAAAGACTTAGCATATCAGTATTCTGATCTAAATCTAATATGGACTATAATAAAGTTTTTTAAATAGTATACTGTACTAATATTTATTAGGTTAGCACTTATATTTTATCGTTTAAATATTCGTTTATACTTGTGGCTAAGTAAGTGAGTAAGTAACAGCCGCACGGATCGATTGATCAGGTTAAGCTACCCTTGCCGCGGTTGGTCCGTGGATGGGTGACCATATTTACATGTCAATACTCCTAAGTACCTCGGAAAGCACGTTAAACCGTCGATCCCGGGTTTCATTCGTGGATCTTAGACAGTCATTACGGGTCGTCAGAAGCCCGAAAGTCTGACAACCAGTCTCATCTAGGACTATCGTATTACCCAGTAACTGGGTTGTGGAGTCAGATAGGCAGTCGCTCCATGTAAAACACTGGTCGGCTTCCAGTCTAACTGTATAAAGCTGACCTTTAACCAGTTAGACTGGAATCCGATCCCAATATGCTAGGTAGACGATGAGTCTTTATTATTTAGCAGTCCAGCTCACCCCACCATCTTCGTCAGTAAGAATTTGGCTCATTTGGTCATCTGACATGCGGCTGCATGATTTGTCAAACCCAATGGGGAAAGTCGAGCAAAGATGATGGTAGATGGCGTGATCATAGCTAGTTCCCTACGGCCTACAATACATTTGACATTTTTCGTTCATTCATTCATTCAATATTCCCATTCCGTGTTTATTCATGAGTTTGGTTCCATTTCACTATTTCGTTATTTTCGGTGATTTCAATATTTTATATCAAGTATTTGATGTGGAAAGTTTCAGAATTTAAAACCTTAAATATTTCCTCGTAATCACTTTCTTGAAAATGTTTTCGACATAACCTGGAACTCTGCTCGCTCGAATAACGTTGACAAAGGAGCGCTGTTGTAAAACATCTGTGCAATTATATTGTGAAATGCATTGAAAAAACCGGACAAGTGCGAGTTAAACTCGCATGTTGAGGGTTCCGTACAATGAATATGTTATCTACCATTTTATTATCCCACGTTAAGTTGTCCCAAGAACAAACTTAACATTTTAGTTGAATAACATATTCTCCCAAACATTCTAATTGCAAATGTTAATTTGTACGCACAATATTGAGAGATTTACCATGTTATTTTAACACCATAGACTTCTTATAGTTTTTCCTGTAATCTATAATTAAAGAACCATTTCTCATATTTTTTTAAAAATGTTTGTTCAATAGTTTCGGAGATAAGGGGGATAATATTTTCTTAAATAACTTTAAAGCTGTTTATTTTAAAATGATAAAACAAAACATATTTGAGACCCTCATAATAAGCCCTTTCATTAAATATGTCACACAGTATAATTCGAAAACTTTATTTTTTAGTTTTATAATTTTCCGCCCAAAGATGAACCTCATATGCAAAATTCATATATTTACGTTACATGTTCGTCTTTGGGTCACAAAAACTCATGTGTCAACTTAATTGTAGTACTTACCTTCAACTTAATTGGTCTAGTAGATTCGGAGCAAATTTGCTGTGACAGACAGACAGGCGGACAGACGGATGGACAGACAGACACGAGTGATCCTAATATAAGAGATAAGGGTTCCGTTTTTTCCGCTTTGTGAGCACACCGTGCACGGATCAATCTAGCTAATCGCTAGGAACAGGTTTTTGCTGGGACAGTTGTTGTTTTCGTATGTTTTGTGTTTTGTTATTATGTTTAATTACTAATTAATGTATTCATTTATAAGTAAAAATATGTATTAGGTATGTTGAAGCTGTTTGTACTGGGACGTCACTTGTCCCTAAAGGTTCATTAGAAAACCAGCGTCAGACAGCATCAGTCTGGCATTAATGCTGAAATGAACCTTACTGGTGCAGCCGTGAGGCACACACTATTTATGCAAAACATTATTTTCACTTTTTTATTTTGTTTCACGAACTGTATCCAAATAAACGTTATTCTTTCTTTCTTTTCTTTCTTTCTCTTGAGGTACGGAACCCTAAAAATAAGATGGTAGTAGTTCAGTTCCGATTTCGGTCATGCACCAGAAGAACCTTGTAGCGCTATACGTATTTTAGAAAGATTTGATGGAAGAGTCATTGATGAATATTAATTCAAAATAACATGAATATTTACTCAGTCATCATCATCTGCCTAGCCTTTTCCCAACTATGTTGGGGTCGGCTTCCAGTCTAACCAGATGCAGCTGAATACCAGTGTTTTACATGGAGCGACTGCCTATCTGACCGCCACAACCCAGTTACTAGGTAATACGATACCCCTTGGTAAGACTGGTTTTCAGACTTTCGGGCTTCGGACGACCTGTAACGACTGTCAAAGATCCATGAATGAATATTTACTTAGTAAAGTATTATACAAAACGGTGAAGGAAAACATCATGGGGAAACCGGCATGTCCTAGAACCAAAAATTCGAAGACATGTGACATCTACCAACCCGCACTAGGCCCGCGTGGTTATGACGATGGTGGTTATAACGATGATCTGGTATTTTGAGTACTTTATGCGGCTAACCCAAATGTCGGTTCTTTGGTATTATTCGTCGAGTCGTTGAGCTCTTTAAGTCTTGAGTTGAGCTACACGATTACTGACAAATGCTAACACTGGCTGGACCATTTCAGACACCAATCTACATGGTCCTCAACATGACTGGCAAGAGTATGTCTGGACTTTAAAAGAGACTTTGACCCCTGGGTTTTGCCATTTTTATTCAGGGGTAGTCAGATAAGAAATGTCAACCACATCTAGTCTTTTTTATAACTAACTCATAAAAGTTATTATTATTATTTTTCTCTTGAGCTGACATAGGTATTACCTATACCTATGTCAGCTCAAGAGACTTCTTTGACATCAATTAATTAATTTGTCCCATAAAAATCTTAATGCATGAGCTCATATTTGTTGTTGCTGTCTTTTTATGTAATAACATTGTGCAGTACAAAATTAAATATTTGCACACCATACAAAATAGTAGAATGTAAAGGGATCATTATAGTTTTTAAGATCGTACATGATTGTAAACCTACATTCCGGCAAATAAAAAGATTTGTTTTAATTTGATTAAAAGTGATATATGATATATATGATTTGAAAGTGATCGGATTTACAGAATAAATAATTTCATTTAGGAAATGTTTTATTCTAAATATGGTAATATGTACTTTGTCCTGTATGTAATCTGTGACGAGTTAATACATTAAACCGCAGACGCGTGACACATTCATTGTTTCTTTGAATAAACCTGCTAACCCAGTGCTAACCTGCTAACCGCAAAAATGTGATGTCACTTGTCGGTACCACAGTCGTAACTGCGCCATTATTAACTATAATTATTATTGCATTCATTATTATGAATTGTTATGCAATTTGATTCAAACTATTTATTTTTATATAAAGTTAATGGATTTCCTCCGCTTTTCTCGCACGAATTTTATGATAGCTTCATTTTGGTTTAATTTCTCTAGATAGGTAAGATAATCTGTTAGATGGTAACGAGGTCGACTGTCTTTTTTTTGGGTGGGAAACTAGGGGCGAGAGGGCGCGAAATTTGCCTTTCCCTCAACCGTCCCGCCTCCTCCTTCGCGAGCATTACTGCTTCGCAGAAGGAGGTGACGGCTGCCCATGCCCTCTCGCTCCGTACCATGGCCTGAACCAAGGCCGGACGCGAGAGATCTCTGCCGCCGATCGCCTCCACGAGGACACGGCAGTGCTCTGCCCAAGCCGGAGTTCTGCCCGCCTCCACCATATGCTCCACCGTGTCCTCCGGGTGATCCATACAGTGGTGACACCCGGCCTTATCCGACACAGGAACCTCCCGAAGCTGCCGTGTCCGGTGAGGACCTGCGTCAGTCGGAAGGTGAGGACGCCGTGGCGCCTCTCTAGCCACTCCTCAAAGAGGGGACTTATCGCCAAAATCGTGACGTGCCCAGCACTGGGTTGAGACAACCGTACTCTCCATGTCGCCATGAGATCCCGCCGGAGCTCCGTCCGCTGTGCCGCGATTTCTCGCGGCAGCGGCCCTGGCGTTTCGCCTCCTCGCGCCACTCCCATACGTGCGCGAGGATTCTCGCACGGACTTTATGATAGCTTAATTTTGGTATAATTTCTCTAGATAGGTAAGATAATCTGTTAGATGTTAACGAGGTTGACTGCTTTTTTTTTTGGTGGGAAATTATCAAATAACTTCTCTCGCTCTGGGTGGAACGGGAGGGTGTGTCAGACTCTTACTCACTAAAACACATCCGTGTTCCTTCATTTGCCTGTATTGCCAGGGGCCTCAGTAACCCTTTCGTACTTTCCCGCGACCCCGGCAGGCATCGGCCCTAGTGGACCACTACACTTGTGCTGACATCTCTTTAAGGCGCGCGTGGAACACAACGCTCCATCGACCCGGGCCTGGTCCTTATCGGACGGCAAGCTACCCATTGTTCACCGTCAGGTTGACTGCCTAAGTTGCACCGACCGGAGAGCAGGCATCGCCAGTGGTAATAAAACCAGTCTAAGCTGCCCTCGTTTAGTATTGAAACCCGTAGGGTAGGTACTACGGTAGGGCCAGCTCAAGTGTTGTATCACTGACGTTCGGCCTACGGTACATTTTGCCGTGTCACTTTAAACGACATGATTCTAAAGGACAGCTATGAAATTCTATCTGTAAAGGCTCCTGCATACTGAGACTATATCGCGGACGTGACAGGCAACAATATGCCTGTCGCGCCCGCGATATCGCCCCAGTCTGTAAGAGCCTTTATCCTAAAAGTACCTAAGCAGGCAAATTTTATAAAATCTGAATATTGTTTTACTCCATCATGTAAAAAAACACATACCTAAAATTTAATTATTAATTCACTGAAGTAATCTGAGATGTGCTAGCTGTCACTTTGTGCAATAAAATGGTTATATTTATGTATAATATATATATAATTATATAATAGGCCGGTATTTCAAAAACTTGGTTTGTTACCACTACCGTCTCTTTATATATATGAGATATGTATGTTTGTGTGGAAAAATAGGGAGTTATTTACAAAAGTAGACGATGTAAGACCTAAAAATCCTAAATACCAGAATGTTTAAACGTAAATTGCATGATTGGCTGTCCGCTAATAGTTTTTATAGTGTTAAAGAGTTTATTGACAAAAAAATGTAGATGAAGTGATTGTATGCACGGTTATAATGTTAAGCAAAAACATGTATGCTCTGTATGTAATTCTTGTACCATCTTATGCACCATGTTTTTATGCAAATAAATGTTATTCTATTCTATTCTAATAATAAGTGTAAAAGTCTACAATACAATAAATACGACCATTTTATTACACAAAATTACAGCTAGCATACGTCAGAGTACTCAATTGAATGAATAGTTCGAGTTTACGAAAGAAGTCAGTTAGTAAAAATCTTGTAATAAATGCATGTTTTCCTTTGATATCATCAATATAAATAACCCTACCCCTTCATAATATGATTCATGTCGGGGCATTTGCTTCGAGAACATTGAACCTTTAAAGGTACTTCCCTGAAGGGAACCACTTTTTTTTTTCTATCATGTATGCCAACGTGAGAGAAGCCAGTTATCTCTCTCTCTGTCTCTCTAGTTTCTGCTTCTAATTTATAATATTTTTTTTTTTAGGGACGGTGTCACAGTAAGTCTGACGGAGGCAAGGAGGTCAGAGGTCGTATGCGCAGGGATATTAATACTCGTCTGCGTGGTATCCCCAATCATCATAGCGTTGGTCAGGAATGCAGTCAATACTATACAGGTAATTAAATATTTAAAGAATAGTTACAAGTAAAAATCGTTTGAACATTGAAATAACAATAAGAAGATAGCGTTGATCCTAAACTAGGACCATCCTGTATATTGGGCACCGAATACGGTGACATCAAAATTGGTGCCAAATAAAAATCTGTTCAAGTATCTAATCATGGCGCCACCCTCGTTGCTCTGCCGGCAACCCGCTATTGGTCTGTTGGTCGCGTGGCAGAGATCCAAAAGGGTTACCGTGGCCCTGGCAACACAGGCAACGTAAGAAATACGGGTGGGTTTTTAGTCAGTAAGAGTCTGACACACCTCCGCCCAGAGCGGGAGAAACTATTTGATGATTTCCCAGACAATAAAAAAAAACCCTCGTTGCTAAGTTGTCGGTAGACTCAATACAGGGTTAAATATAATTAGCTAGCGAATTTCCACAGACGTGATGAGTATCGATATAGCAACGAAAAAATTAAAAAGATTTTATGATTTTTTTTTGGGGTCAACGACCGGTGGTTGTGTTATTATTGGAAGTATGACCGTCGTTTTCGCGTGACCACTGAAAATCAGCGCTTTGCTATGGGTCCCCGATAGTACAGCATCATCTCCGTTTCCCTCCTTAGATAAGATAAGATAAATAAGATACATCTTTATTTGCCTTAAACATGGTATAATGGTGTTAGTCTTATTTAAATACAATGTCCACATGTTTAGCTACACAGAATATGTCAATTGCATGCAAAAAATTTAGGTCCAAAAAAAAAATAAAACAATAATTAGTAAATAAGTAATTAAAATAAATAGATCTATTATTATAAGTTTACATCGAAGAAATCATTAATGTCATAAAAATTATGTTCATTCAGCCATTTTTTATACAGCTTGTTCTTCCTATGTATTTTATTTTATTTTATTAAAAAGCATAGCCACATCACGTACAGTCGCCAGCATATGAAGTTACCACAAACTGTCAAAGAACAATGCCATGCATTTAATTCCCATACATTTAAATACCCGATATTTAATGCTTATGTATAGTTATAAGGTATAGTAGAAAGACTACCTGTAAGTTTAGCAAATAATGTCATAGAGTCATTTTTATGATTTAAACGCTACGCAAGTCCAAAAATATTAATGTTACATTTTAGGTTAGGATTTGCCGTTACCAAATAGGTACCTATCTTATTATTAAACAAATGTGCTGGTATTAATTATTAACGCTCGAAGTTTAGGCTTTTTTTTTTTTGGATGGGAAATCGTCAAATAACTTCTCCCGCTCTGGGCGGAGCGGGAGGGTGTGTCAGACCCTTACTGACTAAAACCCACCCGTATTCCTTCCTGTTGCCTATGTTGCCAGGGGCCTCGGTAACCCTTTAGTACCTTCCCGCGACCCCGGCAGGCATCGGCCCTAGTGGAACCCTACAATTGTACTGACGTAGACATCTCTTTGAGGCGCGCGTGGAATACAACGCGCCGTCGACTCGGGCCTGGTCCTTACCGGACGGTAGCTACCCATTGCTCACCGTCCGCAAGCCCACGCCTACGGTGGCCGGAAATCCATCCGGGATTCCCGATGCCCAGGGCGTCTCCATTGGTGAACCTTTAGTACCTTTCCGCGACCCCGGCAGGAAGTTTAGGCTAAGATAAGAATACTAACCTGTCCCCACTGTAGCTCAGAGACGCTTAGTACTAGAAAGCTGTAATTTGGCATAGGTATACATATTATTCACGCCAAGAAACTGCTAAAATAACATTTTGAATCATTTTTTTTTCTCTTCTACCTCATCATGGTGTGGGATATCGTTGGATAGGCCGTTCAAAAATATTGCAGTTCTGCACCACTTTTAGATTTGAGGATCTATTTGAATTTACGTAATAGCATTAAAGTGAAAATTTTTGTTAGAGTTGAGTGTCCCGTCCCCCCCCCCCCCCTGCCAGCTAAACGATTGTTTATGGAGATGTGAAAAAGTTCATGGCAGTAGTACATATAATTAAATTAAAAGGAAAACTATCACGGCTAAGTAGGCTTTACAATTTAATGAGTTATAGTCGACCAACCTTAATTTGCAGTTGGAGAATTGACCGTGGCATATATCAATGTATGGGAGAACAGGATTTTTAACTACAATGTTAAGTTTGATTTTGGAATAAATTCGTCCCAAGTAATCCCAACTACGGAACCCTTCATTGTGCTTGGTACGACACGCACTTGGCCGGTTTTTTAATCCGTGAATTCGTTGAAACCAACTGCCCTTACGTAACTGCTTACTCTTGATTATTGTCACTAAAAATTGAGTGTCGAGCATTAACTGCTGTTTCTCCAGCACACATAAGTACTTATCAACTACATTTTTAATAAAAAAGCGATATAACATCAACGATATAACTCATTCGATTTTGAACTTAGCCATCAACATTCATCGTCATCATCATTCCAGCCGAAAGATGTCCACTGCTGGACATAGGCCTCCCCCAATAGGGAGGGTTTGCCATAATCGCCACGCTTGGCAGGCGGGTTGGCGATCGCAGTATGGTGTTAAAATGCATAGAGAACGCTGCTGCCCATTCTCTAGTAGTCTAGTCCCTTAGTCGCCTTTTACGACACCCACGGGAAGAAATGGGATGGTGCTATTCTTTACGTCCGGCACAACACGGCCATCAACATTATAAGATTTAAAATCATTTGGAGGAATTTGACATTTTGTGGTAACTTTTTGTGCTAGCTACTGTACGTTACACTTATGCTAGAAACAATCTTAACTAAATGACTAATGCACGTGACGATTACGGCGTAGGTACTTAGCGTTCACCACAATATGTTTATTGCCTTAAAAACGTAGGATCCCGGCATTGTTTTGGTTTCCATCACCAGGGCGATCCAGATGTCTGAATTTGTGCCCGGTTGAAGACAACAGTCTCCATTAAATCATAAAAAAATGTGGGTGTACTATACATCTCTGCCTAACCCTTTGTAGAATATTTAAAGGCCTGATGTTTTGTTAGGTATGTGAAACATGCTTAAGCTATAAAAGGGTATGAAGGCAAAGCAAACAAAGTTTGATGCCCTGCCGACTGAACTATTAAGGCGCTGACAAGACCCAATTGACCAAAATAGGCTTTACTTAAGAAAAAAAATTGCCAAATCTGTATAGCTTGTGGTAGCGGAAAAAATATATGTTAATTTTGAACATATTTCCCAGAACTTGGTTGTTACCGAAACACGTTTTGAATAAAAAATCTCGATACAAACTAACGTTAAACTAACCTCTTACCTTCTCTTAACAAGAACATCTTATTTGAATGCAGAACTTGGTTGTTTTTTATTTTCGATTACTCAACTCAATTTTTAGTAAATCGAGAATTGTTTCATATTTTGCAATAAATTACAAGCGTTGTGTCATCGCGCTTTTCTTTCTTTTCTATGCAATCTGACAATGACCGCGGTTTAGGTGTTGTCAGCGTCTTAAGGCAAGAATAGAAAACTATTATGTACACCAAAAAATTACAGATATAAATGTTGAAATTTTACAAGGGCAAGTCTATTTGTTCAGAGCTAGTTACTTTACCTGAGTAGGTACATATGAACGTTTCAAAGTGCATTTATGTAGGTTTTTAGTGTTTTTAATTGCAAAGGAACATTGCGTCCAAAGTCTCATTGTTAGCCAGGTGGAAACCTATAACCTCGTAACGTACCTCTATAATTTTTTTTATATATACATTCCAGGTTTACGCCAGTAATTTAGCGGAAAAGGCAAGAGAACTTGAATACGAGAAAGAGCTAAGTGATTCCCTACTGTATCAAATGCTGCCTCCAAGCATTGCCAAGCAACTGAAACAAACCCAACAGGTAACGTCTTAGCCCCGTTTTATTTGAAAACAATGTTGAAAACAGTTTCAAAATATTGTTTCCCGCAATATATTTGTTGGCAACATGTTGCAAAACTATTGTAAAACATTAAAATGTTAAGTAACACCTTTCATGATGCCAGCACATGTTTCCAGCAACACTGAAACATGTTTGTTGCTAAAACAATGTTGGTCAACTTTGTTGCCCAATTAATATAAGCTTTATTCACTACTATTGTTGGAGTAGATTTTGTAGTTGGACGAATCCTCAATATGAGATATTGAGCCATCTGTTGGATAACGCATAAGAATAGGACGTGGTAATGTCTTTTCAGTAATTTATCTATGTAAGGGTGCGGCCGATCACAGTGCTCGAAATCTGCGGAGTGGAGATTTCGAGCACTATGATTGGGCAAATCACGGTCCGCTCCTCTCCACTCCACCCATCTCCACGTCAGTGGAAACGCACCTTTAGAGTTGAGTTCATGGAGCACTGAAACGGCGCGGGTGCGCCGTTTGAGACGGCAGTAGCTCCTAATATCCTATATCTTATTTACTTGTAAAGTATTATATTGTTTTCAATTATTGTAAATGTGAAGACTATGTGGGTCATTGTTGTTTTTTTTTTCTCATTTATAATGGTCTGGCAGTTTGAGTAATTTATGCGGCCTACCCAAATGTTTTTTCTTTGGTATTGTTCGTCGCATCGTTGAGCTCCTTAAGTTCTGAGTTGAGCTGCACAATTACTGACAAATGCGTGCACTGACTGGACAGGTCTACTCAATCTCTGTGATTCTTTCCTCAAAAGGACCATTTCAGACACCAAACTACAGGGCCTTCACATGATCTGACTAAGATTATGTCTGGACTTCAAAGGAGACTGTGACCTCTGAGTTTGTTTCGGCCTTTCTTCTCAGAGTAGTCAGATACGAAACGCCGACCTCATCTAGCTTTATTTAAAAAATATGACTAACGTGTAAAAGTGTTTGTACAAACCTACTTACAGAAAATAAATCATTTATCATTTTATCAATAAAAATTCTAATAAAATACATCATTTGTGCGTGCATTTCCGCGTATTGTTGTCTCCATGCTCTGTAGTCGTTTAAATGATGACTGACTCATGTCAATCCAAATTTATACTATCAGATTCACCACCTTCTCTTTAGTACAACTACATTTTCCTGTCTACGTTTTTAAGTTTTATATGTAACGGATCGAGCCATTAACTGAGACACCAAGCTGGCCGGTCTGCTAGTGAGAACTTTCTTATTGACAAGTCGTGTGCCCGAAGGAATTTCCAAACCGCAAAAACTACGAACTTCCATACATACCTTGACCCCTATTTAACCCCTTTTAGGGATAAATTACAAAAAAAAATCTTTGTTTCGTGCTTACATTTTAAAAGGAACTTGTTGAAGGAGTAACTCTTGTGCAAAATTTAATGCTTCCTGAACCCGGTTTATGATTTTATACGTCAAAAATAAATAATGTTTTAAAACTAAAGAAAGAACGGAATTGTTATATTTATGCTCGCTGACCACCTCTGCATGTTTTGCAATGTTTTGTTATTATGTCAGTGGGTTTTTCTAATGTCATTACCCTCACACTGTTGGGAAAACTGCCAGGTTATGTAGTAACACCTATATTTAACATCAAGATTTGACGTGGGTAGACAATAATCTTCGCACTACTCAAATTCAATTTGCGGCGGAAAAGATTTATATTTTAGCTGCTTGAAATGTGGGTAACACCTCTGCCTGCCTCTTCGAGTAATACAGGCGTGACGTTATGAATTTTCGTACATTTATCATTTAGGTATCATAACCTAAATGATGTTCATTAATATCATTAATATTACAAATTGAAAATAATGATTTTTAATCAGATAGTAATAATTATTTTCAATTCGTATTTGGCAGGCCCTGAGAACGAAAATCTTGAACACTCATAATAAATTGGAAAGTTATCTCGTCCAAAAACTTCGGCTTTCATGAATTAGAAATCAGACCTTCTACAAATGAGATTGTTCGCAATACGTACTCTATTTGCCACCAGAAAATGAATGTGATTCAAGTCTGAAGTCAAATATCTCCGGTAATCATAATAATAATGATATGTATGTATAGTAAAGCGTGCCCATTATAAGTTTTGCTTGTTATAAGCTGATCTGACTTCAACTAGCGGCTGAAATAATTCTGAACAAAGCCACTTAAATAATAATAATGTTCTTTATTGTTCTCTCATAATCACAAACACAGCCCAAAGTCAAAATAACACTTAATATAGACTGGTGTCTGTTGTAGGTAAAACCTGTATTACAGATTACCAGGCTTACCCTCCATCGGTGTGGAGCATACGGTGGAGGTCTGTCCGGCTTGGGCAAAGCACCGCCGTGTCCTCGTGGAGGCGATCGGCGGCAGAGATCTATCGCATCAGATCCTGGTCCAGGCTATGGTACGGAGTGAGAGGGCATGGGCAGCTGTCACCTCCTTCTGCGAAGCAGTAATGTTTGCGAAGGAGGACGCAGGACGGTTGAGGTAAAGGCAAATTTCACGCCCTCTCACCCCTAGCCGTGCTTCGGAAAGCACGTTAAGCCGTTGGTCCCGGCTGTCATTTGTAGATCTTTGACAGTCGTTACGGGTCGTCAGAAGCTCGAAAGTCTGACAACCAGTCTTACCAAGGGGCATCGTGTTATCCAGTCTGAGTTGTGGAGGTCAGATAGGCAGTCGCTACATGTAAAATATTGGTAATCAGCTGTATCGGGTAAGACTAAAAGCTGACCCCAACATAGTTGGGAAAAGGCTAGGCAGATGATGACTATAATAGCATTTACTTATTAAACCTCTTTGATAACAGAGTTGTTTCAATTTTAAAGTCTTTTCACAGTCTTTGAATGCCGCAGTTAAGCAAATTTTTTTAAAAGGTCATTGATAATGTTTAACTAGGTATATTCAAGTGCACGGGCCCATTCATAATACATAAGGAAAACACAAAGGAAAACCTCAACCATAGGTATTTACGAGTACCTACATTTAATTATGCAATCAAGTGCTCAATTATTGTAATAATTATTGCTGGATCTATTTCTAAGCGAATGCTGCTTGTCAAATTGGAATTATACCAATAATAAAATTTCAATCTTGTCCTGTTAGGTTTATTCAGAAATGCATTATTACGAACTATTATTAGAAGAACCTGAATCACAGTAGAAATATAAAACAGTGTGTCATCGGGGTAATTTTTGTGAACCACAACACAACCTAACCAGCCACTGGTCTCAATGCTGCAGCCATACACTACCTCCATAGCAAAACTCGTTGCTTATTCCTACCTAAGTACGTACCCAGAGGTCCTGTAAGGGCCTGCCGAGCATGTCGTCCATGGGAGTGCGATAATTCATGTTTCCCGTAGTCAACAAGGAACCCTTTCGCCATGTACGTCTGTCAGTTGTCTGTCTGTCCCCAGCTTAGCTCAGAGACTCTTAGTACCTACTAGAAAGCTGTAATTTTGGCATGGGTGTACATGTTAATCACGCCAATTAAGTGATAAAATAAAATCCTGAAAATATGTTTTTTAGGGTTCTTCCCTTACACGTAAAATGGGGATGATATTTTTTTTCTTGTCTATCCCATGGTATGGGGTATTATTGGTTAGGTAGGCCGTTCAAAAATATTGCGGGTCTGTGACAATCATTTTTCGATTCAGGGATCCGTTTGCGTAATATTCTGCTTTAGAGTGCAATTTTTTGTTAGATTCAAGTGTTTGAATATGTCAAAAAAATCATGTTAGTAGTATATGTATATAACGAAATTAAAAGAAAAACTATCACTGCTAAGTAGGCTTTACAAGTTAACGAGTAATAGTAGAACAACTTGCATTAGCAGTTGGAGAATGGACCGTGACCTATGAGAGAACAAGTTTTTTAACTGCAATGGTAAGTATATTTTTGAGATAAATTCATCCCAACTACAGACTACCCTTCAGTGTGTCTGCTCGGTTTTTTTCGTACTTGTTCTACCCGCGTTTATTCGTGGTAAAAATCCTACGTTTACAAAAAAAAATAACTTCTGCCAAACTGCAAAGCGTATTGTAGTGCGTCTGTATGATCCATGAGGGATTGTGAATCAATCGTTCGTGTATACTTCTGAATATTTTATTTCGTCACCTCAGAGCGGTTACCTCATTTTTCGTGTTTGCTCATGACCAATCTAGGAAAACCTATGGGTTTTTTCTGAGATTCAGCTTCAGTCAAAAATGACCAAAACTTTAAATAATTTTGTAGGGTCATGGTGTTCCTTTTTAATGGGGTCAAACCGAATTAGAAGAAATCTGACCTAATGCAGGGCTACCTAATTAACCGACGCTCGTTCTGAAACTGGTCGTTTTGCTAATTAATTTATGGCCGGAAAAAATGTGGCTCTGCAAATCACCGTTTTTTAAACGTTGAGCAGTGGTGGCCCAGTGGTAACGGCCGTGACTTACGAGTTGTAGGTCATAGGTTCGAACCCGGACAGGCGCTTTACTTTATGTAAATTATTTCATCACCACCGCTCACAAAACGGTGAAGGAAAACATCGTGAGGAAACCGGCATGTCCTAGAACCAAAAATTTAAAGACATGTGACATCTACGAAGCTGCACTGGGCCCGCATGGTGGATGACGGCCCACTCCCTCTCACAGAGAGAAGGCTGTGTTCTAGCAGGGCGAACATTATAGGCTGATTATGTTATGTCAAGTCTTGCTTCTCTTTCTTTCATGTGCCATCAGCTAAAGCCAGAAAGCTATTTTTTTATTTTATTCGCTTCACGTTTCTCCACAGTTTAACGGGTTCTGCGGTTTTGAAGTGGGCCTCTCCACACCCTGCGCATGAGTGCGACAGATAGTTAGCAATCGCTGTAAGTTGGAATGAGACAGATAGATACGTTGAGATAGGTAAGCACTTTATGGTCACGGAAGGCTCCGTTTATGGTAAAAAATAGCGATGATGTATTCAATTGAGTAACTATTTGTACTAGGTACTTACTTGACATACTTACTTAAGGGTTTTTCTGTCAGAAAACCACAATTTTCCTCAATAAGGCTCATGCAGACTGGCGTGAATCGCGATAAAAATGATACTTTTCATGAAGTTTTCATAGATATTGTGCTACTAGTGTCGCGTCGCGCCTGCCTGCGAGCTTAAAAGCGACTAAAGGGGACCATTGATAGGTACATGGAATTAAGCCCTGTTCATTCAGTAAACATTAATTTTGAGGAACAGCTGCTAATCATTGTATTCCGCAATTTCAAATGTTGCCTGCAATACCGCAACATTCTATGTTGCCTGCAACACCGCAACATTCTATGTAGCCTGCAACACCGCAAAATTCTATGTTGCCTGCAACACCGCAACATTCTATGTTGCCTGCAACACCGCAACATTCTATGTTGCCTGCAATACCGCAACATTCTATGTTGCCAGCAACACATGTTTCCCACAACAAAAAACATGAGCAATATTGCACAAAATTGCCCAAAATGTTCTGCAATATTCGCTTACCATTTTGACATAATAATAAATTATTATTCAGCGATAATTTCATGATAATATTGTTACCATAATGGCTTGTGGCTAAATAAAAACAGCCGCACGGGTCAATCGATCAGGTTAAGCGACGCTGGCCGCGTTTGGTCCGTGGATGGGTGACCATCTTTACATACCAAGACCCCTCCGTGCCTCGGAAAGCACGTTAAGCCGTTGGTCCCGGCTGTCATACGTGGATCTTTGACAGTCGTTACGGGTCGTCAGAAGCCCGAAAGCCTGACAACCAGTCTTGCCAAGGGGTATCGTGTTGCCCAGTAACTGGGTTGTGGAGGTCAGATACGCAGTCGCTCCATGTAAAATACTGGTATTCAGCTGCATCCGGTTAGACTGGAAGCCGACCCCAACGTAGTTGGGAAAAGACTAGGCAGATGATAGATTGGTACCATCATAGTGGGAATATATATTTTTGAAATTGAATCATGTCTGTTTAAATTTGCAATGATACTAAAAAAGTAATTTTATACTTTTTCTTTGATCAATCTTCAAACTTTTAATGAGTTTATGAGGTTTCTGACGACCTTGGACGAAGTAATTTATTTTGCTATGGCTTCCTTGCCTGTTGGCAGGAAAGAAAAAAAAAAGAATTTTAATCAGAATTAATTACTTACCCACTTACCTACTACAGTCTGGCCGTCGAAACAATGCGTTCTTGACCCCTGTCAGTTTCATAATAACGATACATATTCGTTTGCGAATTTCATCCTTATAGTTCTACAGGTACATTGGTCCCGTTAGACTGGAAGCTGACCTCAACAGTTAGGAAAAGGCTAGTCAGGTGATGAGTTAGTAACTCATCATCTATTATTGGAAATTATTTAATTGACAGATGTATGTATGTATATATGTATAGATGACAGAGTTAACACTGGATGGATGAAATGGCAGCAGGTCACGGGAACAATCTGCGACTCCCGCATTCCCCTTAAACTTAAGGGGAAGGTATATAAAACAATGGTAAGACCTGCTGTCTTGTATGGATCAGAATTTTGGGCCAAAAAAGTGATGAATGAAAGGCAATTGCATGCAGGTGAGATGAGAATGCTAAGAGCGATGTGTGGTGTGACACGAATGGACAGAATAAGAAATGAGTATACACAAGGAAGTCGGAAAGTGGCACCGGTGACTGAAAAGTTGTGCGGAAATCGGTTGTCATGGTATGGGCATGTGATGCGGAGGAATGAGGAAAATGTCGTGAGGAAAGTCTTGAGTATGAATGTCGATGGCTATAAGAGTAGAGGAAGGTCAAAGAAACGATGGATGGACTGTGTGAAAGATGATATGGCTAGAAAGGGGGTGACTACCGAGATGACAACTAATAGAGAAGTATGGAAGAAAGCGACATGTTGCGCCGACCACAAATAAATTGGGATAAGGGCAGGAGAATGATGAGATGTCAGGAATGCATTCTCTCGACGGCCAGACTGTAGTAGGTAAGTGGGTAAGTAATTTATTCTGATTTTTTTTTTACAGTACAAAAACTTTACCTAGTCTTTATTTTGTTCAAAATGTGGTTCATTATTTCTTACCTTTTTATTTCACTATCTTTAGGTAGGTATGATAAGAGATGTTGATTATATTTGTTGATTTATATTTGTTGTTAAAAATTGTTTAAAAAATACTTTTAATTCTAGTTTAAGTCAATATTAAGAATGCATTCATCACATTGAAAAGAACCACCAACACAAACATACATATATACACCAAACAAACCAACCAATAAATATTTTCATTCATTCATTCATTTAAAGGCTCCTACATACTGGCGCGACTTGTCGCGCGACGCGACGCGACGCAAAGGCAGCGCTTGTAGCGCTACACGCGGTGTCTTTGCGTCGCGACGCGTCGCGCGACAAGTCGCGCCAGTATGTAGGAGCCTTAAAACAAAATCGTACCTTCTACAAAGTCATACCAAAAAAGGTTGTGTAAAACTCGATAAGTAAGTCGTTAACATATCGATAAAACACTGATGACACATTTAAACAGTTATTCACTCGTGACTTTAATTTATTCATAAGAGCGCGTCTACTCGCCGTCTGGTATATAATCATTAAAACATACAATAACAAACGTTATCGTCATAATGATATTACGTGTTATCGCATTGAACTTGTTCCCCTTTATCACGGGAGCGTATAATATAATGTATGGTCAAGGCCATGACAGCGTTCTGACGCGTTGTTCATTAATAAGTAGTTGAACTTAGCCCAGGGGGTAACCATCACCTCTTATAGCAGTATTGTTTCAACATTACTTCAGCGTGAAAAAGAGATGGAGCTATAAGTCCTGTATAGCTCCATCACTTTCCCACTGTGAAGTAATATTATAATAATACTGCTATAAGAGGTGATGGTTACCCCCCTGAGAAATGAGAACGATGTTATGCGTGTTACGAGGTGTTATTTGTGACGTTTTATGAAGTGTCAAACTAAATCTTAACGCTAATACTTCTACGGTAATGGCGCCGATTCCCTTGTTCACAAACTAAACTAAATTTAAGTTCAGTGCATCTTTTTCTTTCTATTTCATTAAGAAGAGGACAGAAGATAAATTTTAGTTTAGTCCTGTCAAATTAATCAGCCCCTGTCACTACTCCATACACGTTTAGACGTGATTAAAAACTTGCCTACTAAAATCACGTCAATTTACGTCAAGCGCTGATTAATTTGACAGGACTAAACTAAAATTGATCATCTGTCCTTTTCTTAATGAAATAGAAAGAAAAGGATGCAATGAACTTAAATTTACTTTAGTTTGTGAACAAGGGAATCGGCACCAATGGCACGGAATATAGGCGCTGACAAGACCCAATTGACCAAAATAGCCTTCTCTTAAGAAAAAAAATTGCCAAATCTGTATAGTTTGTGGTAGCGGAAAAAATATATGTTAATTTTGAACATATTTCCCAGAACTTGGTTGTTATCAAAACACGTTTTGAAAAAAAAATCTCGATACAAACTAACGTTAAACTAACCTCTTACCTTGAGTTCTAATACAAAATATCTGTATTAAATATCAACATACGTTACGTATTTAATTAATAACAAGAACGTCTTATTTGAATACAGAACTTGGTTGTTTTTTATTTTCGATTACTCAACTCAATTTTGAGTATATACATAATTACTTCATATTTTGCAATAAATTACAAGCGTTGTGTCATCGCTCTTCTCTTTCTTTTCTATGCAATCTGACAGGGACCGCGGTTTAGGTGTTGTCAGCGTCTTAACGTAACAACGTACGTGTAATGCACGATGAGCAAATATTAATCCTACTAATATTATAAATGCGTAAGTTTGTAAGAATGGATGGATGGATGTTTGTTACTCTTTCACGCAAAAAGTACTGAACGGATTTGGACGAAATTTGGCACACAGGTAGTTTATAACCGGGAATAACATATAGGATACTTTTTATCCCGATCTATCCACGCGTTCAAAACTTATGCGGGTGAAACCGCGGTGCGCATTTAGTTACGATAATAAGTATGGAATTAAACTTATGGGTTCCGGCCACGATACCAGTCAGTTCAGTGGCTTGTGCCGATGACTGATGCTTGCACGAAGCCAGTCAGTAATGAACTGTCTTCAAATGTATTTTTGACAGTCGTCACGGGTAGTCAGAAGTCCCGAAAAGTCTGACAACCAGTCTTACCTAGGGGAATTACCCAGTAACTGGGTTACGGAGGTCAGTTAGGCAGTTGCATCATGTAAAATACTGGTTGTTATTGCTGGTAGCTGTGCCCGTTTAGACTGGAAGCCGACCCAAACATGGGGAAAAGCTAGGCAGATGATTTTCTATGGCAAATACTACCATTGAAAATAACGAAATAGTAAAATAAATAATATAACTTTTGTGAGAGAGCAGTGGTGACCCAGTGGTATCGACCACGACTTACGAGTTGTAGGTCATGAGTTCGAATCCAGGCAGGCACTTTACTTTGGGTATTTAATTTCATCACCACTGCTCTCAAAACGGTGAAGGGGAACATCGTGAGGAAACCGGCATGTCCTAGAACCAAAAATTCGAAGACATGTGACATGTACCAACCCGCACTCCCATAGAGGGGAGGCCTGTGTCCCAGCGGTGCGAACATTATAGGCTGATTTAGTAACTCTTGTGATAAAACTTATCTCGTTAAACAAAATTCTATGATGTTTCCAGGTCCCAGCTGAGTTCTTTGCTTCGGTGACAGTATATTTTAGCGACATTGTTGGGTTCACTGCCATTGCCGCCGTCTCCACGCCATACCAGGTAATTTAACAGCTTTTATTTCATTTTACACCTGTCTAAATAGCAGTCAAATATTGTGATAGATTTTTCAACCATTTTACGAAATCCTTTCGTTAAGTTCTGATATTATATAATACTACCACGACTATAGGATGAAGATTCATTTCAACCAAAAGTCGTCTACTGCTGGACATAAGCTTACCCCAAGCGTCGCCACATCGACCAGTTCTTTGGCCCATAACATAACTGAATCTGATAATGGTCTACTATATTTCTTCATAAGCCATCATCTTAGAGTTCCCTTCAATTCTAGCCTTATAACTTTCACACAATTCGGTCTGCCTGTTTTCTTGATGACAATATATAATACTTTATTTTATTGTCATTATACCTAGCTGTGTGATCATGGACAAGAAAAGTATTCCTTAGTGCAAGAATCATTGCTATATTTTAAAAGCTTTTTCATACCTGTTTAAACCACATTTATAATATTAGTTATGATGTAAAATGACTCTTCAGTCATTTGACATAATAATTAATATTATAAATGCGAAAGTGAGTTTGTTTTTTTGTGACGCTTTAACGCTGAACGGCTAAATGGATTTGGATGAAATTTTGCACATGGAAAGACCTTGACCTGGGTTAGGACTTAGAATACTTTTAATCTCGATATTCCTACGGGATCGAGACTTACGCGGAAGAAATATCTACATACGAGTATTTTCATAAAATTAATAAACGTTATGAAATTGTGATCGAAATATTGTGCAACTGTCGTTAGGGTTTCTTGCAGAAAGTGTCACTAGATAATGATGTCACTGTGATGTAAATATGACCGTATTGTTTTAACTTTAAGACTCTTACAAACAGGCGCGACACGCGACGCGACACAAAGGCACCGCTTGTATTGTTATACGTGGTGCCTTTCTGTCGCGTCGCGTGTCGCGCCTGTTTGAAGGAGCCTTTAAAATAATTGGACGTACTTATACGGATCAACGGATACAAAGGATCCAATCCACAAAAATACCAAAATTGAGTGAAGGATACCAAAGAGGCCGTAAAGGTTTTACGGTCTCTTAACTCAATTTTGGTATTTTTGTGGATTGGATCCTTTTTGTGTAACTACGTCCATTATTATTTTAAAGATAAAACAATACGGCCATATCATCATAATTTATTATGATGGTGATGATTCCTTACCTTTTCTATTCCTTAGATTTTCCTTTAGTTCGCTATTGACATTACTCTACAGCATTTAACCTTTGTGCTTAGCCTAAACCAGCTGATGGGTTTAGCCTACAGTGTAGGCTAAACGTAATGTCAATCCAACGATTTTAACACTTTAATTACTCGTTTCACGCATTTTAGTTTTAAGACTTTATTGATATAGTAAATAATTTATGACCTTATTGATATCTATAGCTGAGAGGGGCTCATAGCTAAATAATAACTGTCGATGGCAAGTTAAGCTACGCTTGCTATCTATTACATATTAGAACCTCTTC
The DNA here is from genome assembly GCA_905333075.3 of Atethmia centrago. NCBI lineage: Eukaryota > Metazoa > Arthropoda > Insecta > Lepidoptera > Noctuidae > Atethmia > Atethmia centrago. Next base: position 6,091,217 of record HG995376.1, read on the forward strand.
GTGCCTCGGAAAACAAGTTAAGCTGTTGGTCCCGGCTGTCATTTGTAGATCTTTGACAGACGTTACGGGTAGTTAGAAGCCCAAGCGTCTGACAACTAGTCTTACTAAGGGTATCGTGTTACCCAGTAACTGGGTTGTGGAGGACAGATAGGCAGCCGCTTCATGTAAATTACTGGTATTCAATTGGCCCCGAGACTACTTTGAGTATTTTTCGCTATATCATCTTTGGGACAGTTTTGGATATGCAGGCAGTCTTAAAAATTTCTCCCTGTTTAGGAATATTTTACTGTTAAGTGCTACAAAACCATTGTGAGAGAAAATAAATAAACTTATTATTATTATTATTATTTTCTTTGTTTCAGGTCATAAGTTTCCTGAACTCTGTGTACAAGTTATTTGACGAGAAAATTGAATGCTACGACGTATATAAAATTGAGACCATCGGAGATTCATACATGGTTGCGTCAGGATTGCCTGTTAGAAACGGTAAAATTATAATTATCTTAGTAACTAATAAAATGTGTCGCAAACGCTACTGCTAAGCAATGAGGTTTCGGGTTCGATTCCCAGGTCGGGCGAAGTGTTACCGGGTTTTTCTATATCGAATTTTTCAATAGCAGCCTGGAGTCTGTATTTGTGCCTGGTTGATGGCAATATGTCGCCACATGGGACTTAAACATAACTGGTGAAATGTGAATGTACTATAGGTACACCTCTGCCTAACCCATCGCTGAAACAAGGCGGGATGTTACGTTATGCCTAACTAGCTGGGACCTAATTCCCACGCTATGTGTGTTTGATAATTTACTTACCGTTTGATAGTTTGGCATTATTATCGTACTAAAAAATAATTTTCATATAGATTTCGGTTTGATAAAAGTGTGAAACGCTGTGAATCAGCATCTTAATTAATAATAACGTACGACGACACATCATCGAGTAAGGCGGGTTGTTATGTTGCATAATCAGCTTATAAAGTTCCCACTGCTGGGACAAAGGCTCCTCTCATCGAGAGGGAGTAGGCTGAATCTACCATGCGAGCCCAATGTGGGTTGGTAGACGTCACATGTCTTCGAATTTTTGGTTCTAGGACATGCCATTTCCTTCACCGTTTTGACAGCAGTGGCGATGAAATTGTTTACACAAAGAAATGTGTCTGCTTGGGTTCGAACAAACTCGTAAGTCGGGGCCGTTACCACTGGGCCACCACTGCTCTCACGTGGATTGTATGTTATGTCTAATCAAATGTCTGCAAAATCTTACATTTTTAACTAGTTTACTTGCATTGTGTTTGAAGGTAACAAGCATGCGACAGAGATAGCAAGTATGGCGCTAGAACTACTGGAAGCGACCTCCATGTGCAGATTGCCGCATCGCCCTGATCAGGTATTAATCTAGGTAATAAATAATATGTGTGTTTCGCTTTTAATACTTATTTCCATTATCGTCTTTGATTTTGCAGAAGCTTAAAAGCCTATAATAATGTTTATTCATGATTAAATAACGACTAAAGTTTTAACGTAATGATTGCTCTCTCACTCGTAGAAAATTAATTTTTTTGTTGGTTAGAAAGAAAGAAAGAAAGAAACATATTTTATTTGTGATACGCACAAGAAACACAAAACAAAGAAAAAAGAATAAAAACGACTTGTGCGACGCCAAAAAGGCTCGTATCTCAGCATAATGCTGCGATGTTTAAAAAATAAATACCGCAGCGCTAGTATTCTGATAGGGCTCTCTGTCATGGCATGGACACATATAAATCCAACTAGACGAATAAAATATGTATAAAAAGACAATTTATAATAAATAAAAGACAGAATTAAATAAAAACCGTAACTATGTACAGTAAATATTATGATTGAGTCCGACGCTCGAACTTAAGTGAAGTTCGAGCGTCGGAATCCATGCCATAGTGTCTATGGTGTATGACAAGCGAAGGGACGCGGGCGCACTACGTTGCATTCGTTCGGCTGTCAATGTTTTAGCACTATACAGGTTGAAATTGAAAACTTGCGACAAACTGAAATGGGACATTGTATACATCATTATTAACAACTTTTACTAAGGGACCAAAGCTGTAATCCCAAAAAAAAAAAATCTGCTTTTCCTACATTTTGATGAGGTATTGCGAACATAAATGTAGGGGACAGCAGTTTTTTTTTTTGGGATTGTAGCTTTGGTCCCTTAGTAAAAGTTGTTCATAATGATGAGTACAATCTCCCATTTCGATTTGTCGCATGTTTTCAATGTCACCCTGTATACTTAATTAACTAATTATTTTCGCTTGCTCTTGTACTTCTGTTTCTTTTGGTACCATTGCTGATCTATTTTTTTATAACTTTCGAAGTAACACCTTTATGTAGTAGTCACTACATCGTTTTAATATTCTTGCAAAATCATATAATTATAAAACAAAAAGTTTGTAGTTTTTAAATGTCAACAGAGAGCAGTGGTGGCCCAGGGGTAACGGCCGCGACTTACAAGATGTAGGTTGTAGGTTCGAATTCAGGCAGGCGCTTTACTTTGTGTAAATTATTTCATCACCACTGCTCTCAAAACGGTGACGGAAAACATCGTGAAGAAACCGGCATGTCCTAGAATCAAAAATTCGAAGACATGTGACATCTACCAACCCGCACTGGGCCCGCGTGGTGGATTACGGCCCACACCCTCTCACAGAGAAGAGGCGTGTGTCCCAGCAGTGGGAACATTATAGACGGACTATGTAAACGTCAACAAAGTAATAAAGTAATTGAGCTTGATGATATAAATGAAACACTTTTTTTAAGCCAAACCTGAACCTGGGTCAGATCGGCCTGAACGAATGCCTTTCTCTGACCGCCATACACGTTACTGCAAACAGTCCCCATCAGTTGTTTCAGATAAACCTTAACTTAGTATCGTACCGTGTGTTTGTGAGAAAAACTAACCGATATCTTGGCAGTATCCGATGACAGTTGCAAAATTGAAGGTCGACTCTTCATCTGAAGTCCGATATCCGACTTATTGCAAATAGCAGCGTGCGTGGGCTTTATAGAGCTTCGATATTTAGTTCAGTAATATCTGAAACACAATCTGAAACCATCGATTTGAAACGTTCAACTGTTGCTGTTACTTGTGGCTAACTAACAACAGCTGCACGGGTTAGCATTAGTAACATTAGTTTTAGTAATACAAGATATTAAGAGCAATTTTCTGTTCATTAAAAACTTAAAAAAAAAATCTAGTTCACCAGTAGTTTTTGTATCAGATTTTATTTTGTATAATTTCTGGAACCCAGCGGTGTAATATAAGTTGACTGTTCTGGCAGCTCTGCTGGACATAAGACTCTCCTAAATTTTGCCACAACACCACCTCCCACCTTCCGAACCCAGTCTGGCCCAGCCGCTTTTTAATATCCCATTTAGCTGGGACCTAAATCCCACGCTATGTTTGATTGATAATTTACTTACCGTAAAATTTGATAGTTTGGCATTATCTGCATCTAGATTTCCGTTTGATAAAAGTGTTCATCGCTCTGAATCGGCTTCTTAATAAAGAGTAACGTACGACGACACATCGTCGAGTACCTACTTACTTACAAATAAGCTACATGACATAAAATGGAGTTAAACGGGCTAGTTAGTTTGGAATTCCCCCAAACAGTTTTGGGGGAATCCCAAAATTAAAGTCATGTGTCGCCACGCTACCAATCAGCTGGGGTATTGAACCTTTTATTGAGCTGATGTTATTTTCAATAATTGTGGTTACTTTTTTAAACAATTTAAATCAACATTCTTAATTATAAAAGTGGCCTTTGCGTATGAACTGGGGACGTATCATGTTTATTTAATAGAAATTGCTCATGCTTAGTTAGTGCTTTGCCCTACAGAAATATTCCAGAGAGAACCAATTTCCTTATAATATCATGTTTTTTTTCCAGACACTTTGTATGAGAAGTGGTATCCACATGGGGCCATGTGTCGCCGGCATTGTAGGCAGCAAAATGCCAAGATACTGTTTGTTCGGTGATACAATCAACACAGCCAGCAGGATGGAAAGCACAGGAGAGCGTAAGTTACCAAATAGCATTAATCCTATAAATTGGTGGTAGACGGGATTAGCTTAACGCGCCATGACTATAATACATTTAGAATATTACTCCCCCTTCTCGCATGTTGAGAAAACTGAATAATGAGCTGAGAATGAGAAACAAATAAATCATCTCTAGCTCGCGAAATTGTTCATATCGACTAATGGACTGGAGCCACCCCAGGCTCTCGTTGTGTTCACCTAAAGAGAGCTTCATAAAACTTTAGTGCCTAGCGGTTGTCATCATATGAAGCCCTTAAAACCGGTTGACTAGACATTGTTCCCCATACCGATGCCATTTCATCGGTACGGGGAACAATGTCTAGTCAACTGGCTGCTGCTGAAGAAATAATATATTTGGACTGTCTCTAAAGATGTCAACTCTGCGAAAGAGTTGACATTTTTAGAGACATTTTCAGACACTTTCAAAATTAAGTCAAAATGTTGAATTAGCCTTTTGCAGAAAGCTGCTATAATTTCCAATAAAATAAGTTATTTTTTTTTTATAGCAATGAAGATCCAAATATCAGATGACGTGAAGAGGGCTCTTGACAAGACTGGACTCTTTCTGACGGCTCCTCGCGGCGTCGTTGATGTCAAGGTAAACATTTTTAGTCTTTCTTTGACGTAGCAAGGCATCAAATGTACAATGTCTAAGTGAAATAATGTTTCTATAACGATCTATCACCCTATATAAGTGAGCAGTGGTGGCTCAGTGGTAAAGGCCAGCCACGACTTAAGAGTTGTAGGTCGCAAGTTCGAATCCAGGCAGGCACTTTACTTTGTGTATTTTTTTTCATTACGACTGCTCTCAAAATAGCGTCAGAAAATTCAAAGATATGCAAGATACATTTACTAATCCGCACTGGATCCGCGTGGTGGATTACAGCTCACTGCCTCTCACAGAGAGGAGCCTTGTGTCCCAGCAGTGGGAATGTTATTGGTTGATTATGCTATCAGCCTATAGCGATCCACTGCTGGACATTGGCTAATTCAAAAGCCATTCAACACCAACCTGTAAAGATTATCACTTTAACTCGTAGTACCCCGAACAAATTCTGGCTGATTTATTCAATCAGTTGTCATCATCTTCCATAATGTGTTTTGTGTCCTACTGCAAATCATTATCCTCTTCCTTTGTGTATGTTCAATCGATATACTTAGAGCTTGAAGTTTTTTGGGAATATCTAGACTATATCTGGTTCTTCCCGGAACCATTTTTTCCTTGTAAGATTACTCATATTCTATTCACGGCGATTACTAGGTAGTAAATATCGTGAATATTGGCAATTAATTGAGAACAATATTTACCCCTGGTCAATGGTGCCGATTCCCTTGTTCACAAACTTAACTAAATTTAAGTTCAGTGCATCTTTTTCTTTCTATTTCATTAAGAAAAGGACAAAAGCTAAATTTTAGTTTAGTCCTGTCAAATTAATCAGCGCCTGTCACTACTCTATACAAGTTTAGACGTGATTAAAAACTTGCCTACAAAAATTACGTCAATTTACGACAAGCGCTGATTAATTTGACAGGACTAAACTAAAATGTATCTTCTGTCCTTTTCTTAATGAAATAGATAGAAAAAGATGCACTGAACTTAAATATAGTTTAGTTTGTGAACAAGGGAATCGGCGCCATTGTCTGTCAATGATTTCTTTCAACAAGAACCCCGCGTTGCAATTGGCTAAATTAATATCAAAATATGTTTACAATGACACCTATCCAATCCCACGCTTATAGGTACTATACATTCAAGATTTGAGTTTGAAGTTATTATTACTTTTGAGTAGCATCGTGGATGATTGGCCGAAAGCTGTTGTTTCCAAAGAAAGTAGTGAACGGCCACCCAATAACGGCTGTCCAATTACAGACCTCTTTTTGACACTTTAATGCCAAATACTGGTAAAAATTACAGATTTTCATGACGGCCATTATAATTCGACGGAACCGCTTTCCTAGGAAACCCAAGCTTTAGTCATCGTTCATCTAAACTGAACGTCTTGTTTTTACAGGGCAAAGGTGAAATGTCAACCCATTGGCTGGAAGGGAGAATTGGACCCTCGCCGGAACGAACTCCTGCTTCATCCCTAGACTGCACTCCAAGTTTCTTAGCCAGGATCCATTCCCAGAGATCACCGAGATACCATACGGATAAGCAACGGAAACACTGAACTTGATACGTTTCATCGTCCGATTTCTAATTAGAAGAGGAAATTGTGTTGAAGTTGTCTAATTAATGTGCTTTTGTATTTAGAATTTTAAGATATTTATATTCGGAACAATTTATATTTATTTGCAATCCATTGTTTAACACCCACACAGTTCCATGAGATGGAGATTACACTGCCAGTACACTGTGGTGGCATCTCCTTCGCCAAATGCGAAATACGCAACACACCGACGTCACGCAAAATCCTGCATCGCGCAAGCAGAGTTTACCGCGCAGCTAGCATATACACAACATCCCGACATCATCCATCCATCGGGCAATTGCCTACCAGACACGACACCCGTCTGGTAGGAGGATCCTCCCTTTTCTATGGAGGATGAGTACACTTTACACCGATTCCTCATGCCTCTATAGTACCATACCCAAAACATACTAGGATTTCTGATTTTTTTATGACTGTAAAGTATCGGTCATGTCAAAATAAAATGTCAACTTTTGGGTGATATTTTCGATCTCCCTAAAACGGAATACGTTTAGGATTTGTACAAAATCTGGTGTAGGTATGGTCTGAAATAACGCAAAATTATCTACATATTGACATATTGGAGTCGACGATGACGAAGACGATTCCGATCTTTGTTCCTTATTATAAATGTGTAGCCACAAAATATATTACACGTTGGGTATTTAATTGTAGCTAGGTACATATTGATACAGTTGTATGGAACACGTATTGTAGACATTCAAAATCAATTAATTCTTGTCGATATATGCATCTATTTGAGTCTGACTGTACTGTCTGTACCCGTGAGTCAAACGAGATGACTCAGTATGATATTTAGTGTTGTGCCTATATGCTGTTTATTACCAATCTGAAATGTGTTTTATTAAAGTTTTATAAATATACATTTTGTCCCTAATTAATTAATAAAAATAACAAAATTGTATAAGGCGTCAAAAAATTCATCCACATCGCTGTCGTCTGGTAATGTACCCAAGAGACTGGCGGCATTGCCACGTTGTATGGCAATGCTTAACCTCTGGCCAAGGTAAAAGCCAGCACTTGGGTCACGGGAAGTGTCAACCAGCCGTCTGGAGATTTCCATAAAAAGGACATGAGCATTCGGACCCCACGGCTCGAGGGTTTCAACCCCAAATGGCTCGAAAATATAATGACCTACTAGGTTATTACGCCGCTTGAGGTTCTCTGCAGCAGCAGCAGCAGTATATATGTGATTGTATCACTAACCTGTTCTCTTACGAAATGCTGAACAGTGATCAATTAAGCACGACTAATGTCTAGTGAGTGTAAAGATACCACGGTCTTGCTTTCAAAGAAAAATAAAAAGTTTTAGAAAACTTTAAAACAAAACGGCTGTACAGCTGTCAACAGTTAACCCACTATTTTACCCGACCACGGCAAAGCCAAAAGAGGGATATGGTTTTAACAGGCTATGTATGTTCATCTGTTCCCTCATAACTCCTAATCTACTAATCATAAATTTTGACAAACTAAATATCTTTGGAAGCGTCATGCTGTTCTGCGGGTTATTACAGATTATAATGACATCACTTATAATCCAAGATGGCGGCTTATAGCGGATGTAAAGTGAAAATTTAAATTTCGCGGGCTACCACTGTGGATCCACCTTAACAATTTTGAAGCCGCCGCCTAACCTTATGTGGGGCTAAACAATGGAAAATCAATTGTGTGTCATTGGCTGTCCTTGACCGATTGATGTTACCAAATACCATGAATTATCAAATGTATAATCCACTGTACGTCGGTGGGTACTCTTTGACCTTGAGCTGGTCTAGCGGGGTATGGCGTTAAAATAGAATAGCATAATCAGCCTATTATGTTCCGACTGCTGGGACACAGGCCACCTCTGTGACAGGAAGTGGGCCGTAATCCACCACGAGAGCCCAGTTCCGTTTGATAGATGTCACGTCTTCGAATGTTTGGTTCTAGGACATGCCGGTTTTCCCAAGATGTTTTCCTTCACCGTTTTGAGAGTAGTGGTGATGAAATAATTTACACAAAGTCAAGTGCCTGGGTTCGAACCTACGACCATTTACTTTACCTACTCGTAAGACGCGGCCATTTCCACTGGGCCACCACTGGTCTCTAATACCACTGTTTAACCTTTTGACCTTCACAGTCATGTATAGATGACAGACCAAAATGTGCCCAGCACACCACGGTCACGACTACATGACGGATTTTAAGGAATAATTCGTAGCTTGGCGCCGAGGGCACGTTTTTGCTTTTTTGAGGTGGCGGTCAATAGGTTAAATAGAATACGATACATGATACTGGTTTTGTTACCACTGATGTGCGCTTGGCCTTAACATCCCTTTAGCCTTAACAATACCAGCCTATTATTGTTCCACTGCAAATCTCCCTCCCTGCCTACCTCGTCTCATACAAAGAAGGCACGAGCATAGAACACTACCCTTGCTCAAGACGGGCTGGCGATTTCAGACTTGCATAACTACAAGTCCAGGTTTCCTCACGACGTCTTCCTTCACCGATGTCAGTAATGTCCAAGATAGAAAGTACATAATTATGAACTGGAAAGTCACTTCTCCAGTTCATAATTATGTATTTTTGGTACTGGCACGGATCTAAACCCACAAACTAGAGCCAAATCAAATCAAAAGTCATTTATTCAAACTAGGCTGAAAATCAGCACTTTTCGAACGTCAAAGTTACATAAGACAGTCCCCCAAAAATGCCCGTCCTTCACCATTTCCTAGTGCTTTAGCTGGGAAGAAGAAGTGGTGGAAAAAACTCCTCAGCAGCACATCTGTCTGTTTAGTTATATAAACTTGATTCTATAACTTGAGCCCCGGTAAGCCTTACCTTTTTACCCGACTGCCCCAGAAGGAGGGTAATGTTTTTCAAGGGTATGTATGTATGTATTTATGTCTATTTATTTGGCACGCTCAGCAGGCTTAGCATGACGCTCTCTATTTCTTCAAAGAATAGACACTGCTCTTTCTATACAAAGTGACATTTCGTTTCTCAGTTTTTGACATCCCACCGTAGAAATCTTTTTTTGCGATAGGAAAGTAGATAAAGAGATGTAGACACCGTGTGTAAGAGTAGAAGAGAAAAATTAAATAGAATACATAAAATCAAAACAATTCACCTAATACAATAAAACAAATATTATGAGAATAAATAAAATAAATAAATATATTGTATGTTTATTTTTTTTATTTATTGTAATATTTTTTGTTTTATTAATAAACATAATATATTTATTTATTTTATTTATTCTCATATTATTTGTTATATTGTATTAAGTGATTTGTTTTGATTTTATGTATTCCGATGATATTCTTAAATTCATTCACCGAGTGACATCATACACCCTAAAACCGCTACACGCTGGGTCTAGACATGACATTTTGCACAAGGGTTCCTTATATGATGAAAGTGAGCACTAGGAACAATTTTCAAAAGTTCATCCCTTAAAGGGGTTAAAGAGGGGATGAAAGTTTGCATGGTAATTCGTCATTTTTGCCGATTGAAAACCCCACGGCTTGTCTTATAAAATACTGATAGCAGATCATATCAGATATCAATTATAAGACGGTATGTGAATCTACAATCATTGCTGGAATGTGTCAAAGGGAGTCATCAAATCTGTTGCCTAAAGTAGCCACGCTTCCGTTTATTTTGAACGGCCTATCCAATGATACCCCACACTATGGGGTAGACGAGAAAAAAAAAACATCATCCCTACATTACGTGCAAGGGAGGTACCCTAAAAAAAATGTTTTTTCAAGATTTTATTTTAGCACTTTGTCGGCAAGATTAATATATATACCTATGCCAAATTACAGCTTTCTAGTACTAAGCGTTGCTGAGCTACAGCGGGAACAGACCGACAGATAGACAGACAGACAGACATGGCGAAACTATAAGGGTTCCTAGTTTACTACGGAACCCTAAAAATGACAATTGGAAAAGATGACATTTGCCCGAGAAGACAGTTCGGAAAGATGACATGTTTGAAACACATTCCGTATTTCAAAATTGTGTAACATTTTCTTTCCGCGCCTGCTATATATTTCATACCAAGTTATTGTGGTTTTCCCCGAAAAGTCGTCGGCGTGACTTGACTATGTCATAATTACATGTTTACTTTTGTTAAAACATTAATTATAGCCATAATTTATACGCATTCAGCAAGCTCTTTTCTGACATCTGTGACTTTCAGAACTGAATTGAAACAAATTGCCAATATAATTTTGCCACCCATTCCAATCTTGCGGTAGGTATTTATATAGAGAATACGAACTCAACTGAAATTACTTAAAGAGGTTGGTTGCATAGGTTAGATTGTTGTTAATAAGTAAGTAATAGGATGCATATTTTATACGTGAGTTTAAATAAATGTCAAATGATAAACAAAAGTTGTTTTATTGGTTTGAGAAAGATCATCGATCATCTTTTCCAAAAAATGTTGGTGTCGGCTTCAAGTCTAACCGAACGTAGGTGTGTTGACCGATATTTTACATAGAGACTGCCTACTGACCTCCGCGACCCAGTTACTGGGTAACACAATACCCACTGGTAAGAATGGTTTTCAGACTTTCGGCTTTTCCTTTGGTTTTTTCAATTTCCAAAAGATCTCGGAATTCTTCCAAATCTGTAGCATGCGTGGCAGTGGAAGTGGTCCGTCTCAAGGCAAGTTATAAATATAAATACGTATTAATCACCAATTTCTCAGTAGCAGCCCGGAGACTGCTTAGATTTGTGCCCGGTTGATGGTAATAGGCTCGCCCCCTATTACATTGGGACTTAAAGTTATCTGAAGAAATGTGGGTGTAGTATAGGTACACCTCTGTTTAATATTATTTCTCCACCAATGGAAATCCTGTTTCAATGAATTTGACAGTGTCATTATCGTATTATAAGAGTAAGAGTTACTCAGAGATAGAAATGTTTGCCTTTCAAATAATTTAGTATACATCCATTCATAACTGACGGCATGCAGAAGAGAGTAGGCCTATGAATTCAGCAAAGTACCTGATTGAAAATTTATTTAAATATAAAAATTCTTCAGTTTTGTCTAAGATACGATATTTCTTCTCTTCAGGGAGATAAATAGTCATATCTACGGTATTGAAAATAAATCCTAATAATTTACATTTTGTCCTTGGCGTTACTTGACTTTTATGTATTGAAGTTATAAGTATTTATTTACATAACCAAATTACAAGATGATTATTAACATTAACTAAAGGCCCTCAAGGCATTGTACCGAGAATGCTGGCAGCATTTCCTCGCTGAATTGCAATGCTGATGCGAAGTATTATTATTATTGAAGTTTATTACAATACCGAATATTGTTTGTCTTGTCAGCTCTTAATATTAAAAAAGATTTTAGCCAAAACAAGCAGAATCAAATATCAAGCTGCTTAACAGCTAAAGGTATAGCCCTTAATTGGGCTTTGTTCGTTTCTAAAGACACTTCACCACAAGCACAGGAAATTATAAAACCACTAAGTTGTGGCGGCATCTACAGCGCCACATACGAACTACGCATCACACTGACGTCACGCAAAAATCCTGCATCGCGCAAGCAGAGTTTACCGCGCAACTAGCATATATACAACATCCCGACATCAACCGTCGGGCAGTTGCCCACCAGACACGACACCCGTCTGGTCGGAGGATCCTCCCTTTTCTATGGAGGATGAGTGAACTTTACACCCTGTTCCTCATGCCTCTATACTGGTGACCCCGAGTATGAACGTCAGTGCAGCCTTCGTGCAACTACTTCAGCGTGACGTCATCATCATCACCGCAGACAGTTCCGACCCACCGCGAACTATGCGACAACCGGTTCCGACCCACTGGAACCCCACACCTGGCACTGGCAAGCATCGCAAGATACACGACTCAGCCCACTATCGACCTCCGGTCTCCGGAAGGGAGTGATGTGGCGGCATCTACAGCGCCACATACGAACTACGCATCACACTGACGTCACGCAAAAATCCTGCATCGCGCAAGCAGAGTTTACCGCGCAACTAGCATATATACAACATCCCGACATCAACCGTCGGGCAGTTGCCCACCAGACACGACACCCGTCTGGTCGGAGGATCCTCCCTTTTCTAAGGAGGATGAGTGAACTTTACACCCTGTTCCTCATGCCTCTATACTGGTGACCCCGAGTATGAACGTCAGTGCAGCCTTCGTGCAACTACTTCAGCGTGGCGTCATCATCATCACCGCAGACAGTTCCGACCCACCGCGAACTATGCGACAACCGGTTCCGACCCACTGGAACCCCACACCTGGCACTGGCAAGCATCGCAAGATACACGACTCAGCCCACTATCGACCTCCGGTCTCCGGAGGGGAGTGATGTGGCGGCATCTACAGCGCCACATACGAACTACGCATCACACTGACGTCACGCAAAAATCCTGCATCGCGCAAGCAGAGTTTACCGCGCAACTAGCATATATACAACATCCCGACATCAACCGTCGGGCAGTTGCCCGCCAGACACGACACCCGTCTGGTCGGAGGATCCTCCCTTTTCTATGGAGGATAAGTGAACTTTACACCCTGTTCCTCATGGATGACTCCTATGCAACTATCATTACAGAGAGTCACAGTCGAAGCGATGTGCCACAACGTACGCGTGGCGTGTGTGTGTTGAGGCGATTAACAATTTGAATAAGGCTCGAGAAATCGTGAAGAACTCAAAGATCGATCAATACTTATTCGGTTCCAAACTTTCTGAACATCTCAAATCGGCAAAAGCAATTTCTCAATCCGGTCTGGAGAAACTCAGAAACTCAGCGCGCTCCGTATAAGCCTCGGACAACACAATACCCAAGGGGAGCTTTAAACGCGAGGGGGTCCCGCGAGCAGCAACCGGCCAGTCGCGTCGGAATCCCGCCCCACAGAGGCCAGCAGCAGTGCCGCGGGATCGCCGCCCAGACTTGTACCTCCAGAACCGGAACAGTTCGGCGCGCCAGAGGACCAGGAAGCGCTGACATCATGAGCCAAGGGAGCACTTGCAGGTAGATTGCAATATTTTCATCATAACTGGTGTCGTATAACCAGTGATACTATATTAGTATCTTGGGTGCGAGGCTATAGAATACCGTTTGAGCAAGAACCTGTATAAACTATTCCTCCCGAAAGTCCCGTAAATCGATTTCGGAATACAAGATTATTGATAATTGTATCACAGGATTATTAAAATCAAAGTTTCAAATAACCTGTGATCCTTTTGTTACCAAAAGCCAACTGCGAACACCGGTTTATTTTAAATCATAAAAATCTAAATTTAATTCAACTTGAACATTTGAACATGAAAGATTACAGAACAGCATTAAGGTTATTAGATAAAAATAATTTTATGGCAACTTTAGATTTAAAGGACGCCTACTTTTTAATCCTTTTATATACTCATGATAGGATAAAATTACGTTTTGAATGGAAATCACAAAACAACAATATTCGGTATTGTAATAAACTTCAATAATAATAATACTTCGCATCAGCATTGCATTTCAGCGAGGAAATGCTGCCAGCATTCTCGGTACAATGCCTTGAGGGCCTTTAGTTAATGTTAATAATCATCTTGTAGTTTGGTTATGTAAATAAATACTTATAACTTCAATATAAATTATTAGGACAAGGACAAAATATAAATTATTAGGATTTATTTTCAAAACCGTAGATATGACTATTTATCTCCGTGAAGAGAAGAAATCTCGTATCTTAGAGAAAACTGAAGAATTTTTATATTTAAATAAATGTTCAATCAGGTACTTTGCTGAATTCATAGGCCTACTCTCTTCTGCGTGCCGTCAGTTATGAATGGATGTATACTAAATTATTTGAAAGGCAAACATTTCTATCTCTGAGTAACTCTTACTCTTATAATACGATAATGACACTGTCAAATTCATTGAAACAGGATTTCCATTGGTGGAGAAATAATATTAAACAGAGGTGTACCTATACTACACCCACATTTCTTCAGATAACTTTAAGTCCCAATGTAATAGGGGGCGAGCCTATTGCCATCAACCGGGCACAAAGCTAAGCAGTCTCCGGGCTGCTACTGAGAAATTGGTGATTAATACGTATTTTAAGTTTTTATTTTTTTTATTTAGTCATATGTTATATTTAGGCATTACTGAATTATTTAACCTTATCTAGAAACCCATTGAATAATGGTAAATAAACAACAATTCATGTTAATTGTTTACAGAAAACATAAATATATATTTAATTGGTTACGTATTTAAAGTTTCAGCTTACCTCCTACTATCAGCTGACAATTTTACGTCATAAAGTCATACGGTAAATTAATTTCATTAACAATTACAATTGATTCATGTACAAATCCATATTAATAATTACAATGTCGAAATAAATTTTAAATTCAAGTATCATTCATGATGCTATATAAAGCACATTATATTGAATTATTGTTATTTATTTATTTGACCTATGATGTACACACATATATGTAAACAGACAAGAACATAAAAATACATACAAAGGTGATACTTATTTCTATAGAAATCTCCCCCAGCATAGTTTTTTTTTTTTTTTTTGGATGGGAAATCATCAAATAACTTCTCCCGCTCAGGGCGGAGTGGGAGGGTGTGTCAGACTCTTACTGACTAAAACCCACCCGTATTCCTTCTTGTTGCCTGTGTTGCAAGGGGCCTCGGTGACCCATTAGTACCTTCCCGCGACCCCGGCAGGCATCGGCCCTAGTGGACCCCTACTTTTGTGCTGACGACATCTCTTTGAGGCGCGCGTGGAATACAACGTGCCGTCGACCAGGGCCTGGTCCTTACCGGACGGTGAGCTACCCATTGCTCACAGTCCGCAAGCCCGCGCCTGCGGTGGCCGGAAATCTGCCCGGGATTCCCGAATCCCAGGGCGTCTCCTGCGGCGGCTAAGGGCGAGAGGGCGCGAAACATGCCTTTCCCTCAACCGTCCCGCCTCCTCCTTCGCGAGCATTACTGCTTCGCAGAAGGAGGTGACGGCTGCCCATGCCCTCTCGCTCCGTACCATGGCCTGAACCAGGGCCGGACGGGAGAGATCTCTGCCGCCGATCGCCTCCACGAGGACACGGCGGTGCTCTGCCCAAGCTGGGCAGACCTCCACCGTATGCTCCACCGTGTCCTCCGGGCAATCCACACCCAGCATAGCTGCGATAGGAATATAGATAAAAGAAATGTAGTCACAATAGTAGCAGAGAAAAATAAAAATCTAAATCAATTCACTCATTTACATAAAACAAATAATAAGAGAATATTCTTACATACATAACATACTTCTAAATTAAAACATAAAACCACCACAAAACAAAATTAAACGCTAAAACTAAATCCTTACTTTAATTAAAACAGACTGTCTCATTTTAATACATGTGGGTTTTAATTGAAGTCCAACTGAATGGCTGCAGTAGAGGAAAATTGCACACTTCGCTCGCTCGTGCCGATGAGGTCGCGTGGAATTCCAATTTCCTAACTGTACTTCATCAAATGAATCATGCACGATAATGACGTACTTGAGTGTGTGGGTAAATAATTGCAGAGACACCATGCATTTTGTGCATTCTTTATTTTTTTATTATATTTCCGACTCTGGGACTCCCCAAAGGGAATTCCCGAAAATTTTTGACATTTTCTGTCTGTAGTTTGTGATCTAATCAGTAATTGGCTAGATGACAGTAAATTTGTGTTGTAGAATGTTTGTGAGCTGAAAATATCAAAAGATATTTTTTTAATTGATTTTAGAAAAATTAATATGACATTGAACGCGAAGGACCCATCACACGAAACGTTATAAACTAATTTTTCAAAAACAGTCAACCATGTACTTTCTATAGTATAGTACATTAAAGTAAAGAGTATTCTACGTAATAAATTACATTAGAATGATAATCTGGTGCAAACAATTAATGACCAGCTACTGTTTTGTCTACACAAATTAAAAACTCCTTGGGCGTCGCAGCTGTGTGATTAAGTTCTAGGCAACACCTCAGATGCGCGAGCGCCGGCGCGTGCGGCGCGGCGTGTGGCGTGGGTTTTGTGGGTTTGGAAAAAACATATATTGCATTATATAAGATTTGTTTATTGATAAAACGATATTTTTATAAACGTCGTTTTAAAATAATTAATAAATACACATAATTACACACATAAACCACCTTTTCCCATGGAGGTAGGCAGACACTACAGAACACCACCTGCTACGATCCTTACATAATCCTTTTGCTTCGTTTACGAAAAAGAATAGACAAAATTAAAAAAAATGTAGACGTGATATACTTATGATTGAACCTACATACGTCCGGGAAAATGGCAGTGCTCCACGTGGTCGTTTGTTTAAAGATTCTCATAATTTCCCCAACTCGATGATCAGATCGATATATATGCCGTGAATGAAACGACATCTTGAGTCATAGTATTAGTTACCCATGGTAATGTGGAGTATTGCTGTAGGTACTAAGAGTTAAAAAGAAACATGCGTGAGATATTTTTTTTTGTATTCTTACCTTATCCATCTTTCCAATTGTTGTTCGCCTACTATGCTAACTTAATGAGGCCTTAACATTAATACCAAATTTTAAAAGCAATCGCCATCTAACTTCTATAAACCAGCAAGTTTATTATCACTTATAATAGCAATGCCTATAATTTTGACAATTCATGAATGTTCATTACGTCATATCCCTTGTCGAACAGACGAATTTTTCAAATATTTGAGGCAATGTATTAGCAATTTCCTTCAAAACCCATCGGATTTTTATTGAAAGTGTGTCCCACAAGTGAGATACCGTATGTGGTAAACACCAATAGTTTATGAAACTGAAAGTTTTTAGAACTGGCCACTTGTAAACGATATAATAAAAAAAAACAGTTCAAATGTTGAAAATGGAACTCTGCCAATATTATTGTGTATGTATTTTATTCATTTGTCATTTGTTTATGATTTAGCGGCAAATTGTAAATTGCCTGTGTCACGTCAGCATGAATTTAACGCGAGAAAATTTTCGTACAATTATTTTTTTATGACTTTCGATGTCATTTAAGCCAACAAGAAAGTCAAGATAGACTTCGATGGGCCTTTCACGATGAAGCCCCATCTCGTGCCACTATTTACAACTGGTTTAAACACAATGTTGTGCGGCGTATGATAGAGACTGACTAAAGAGTGACTTATCAGCAGATTCGGACAAGCTCAGGCATCGGTATGAGTCAAGTGCACAAAATCCTCCATGAACATTTAGCGGTCAGGAAGCTTTGTGCCCGGTGGATACCTCATAATTTGAAAGAGGCCCAAAAACTCCGTCGTGTTGATTGGTGTCGTGAAACGGTTCAAAGATTTAATGGAGGTGACTCAAATGCTGTGTTCGACATACTTACGACATACGGGTGACGAAAGCTGGATTTATTGTTATGATCCTGAAACTAAGAGACAGTCTGCTGTCTGGGTGTTTCCTTCCGAGAAGTTGCCAACTGAAGTGAAGAGAGGTCGAAGCGTGGGAAAAAAGATGGTGGTCTCGTTCTTCGGAAGGACAGGTCATTACGCAACATTTGTTTTAGAGGATCGAAAATAGTTACTGCAGAGTGGTACACTAACAATTGTTTGCCACTTGTCTTGGAAAAAGTTCGGGAGAAACGACCTCGCAGTAGGATCCTCCTTCACCACGACAACGCCTCGTCGCACACTGCGAAGCAAACAATCGACTACTTGGCGATGTCAGACGTGAAATTACTGGGTCACCCGCCCTATAGCCCCGACCTCGCACCTTGCGATTTTTATTTATTTTTGAAAATAAAAGAAAAACTTTGAGGAAAACGTTTTATGGACGCCGAGGAAGCAGTGGCTGCGTTTCAAAATGCCGTCGAGGAGACCCCTAAGGACGACTGGGTGAAGTGCTTTTCTCAGTGGTCCCATTGGATGCAGCGATGTATTGATGTAAATGGACACTATTTTGAAAAGATATACCGGTAAAATGCTGCAACTTTGCCGTAGTTTTATAGAAACATTGATATATTTCTAAAACATACAATCAATTTTCACCCTTGTCAGGTTGGGTATAAAGCTTATATTAATGGTCATTGGCAGTGTACTTAGAACTATGATTATTCTGTATAATTTTCGAAATATAACAGTCTTAATCACTAGGCAAAGTTGGGCCACAAAACTGTAACATTGCCTGCTTCAATTTTGACCGTCTAAACGACGTAAGTACATCATTCTTGCACTGGAAGTTAACCCTTATTTGTAGGACTTAGGGATAAGAATTGCAAAACAGCCACTTTTTGCTTAGACCACTAGAAACAATGCTAGGCAATGTTGTGTTCGGCTATCACTCATTGCGTTTGACAACTCACTGTCATGTATGTGGTTTCAAAGAAAAGAAACATGGCGGCGGGTTTTTAGTATTGCCAGGTAATGATTTAAATAACTACCAACAATAAGAAGTTGCTACAACCAATATTTAAAAAATAATATTGGTAAATTCATATAATAGGCAAAGTTGGGTATGCGAGGCAATGTTGCAGCGTTTGACGTAATAAAACTAATAACTTGCTAGTTTGTTCAGTTTTTGATTTTCTAAGAACTTTCAGTGTCACCCTCGTAAGTCAGCTCTTTTATGTATCCAGTAGTGACATAGAAAAATACATAGTAGGATGGAGTACTATGTTATTGGGTGACATGATATCCCTTGGTGAAACTGGTTGCCAAACTTTTGGGCTTCTCTTTGGGACTCTGAACTACCTGTAACGACTGTCAAAGATCTCCGAATGAGAGCTGGAACCCAAAAATGTCAAGGATCTAATCTGTAATTGTTAAAGTGTACAATAAAAGAATACCGTCAAACGCTGCAACATTGCCTCGCAGACACAACTTTGCCTATTATATGAATTTACCAATATCTTTTTAAATATTAGTTGTAGCAACTTCAAATTGTTGGTAATTATTTAAATCATTACCTGGCAATACGAAAAACCCGCCGCCATATTTCTTTTCTTTGAAACCACATGACAGTGAGTTGTCAAACGCAATGAGTGATAGCCGAACACAACATTGTCTAAAAAGAACACAACATTGCCTAGCATTGTTTCTAGTGGTATAAGCAAAAAGTGGCTGTTTTGCAATTCTTATCCCTAAGTCCTACTAATAAGGGTTAACTTCCAGTGCAAGAATGATGTACTTAAGTCGTTTAGACGGTCAAAATTGAAGCAGGCAATGTTACAGTTTTGTGGCCCAACTTTGCCTAGTGATTAAGACTGTTATATTTCGAAAATGATACAGAATAATCATAGTTCTAAGTACACTGCCAATGACCATTAATATAAGCTTTATCCCCAACCTGACAAGGGTGAAAAAAGATTGTATTTTTTCGAAATATATCAATGTTACTATAAAACTACGGCAAAGTTGCAGCGTTTGACGGTATCTATCTAATATGCAACAAACAGTTAATCAACAGCTTGTTTTGTCTTACACAAACTCGAAGTAAAAACTCAATTAACGTCGCAGCTGTGCGATTGTTGTTGAGAACATGTCTGACCGCGAGCGCCGGCGCGTCCGCGGCGTACCGTGTGGATTTTGTGGGGTTTCCACTTACAAGGTTTTGCTTTAGATGAGATTTATTTATTGATAAAAAGATATTGTAATAAAAGTCATATAAAATTGATTATTAAAGACACATGATACGTTCATAAAGTCACACCTTTTTCTATGGGGGTAGGCAGAAACTATAGAACGCCACCTGCTCCGATCTTTACATACTCCTTTTGCTTCGTTTACGAAAAAGAATAGACAAAATAAAAATAAAATCGGACAAGTGCGAGTTGAGCTCGCGTGGTGAGGGTTTCATACAATGAATATGTTATCTACCATGTTTTGTATCCCAAGATAATTTATCCCAAGAATTTGTTGTTATTTTAAGACCACAGACTTTTTATAGTTTTTCCTGTAATCTATAAGTATACGTACTCGTATATAATTATTTTTCAACATTTTAGGCCCAGCAATGATAAAGGGGGTGATGGTCAAATTCATATATTTACGTTACCCGTCCGTGTTTGGTCACAGAAATTCATATGTGTAACAAATTTCAACTTAATCGGTCCAGTAGATTCGGAGCAAATCGGCCGTGACAGACGGATAGACATACAGACACACGAGTGATCCTATAAGGGTTCCCTTTTCAACCATTTGAGGTACGGAACTCAAAAGTAACTCTAGTAAAACCATAGGTATACATATATGTAGATCGTGAATAAAATAACGGTTAATTTAAAATAATAACCTCTTATGGCTGTGTATTTTGAAAGTTGGTAGCCTAGCAAATAGCAGTCGAATATTTCTATGTTTTCATTAGCATAATCATCAGCCTATAATGTTCCCACTGCGGGGACACAGGCCTCCTCTCTGTAAGAGAGAGTGGGCCGTAATCTACCACGCGGACCCAGTGCGGTTTGATAGATGTCACATGTCTTCGAATTTTTGGTTCTAGGACATGTCAGTTTCCTCACATTTAACTGATTAACTAATCAATATTACTAAATTAATTTATGAAATATCGTTCTTTTTGCACTAAAATATTGATTATGAATTGCAATGAGAATACAGGATTAGATATTGTAATTGTTTTAGGTAAAAAAAATAAACATTTGGAAGGTTTCCAAGTGCCTACACCTAAAACTAAATGTTCAGTGTCACAATATTAGGTATTAAAATATTTGGCAGCTATTTACGATATTCGCAACTTATAGAATGCACTTAATAAGTACCTATTAACGCAATTATTTGATGAGAAATAATATCAGTATCTTCTAAATGGGCCTGAGAAGTACCTACTAGCCAAAATCTCAACACAACCGACCTCGACTCAATTACCGATTGAATCAATTGTGTTTTATGTATCGACGGCTGTGCCAGCTCAGAAATTAGAGAAGATAGTTTATCGATGCGTCATTACCGCGGACCCTACAATGTATTTTAGTAACTGTGCAGGACGCCCGCTCGTAGAACAATAAGAAACCTATATTTAATGTATAAATGTTGTAATAAGCACGTCAACAGAATGTTTATAACTAAAATGAACTTAAGGCTCATTTTAGTTATAAACATTCTGTTGATTATTAGGAACTTTGTCATGATCGCGAGCGACTCTAGGTCAGGTTCAGAGCAGGTCTGAACTTGTCGAAACCTGTCCGAAACTTGAGCCACCACTGCCCGTCTCTGATTGGTGGACCTGGAGTCGATCGCAAACGTAATTTATTTAATGAAAATTTGTTGGTAGCTTAAAATCATCAAGACGGCGCTACCGCCGCTACTTGCCCCTATGTAACTTTATATAAGTATAGGGCAGTTTGAGCCTTCGAACCACATACGACTTGTGAACGCCAGCTCACACGCACGTACGCCCGATTTCAAATAACTGATCCAGATATTTTATAATAATTCAAGATTCGACGACCTAAACTAGCCAAACCAGCCAAGAAGAAGCAGAACCTGAACCACACCACCATCCAGGACTGCAGAGCGACGCCAGGAATCACCGCCTTTCCCGCGCTTTCGTCGACGTCGGTTAGTTAGCTTAGTGTCCACGCATCGAAGCGTGACCGTTAGAAAAGGCGCGAAACCGGTTCGCGCTCGCGTAACGAAATTACTTGTGCGCGTAATTAATATAGTGATATATTTGTTCGTAGACATTGATCAAGTGACATTGTTTAGTGCTCCAGCGTAACAAAGAAGTGAAAATTCTGACTTTATAAGCAGAGACCTTACGTGCTAATAATCAGTGATTGTGTATCTTCCGGCTCCAGCTGCTGCTCAGGGATTGAGTAGAAGCGTGAGTAGGGGGTATAATACTCGACCAAGTGCCACCCGATCCATAGCCCTTAGGGTTACTTAATCCCTCATCACTGACGTACTTACGACTACCACCCACCTCCCTGTCGAACAGACAGGGAGGGTTGTACAACCCTCACACCCCCAGGCCCCAACCTGGGGCCGATTTTTAATCATTATTCGCTAATATAGCACACCGATTTTTGCTGGAAAACTCAGTATGGATCACCATGCCATAATGTTTTTAGTCCAGGAGATCCTCTTAAATGAACCATACATCCTTAAGAAGTATGCGATAGAAATAGCATATTGCAAACTGCCTCCCTTACCCGATTGCCCTGCCAGCCGCACCGGCTCACCAGGCCCAAGCAACACCCAGAAGGCCTCTACGCGCCCCCGTTCTCCATCTCCTTCAGCACCAACCGGTGACTGTGAGATGGAAGAATGGGAAGACGTCTCCAACTCCGATAATGAACTGGACGCCCCGGTTCGTAACTCTCAAGCTCACGAAGCTGCCCGCTCTTCTTCCTCCGACGACTACACCATAGTCGAAGGAAAAAGGAAGCGCTCTACCGCCGCCCGAAAGGCCAAAAAGCTGGCCCTCGCCCCAGCATCCCTCGTTGCGTGGAGCCGCCCTATCTCCTCCAAGGCAGGACCTTTACCGACCCCCGTCGTGGCCCCCAAGGCCCCCATTCCACCACCGCTCTACATTCACGACAAAGACCTGTGGACCACAGTGTCCAAGGCCTGCGCCGATGAACGTATCGGTTACACCCACGCCCGCCCTACGGCAGTGGGTATCAAGGTCCAAGTACCTACCTCAGCGGACTTTCGTTCGCTGACCAAACTCCTCAAGGAGCGTAAGGTGGCATTCCACACCTACGCCCTCGGAGAAGACCGTCTATTTAGGGTCGTCATAAAACGAATCCCCAAAGAACTCAAAATCGATGAAATTTCTGCGGACCTCCGAGCCCAGAAATACCCCATCGTCGAAGTTCACCGCATGCACCGCGGTCGAAACGGAGCCCCATACGATATGATTCTAGTCGCACTAGAACATACCAAGGCCGGTACCGCTATCGTCGACATTGAGTCGATTTGTAATTTAACCGGGATTCAGGTTGAAAAACCATATCCAAATAGACTACCCGGGCAGTGTCACAACTGCCAACTCTACGGGCATGCACAGCGAAACTGTTTCGCGCGAGCCAGGTGCGTAAAGTGCCTAGGCGACCACGCAACAGCTGACTGTGCACGACCCAAAGACTTGGCCGCGTGCACCGAGCCCCCTAGCTGCGTCCTTTGCGGCCAGTCCGGACACCCCGTGAACTACCGCGGGTGCCCCCGAGCCCCGCGCGCTAAACCCCATCAGCTACCCAAATTCCCACCGGGTAGCGCTCTCCCCGATGAGCTAAGACCACAGCGTCCCACGCCGTGGAACCGCCTGAACCACGAGCAAGCGTTCCCAGCTCTTAGGCCCACCCAGGCAGCCCCATCAGTCATCCCCCAGGCGTTGAACTACTCCATACCACCCCCAATGGGTATGTTTGCAAACCAGCAAACAAAACCCCTCAGCGCCCCCGCGCCGCCATTAAAACAGGCCCCCAAGCCAGTTACCAATATCCCCAGAGCGTCCGCGCCATCATTCGCGCCCACTCCGGCCCCCTATAGCTCTAGCACTTTTGACTTGCTAGCGCGATTTTTCGATCCAAACATCATTGCTCGAAGCAATGAATTACATGCCAAGCTCATCGCAGCTAAGGGCAATCTCCAGGCCAATATGGCCCTTATGGCCCAATACTCCGACCTATCTTCATTCTACATTAACTTCACACCGTAGAACACACCCACACAGACATCCCGTACTCGACGGCGAATACCTCCGCGAAGTAGAGTAACATAATACTCCCCCCTGTCTCTTGAAACCACCCGCCCGTGCGGAGCAAGTAAACTAATTAATATCCCTAATAATAATAACTCACAGATATGACAAGTCCCCACTTGCTCAAAATCGGTAGCGCTCTAAGCCTAGGTTCGAGTCCCACTATGGGACGCCCTTAGCTGTACTACCTAAATTTTTCATTTTGTTTGCTAGGTGAGAGGCCCTTCTGGCCCCACCGAAGCCAGATGCAGCAGATAGAGTCCACAAGGACATCTGCAAATAAGCCCATATCAAAAAAAAAAAAAAGCCTTCGAACCACTGTGTTTTGTGAATCCAGATGTTACGGTCAGCAATGAACAATAAATAGTCTTCAAGTTTAAAGAGTTTTAATCAGTGAACAACGTAGTAGTATCCTTCAATCCAGTGCACTAATGTGAGACATATAAAACTCACAGTAACCTTTTGTTCCCTCACATTTATCAGTCAATATCAACAGAACTTCGTGAAAGCGTGAAAATGTCACAAGCCATCATACAGTGCCGCTATTATAATTATTAATAATAGGAGAAATTTCTCAATTTTTTAAATTTCTCAGTAGCAGCCCGGTGTCTTGATTTGTGCCCGGCTGATGGCAATAGGCTTGCCACCTATTACATCATGTGACTTAAACATAACTGGCGAAATATGTGGATGTACTACAGGTGTTCCTCTGCCTATTCCTTCGGGGAATACTGGCGTTATGTTATGTAATAGAAGTAAACAGAGAAGAGGGACTCGTGGCTAAGTAACAGTTGCACGGATAACACTATCGAGGTTTAGCTACGCTTGCCGAGGTCGGGCCGTGGGTGGTTGACATTCCATGCTGCCTCCAGTTAGACTAGAAGCCGACCTCAATATGCCACACGAAATGTTTAGGCAGATAATGATGATCCACATCGTTATATTAGACACTATTTACCTGCCCTTGCTTCACACGGGTTCAGTCTAGGTACTAATATGGCGACATGTCGAAACAAAGACATTTCTGTGCTATTATCTAAGTTAAATATTAATTTGATGTTGTTGTTGTTGTGTTTTTTGTTATTTATTAGTTTTTTTTTTATGTATTTTGTTTTCTCCTCTAGTCTTACACACGGTGTCTACATCTCTTTGTCTTCTTTCCTATCGCAGTTATGCTGAAAGAGATTTCTTTAAAAATAAGCAGCACCTTTCTTCTTTTCTGTTTATATGTGTGTAAATAAACTGTTAAAATAATAAATAAATAAATACATATACCTTCCGGGACCACTAGACAGTGGTTGCGAGCGCTGCTGCTGAGCATGAGGTCTTGGGTTCGATTCCCAGGTCGGGCAAAGTGTTATTGAGTTTTTCCATTAGGAATTTCTCAGTAGCAGCCCGAAGTCTGGATTTGTGCCCGGTTGGTGGCAATATGTTCTCCCCCTATTACATGGGACTTAAACATAACTGGCGAAATGTGGGTGTACTATAGGTACACCGCTGCCTAACTCCCCGGGGATTACAAGCCTGATGTTACGTGTTGTGTGTTCCGGGAGAAATCCCCTTAGTTGTGGTGAAAACCACTTCAAATTTAGAGTGGAGTTTAAATAACTTTATTTGACCCAGGTAACAAAAAGAAATAAGGAAGAAAGCTTTGAAGCAGTAGTTATTGTGTGCCTCCCGGCTGCGCCAAAGCAGAGAGACACACGAAAAGCGACTATGTTTTATACATTGTAAAGGCATTGTATTATTAAGATATAGATTTATGATTGTACACGTGATATACATATGACTGTAACAACATAAGTCCGGGAAAATGGCAGTGCTAAATAAACATGGTCGTTTATATACAGGGTGACATTGAAAACATGCGACAAATCGAAATGGGAGATTGTACTCATCATTATGAACAACTTTTACTAAGGGACCAAAGCTACAATCCCAAAAAAAAAACTGCTGTCCCCTACATTTATGTTCGCAATACCTCATCAAAATGTAGGAAAAGCAGATTTTTTTTTGGGATTACAGCTTTTGTCCCTCAGTAAAAGTTGTTCATAATGATGAGTACAATCTTCCATTTCGATTTGTCGCATGTTTTCAATGTCACCCTGTATAAATTCTCATAATTTTCCCTAACTTGCTGATCAATTTGGTATGTGCTGTGAATGGCAAGACATCTTGAGTCATAGTATTAGTTTACTACGTTAATGTGGAGTATTACTTACTGTATTAAGAGTTAAAAGGAAATATGCGTGAGATATATATTTCTGTGGTCTTACCTCATGCGACTTTCTGATTGTTATACGGCTACTACTAACTTAATGAGGCCTTAACATTAATACCAATTTTAAAAGCAATCGCCATCTTACTTCTATAAAACAGCAAGGTTATTAGCACTTACAATAGCAATGCCTTTAATTTTGACAATTCAAGAATTTTCATTGCGTCATTCCCGTTGTCGAGCAAGCGAATTTTTCAAACACATGGAGCAATGGATTAACAATTTTCTTCAAAATACTACGGGTTGGGATTGAAAACGTGTTCCGCAAGTGGGATGCAGTATCTGGTAAGCACCAATAGCTCAAGTCAGTCGTTTTAGCTATTTAGTGGTGACGTAGAAAAATAAATAATAAATCTTAAGTAATAATCTGAAACTTATTAAATATAGAGGCCTTGGCAGAGAGTACAACTTTGTGCCCTTTGGCGTCGAGACCCTCGGTCCGTGGGTTACCAGTGCGCATAAGATATTTGCGGAAATCGTGAAACGTCTAGTTGATGTAACTGGTGACCGAAAACTCATCAGCATTGCAATTCAGCGAGGAAATGCAGCAAGCATCCTCGGTACAATGCTTCGAGGGCCTTTTTTAGGTTTAACTCAGTTTTCATTTCATTTAGTTAATGTTAATAATCATCTTGTAATTTGGTTATGTAAATAAATACAGTAATATATACTTATCTGTATCTATACGATAAAACTGATGACTTTGTTTGAACGTGCTAATCTTTGGAACTACTAATAATAATAATAGCCTTTTATTCCTTAACTTAGGGTCACAAGAGGTTCCTAAGTTCGGTGTGCCTTTTGGCATAGGCCTCCTCCAATTCCTTCTAATGGGTCCTGTCCCTTGCTACTCTCAAACAGAATGGTCCCGCTGTCTGTTTCAAGTCGTCTTCCCATCTCCTGACTTGACGGCCCCTACTTCTTTTGCCGTCTCTTGGTTGCCATAGGGTGACTTGCTTGCTCCATTTGTTAGTGGGGTGGCGTAGCATATGTCCAGCCCATCACCATTTTTGGATCTACTAGTCGGATTTAAAAAAATACCTTAGCATTTGATAGCCCAGTTATTTTTTTATATTCACACAATACGACCCTTAGGAGCCGAAGAAAACTTAGAAAGAACGCTGAGTGGAAACGAAGTAATAGCGCGGGCGGACGATGGAATGCGATGCAGTGGGTCGGGGGGCAAAATTTCACACGGACGTAGTCACGGGCATAAACTTTACTTTGTACTTACTAATTTTATCACCACTGCTCCCAAAATGGTGTAGAATAGCATCGTGAGGAAACCAGCATGTCCTAGAATCAAAAATTCGAAGACATTTATTTATTAACACCAATAAGTACAACATCTTACAGTTTTCGAATACGATGCTATACACACATATTAGACTATTTATATCTATAAAATTCACTTAATAAATATACAACAAAAATAATAAAATAAAAATTTAAATCTCTAATATTTACGCCTTTTTCAATGCACCTTTGTGCTCCTTATACAAATTTCGGCAGGCCATCGAAAACATCTTCCTATTAATAATACGTGAGGCCCTTGACCAAGGGGCAAACTTTCTCGGGTCTACTGCTGGGGAGTTTGTTCCACCACTTCTTCTTCCCAGCTAAAGCACTAAGGAAGTGGTGAAGGGCGGGCATTTTTGGGGGACTGTCTTATGTAACTTTGACGTTCGAAAAATGCTGATTTTCAGCCTAGTTTGAATAATTGACTTTTGATTTGATTTGATTTGAATAAATTTGTCCTAGCCCATGGCACCTTGTTTAACAAGGCGGGGTGGCGGCGCGCCCTCACATACCCGTCCAGGACACGCAGCTGCAGCTCCTCCAGCACTTCTGGGTGGTGCACCAGCCTGCGCAGCACCCTCGCCACGTACTTAACTAACGCGACGTCCCTCTTAACAGCCAGCCTAGTATAACCAACCATGCCCAACACAAACAGACTCGGATAAATCAACGGGTAGAATGGGAAAACCCCATATTGTTTTAAATACGAGGATAAGTACCGCGTGAATTTATTTTGTATTTTTTCAACCCTTACACTTTATTTGGTTTCATGCGGATTCCATATGATGGCACTTGTCTCGATGACGACGAACTAAAGCATTATAAAGTATTTTTACCATGACATGAAATGTGGCTTCTACTAACCCGCACTGGGCCCGCGTTGTGGATTTCAGCCCACTCTCTCTCGAAGAGAGGAAGCCTGTGTCCCAGAAATGGGAGCATTATAGGCTGATTATGCAGAATTTAGAAACCGGTTTTTCAAGTTACCACATTAAATAACTCCGTTTAATTGTAATAATTGGTTAAAACTGACCTCCAAAGACGGAATTCCAAATGATTGCATTCAATTAGACGGCTGGGTATTTCCATCAGTTTAGTCGCGTGCTACACGGTATTTATCCTACTAATATTAGAAATGTGATAGTTTGGATGTTTGTTAATCAATTACGCAAAAACGTCTGAACGGATTTGGATTAAATTTGGCACACATTTAGTTGTAGCTGGTTAACACCTAGAATATTTTTTTTAATATTTGAGAATGTCAAAAATGTATAAATAGTTTCGTTAGTCTTTATGTGATATTAAAAATATATATATTCGGGTTATTTTGGGTTAGTTATATGTGGCTAATACTTTGCAAGACACTGAACAGACACAATAGAAGTTTTCAATTACACTTCGCGGGATTCCACAAAGTGTTAACATTCCCAGTTCTATTGCTAAGTAGAGTTGCTAGTTGAATTCCAGTTTGATTCGAATGGGAGTTTATGCAATTATAGCAGGCACATAAGTGATATTAAGTCACAATTGGTTAGACCAATGCCTGTTTACACCAAATACTAGGTGACACCTTAACGAATGGCTAAATAAAGCCACTCTGTTGGATTTCAACGCTCGCCTCAGCAGAAAGAGCGACTCAGAAAGTTGAAAATTCAATAGCGTGCTTTTTATAAGCAATCATATAGGCGTCACCTAGTGTAAAAAAAGCCTACGGAGATTTATGTTATAACAATGTATTTGTACTGTGTACTTCTTGAATAAATAATATAAATAACATCTAGTTAGTACAACGTTAGTCTACAAGGAATAGCCTTTCTTTGGTGTTAGAGGTCCCACAGAACATACACCTAGGTGTTATAGGCAGCGGTAGATAATTCAGTGAGTAGGCCGTCAGCCTCTTTTTATATATTGTAATGTGACGAACTCTTTTTTGGTAAAAGGTCTACGTCACGTCTAACCTAACATAACATCACACCTGCGCCCCTGACGGGTTAGGCAGAAGTGTAGCAATAGCACACCCCTATTTCGCCAGTTATGTTTAAGTCCCAAGTATTAAGTGACTAGCCTATTGACATCATTAAAGACTCAAATCTAGACTCCAGACTATAAATAACACTTTGGCCAACTTGGGAATCGAGGTCATATTCATTAGTAGCGCTTGCGACCACTTAGACAAAAAAAGGAGTCGCCATCGCCTTTCATCTTAAGGAAACAAGTGAGTGAATTTAGTTTCGATAAAAACCATTGGCATTGAGATACCGGATAATACTAATGGAGGGAAATACCGTTATTTATCTTCTGCAAGCGAACGCAGAAAGATAATCACAGTAATATGAGTGTGGCGCATTGTATGATGAATTACAAACACATAATAATTACTACTTAATTTCATAATAATACATAATTATTTATATTATGAAACTTTGATAACGTACCATTTATAAAATGTTGCGTTCTGGGAAATAATGAATCAGATTCTTAGCATATAATAAACACGTAATTAAAATTAAAAAATCTGCATGCATCTATGATCATTGTTACGTTTTAATTTAAAAGTACTTGTCTGGTCTAGCATTTGTCTGATCATCTCTCTGTCTCTGTGTGATGTGTCTGGTTTGGCAGGGAAGCAAAACAATGACATTTAGGGAATTAACGAGTATCTAGTTGCTACCCACAATCTTTCTAATTCACACTCAGGTACTTCTCTACAATCTTCTACAGTATTAGGACCTTGCTGTACGATTATTTAAGAACTTTTATTGTTTTAGTGGTCGCATGCGCTCAGTAGCGCATCCTGAAGGAATATCCCAATAACATGGGAATCAATCAGCAGCTTAGCAGTCTTAGCTTAATGTCCTGGGATTGATTCCCAGGTTATTGGATTTTTCCTTCAGGATTTTTTCAGTAGCAGTAGCAGAGTCTGGATTTGTGTCTGCTTAAACTTAATATAACTTACGAAATCAGGGTGTACTACAGGTACGACTCTATCTAACCCTTCGGGGATTACGGGCGTGATGTATCAAAATCAAAATATTTTTTTTCACATAAACCTACATGGGTACTTATGACACGTCAGAAGATAGGTGCACGATTCTAATTAACCGTTTCCTACGGTTATCCGTATTTAATTTGTAAACACTGTAATTTGAAAACATTGTAAAAGCCAAGTATTTTTAAAAGAGTAACTGTGAAGTTTCACTGACCAGAAACTTCACGATTACTCTTTTAAAAATACTTGGCTTTTACAATGTTTTCAAATTACAGCGTTAATAGGTTTGGGAGTGTAGGCCTGTCAAGAAGTACAAGGTACTTGACAAAAAATAAATGGTCTACAAATCAAGTCTATTAAGCCTACAACGTTCTCACATTCACAAAATGTAAAATATTAATAAAAACCTATTGAAAACCAATGACTGCCATTACAACTGTAACAAGTCACAATTAGTATCCTGTCCACAAACGCCACTAATAAATAGTTTGATATCAAAATTGTAGGTATAAAATGTCAAATAAAGAAAATATTATGTCAAGGTATGTTATAATATATACTGGGCAAAATTATAATATATGTACCTAAATATGAGCAACTAAAAAAATACGAATCTAAGATGAAGAAGAAGTAGCAATCAAAGATTTAAATCACTCGGTAGCAATCAATCAATAGACCAAAGATGACACTTTAATAGACCAGTTCCACGCGTCGGATTGTGTAGCATCATTTATAAAGTTAATCTTCGATTTAATTCTTATTCTAAACAATTGCAGTATTCCAAGATGAACAAACAATTCCGAACGAAACCTGTGATCTGTGAGACAGTCTATGTAAATACAAATTTATCTTACTTTCATCTAAAATTAAATGTTATCAGAATTATAAATTGTTTTTCAAATATTTCCTTGATTTTATATGTTATTTCGATGTATAAGTTGTTCTATATCAAAGGTTTTTATTGTGATTTAAAAGACTACTATTACAAACAACGTTTCTAGACGAAAAATAAGTATATCCAAACATAAGTTATGGTTGGTGGTTTTTGATTAACCAAAACAAATGATTATTCATTTAGAATTACAATAAATGCTTAAGGTATAATTAAAATGATACTTTAATGTTTATTACGGTTTTATATTGCAATTTTCAAGTAACAAGTAGTTTGAAACGATTTTCTGAACTTTAAGTTGGTGTTAATAACTTATCAGATTTTACTTTTCAATAAAAAATAAGTACATACTAAATAACTAAATTATTTTATTAAGTTTTAAAATGATTCCACTACCTACAATTTGTTAATTATTACATAAATTCATCATCATCATCATCATTTCAGCCGAAAGACGTCCACAGCTGGACATAGGCCTCCCCCAAGCACCGCCACTTCGACCGGTTTTGTGCTTCCCGCATCCAGCGGATTCCTGCGGCCTTGACAAGGTCATCGGTCCACCTTGTGGGAGTCCTTCCAACGCTACGTCTTCCGGTACGCGGTCGCCATTCCAGAACCTTTCGGCCCCATCGGCCATCTGTTCTGCGAGCAATGTGCACTGCCCACTGCCTCTTAAGTTTGGCAATTCTTCGGGCTATGTCGGTGACCTTGGTTCGCCTACGGATCTCTTCATTTCTGATTCGATCACGTAGGGAAACTCCAAGCATAGCCCTCTCCATTGCCCTTTGAGTGACTTTTAGCTTTTTTATAAGGCCCATTGTAAGCGACCACGTTTCAGTGCCATAGGTCATCACTGGCAACACGCACTGGTCAAAGACTTTCGTCTTGAGACACTGGTATGTGGGACGAGAAGATATTGCGTAGCTTCCCGAACGCTGCCCAGCCGAGTCGGATTCGACGATTGACCTCTTTCTCGAAGTTGGACCTACCTAACTGGACAGTTTGTCCTAGATAAACATACTCGTCCACAACTTCGAGCGTAGCGTCTCCGATTTTCATGAGAGTGGGTGTAACATGGGCATTTGACATGATCTTTGTCTTGTCCTTGTTCATTTTAAGATCCACTCTTTCGGAAGCTCTACTGAGGTCATCGAGCATTGTACTGAGGTCCTCCATAGTCTCAGCCATGACAACTATATCGTCGGCAAACAGAAGGTGATTGATGTACTCGCTATTGATGTTGATGCCTGGCCCTTTCCAGTCCAGAACCTTGAAGACATCTTCCAGTGCAGCGGTGAACAGTTTCGGAAAGCTAACGTCTCCCTGACTCACACCTCGCTGCAGAAGGATAGGTTTCGAGGTCTGGTCCTGGAGTCGGACTGACATAGTGGCGTTTTCGTACAGACACTTAAGCACCCCGATGTACCGATAGTCGATCTGGCACCGTTGGAGAGACTGCAGTACAACCCATGTCTCGATCGAATCTAAGGCTTTTTCGTAGTCCACAAACGCTAAGCAGAGAGGCAGGTTATACTCCTCGGTCTTCTGTATAACCTGCCGCAGCGTATGTATGTGGTCTACAGTGCTAAAGCCTTTACGGAATCCGGCTTGTTCGGGAGGCTGGAAGTCGTCAAACCGAGGCGGTTCGTGATGACTCTTGTAAACAGCTTGTAGACATGGCTCAGAAGTGAGATGAGCCTATAATTCTTAAGGAGGGTATTGTCGCCCTTCTTAAAGAACAGTATCACCACACCTCTGTTCCATGCCTGTGGCGTTTTGCCCTCGAGTATAACGGAACCAAACAGCTTCTGGAGGGCCTTGAGAACGGGTTTTCCACCGGCCCTCAGAAGTTCAGCCGCAATTCCGTCATCACCCAGCGCCTTGTTGTTTTTGAGCTGCTTCAGGGCCATCCTAATCTCGTACAAGCTGACCATACGGGGTATCTTCGGTGTAGTGTCGGCTCAATCTAGCTCTTGGGTCGTTTGCCAGATTCATACCAGGGTTGCCTGTTGACGTGTATAACTGTCCATAGAAACTCTCGATCTCTCTCAACAGCTCATGTTTGGCGGATACGATCCTGCCATCATCGGTCTTCAGTTTCACAAGCTGGCTCTGCCCAATAAACAGATCTCTTGTAAAGACATAAATTAGAAATTATTAAACAATAATTTATGTCCATCTGCTAATGGTCTAAAATGGTGGCAATGTTGGATGTACTTGAGTAATATTGGGAGACTATAAAAATAAGTATTGGTACCCGCTAGTTCACGACTTTTTTCATACAGCTGTTGTGAAAGATGGACTACCTATAATGTTCCGTAAGTTAATTGATCATATTTCTTGATTGTTGCTAATTAATGTGATAAAGATAATTTATACAAATTTAAAAATGTGTTGATAAAATACTTTAAACCAAGCTGCCTTGGAGTTTATTGTCGTTCTTCTCCATGATGACCTAGTTTTGGAACGAACAACTAGTTTTTCCTTTTTAATGTATTTAACCGACCAGCATAATTTAAATAAATACTAGTCTTGTCTCTCTGTGCTTTTCTTCATAAATCCTTTCCCTACACACCATATTCATATGTACTTTCATACACAGTAAATAACTAGTAGCCATTCTGACACTCAAAACTTGCTAATTTAGTGGATATCATTACCAATACACATAATATTCCATCCACTTCTCTGACACACGCATGCCGTAAGAGCTCTACGCGCATGAGTCAGCTTCTACACTCAACCAATATAGTAACCGAAACAACTCACGATGTACTACGACAGGATATATGATTAAGCAATGCCATGATATCTCAAACTATGACCCTATCAGGACGATGAGTTGATGACAAT
Source organism: Atethmia centrago (assembly GCA_905333075.3). Classification (NCBI taxonomy): domain Eukaryota; kingdom Metazoa; phylum Arthropoda; class Insecta; order Lepidoptera; family Noctuidae; genus Atethmia; species Atethmia centrago. Next base: position 6,125,546 of record HG995376.1, read on the forward strand.
ACGATGTACTTGTGACGTTTTGTCCTCTTCCTTAGTAGAAAGGCAGAGTATTGAGTTGAACATGTGTACACATACAAGTATAAAAACGTGCATGCAGGATAACATAAACGAAAAATACAGGTTCAGACATGTTTGCTTCCCCTCTTTTAGGAGTGGCTAGAGAGGCGCCACGGCGTCCTCACCTTCCGCCTGACGCAGGTCCTCACCGGACACGGCAGCTTCGGGAGTTTCCTGTGTCGGATAAGGCGGGAGGAAACGCCCGGGTGTCACCACTGTGTGGATCGCCCGGAGGACACGGTGGAGCATACGGTGGAGGTCTGCTCGGCTTGGGCAGAGCACCGCCGTGTCCTCGTGGAGGCGATTGGCGGCAGAGATCTCTCGCGTCCGGCCCTGGTTCAGGCCTTGGTACGGAGCGAGAGAGTATGGGCAGCCGTCACCTCCTTCTGTAAAGCAGTAATGCTCGCGAAGGAGGAGGCTCGGTTGAGGGAAAGGCAAATTTCGTGCTCTCTCACCCCTAGCCGCCGCAGGAGACGCCCTGGGCGTCGGGAATCCCGGGCAGATTTCCGGCCACCGTAGGTGCGGGCTTGCGGACGGTAAGCAATGGGTAGCGCACCGTCCGGTAAGGACCAGGTCGACGGCACGTTATATTCCACGCGCGCCTCAAAAAGATGTCGTCAGCACAAGCGTAGGGGTCCACTAGGGCCGACGCCTGCCGGGGTTGCGGGAAAGTACCAAAGGGCTACCAAGGCCCCTGGCAACACAGGCAACGGAAGGAATACGGGTGGGTTTTAGTCAGTAAGAGTATGACACACCCTCCCGCTCCGCACAGTGGTGCAGGTAGTACGGGCATGCGGAAAATATTATTTTTAAATGAAAAGACGTTGCGTTTCTTCATAATACTTTATTAAAATGATATAATGGATGTACCAGTTTACAAAGAGAAAGATATAAAACGTATTTTTTTTTATTAACATGAAAATATTCATCAAATTTTTTCACATGAATTTCATATAATTAAATCAGCATTTTTAAATAAATAAATATTAATAAAATAAATATTAAATAGAGAAGACATTGATTTAGAGATGGGTGCTATCCACTAATAAAGCTTTGGCATCATCGTGAAGAGGATAGTATTTTTTATTCGGTACTGCACGTAAACTGTTGATAAGGGGATCTGAGGTAGCTAAGAGCATATTCATAACATCTTCATTATATGATAGACGAGAACATTTTCTTGAATGACCTAACCTATAATTGCGGTAATCTTTATTTCGCGCTTCTTGAGCTTCCTCAGATAACATCCCAATAGGTAAGGCAGCAACACTTATTATTTCTTTGCCATGCAACAAGATTTTATGCACAGTATTTGGCATATTATACCAGCTGTACAGGCTTACGTATAGTTCAGCAGTCTCGTAACAATAACTACCAAACTTATTCGAATCAACTAATGCACTAGAATTAATTGTTTGCAATATTATACCAAACCGATGAATAAGTTCTTTATCGACTCTTGTGACTTCAGCTACAATGTCTGCATTATTGAAAAATCTTCTAGACGTATTTCCATCGTTAGATGTTCCCATTCCTTGCTTTACAAAATCCACTTTTAGACCTAAACGTTGAAACAGCTCACTTTGGATTCTTCTCTTCTGTTCATCTTTTTGTTGTTTGGTAGTTGCGTTCGTTCTCCAACTGGTAAATGACATATTGTACGCAATATGTAATATGCATTCCATAAATTTAATCCGTGCGTGAAGCGGGGATAAACCGACCTTGAGAGCCTCCGTATCCACAGTTTTATTTCGCACTTGGTCAAGGTTATTCATTTCTGATGGCTTTGACTTGCATATAAAACACACTGCACATGATGATGTGTCCGTAACTGTCTGCGCTATTTTGCCATCTATCATTGTGAACACAAGTTTATGGTAGACTTTGTAAGTCTTTTCCTTTAAACTAATAACAGTTTCATTTAAGTTTGCTATTTCAGACTCCATTCTAGCAATTTCATTTTTCGTAGATTCTGTAGTTTCTTTTTGAAATTGGAATTGTACCGGGCGACAACACCTTGTAGAAGAAGGAGTTGCATTTGTCCAATACACAACAGATTTATTTTCCTTTTCATACAGACGCAGTGGAACTAATGATGTCAAAAACATATATGAATCTGACACATTTTCGTCGATAAATGACTGTTTGTACTCAGCATGACCTGATGATCCGTCACATTCCCACTTGTGTAAAAACGTTGAATTTACACTAATCTGTGTAAGGTCGTCTTCAGACATTACTTCAAATAATCTTCTGGTTGTGTGATCCAGTAATGACTGCAAACTTACACAAGCGTAGCTTTCCGTTACATCAATATCCGTGGGGTAGCATTGCCTTTTTACTTCAAGTACTTTATGATAATCGGGAAAAATATCACAACCAATACTTTTTGCTGCATTTCTCTGTACTTGATATTGATGTTTCGAAAGTGACGCATCAAGTAATAATGCCAACGCTTTTTCTGGAGTAAACTTGATAGTATCCGATGATTCTTCTTGTACGAGTACCTTAGAGGCAGCTTTCTTAATCATTTCTTCAGGAACGCTTTCACACAATCTTTTGACTTTATATCGCTTTGTTCGATCGCAACATTCATCAAATGATTTTTCTGGTCGTCCTCTATGAGAGCGTTTTGATGGCCCTGGAACATTACTGTCACAATTCACCACATCAGTCTGCACCGAAGATGTTTCAACGGTAAAAATATTTTTCAGCCACTGTTCATTTTTTGCCATAAAAGCATTTTTATTTCTCGCTGCAGTTTGCCACTTTTTTGTAAATACGGGTAGAAAATTACGACTTAACTTTTCATAAACTTGATTCCAAACACTTTCTGTAAGCTGTGGATACATAAGTTTTAAATTTTCGAGGCATTTATGTATCTCACGATTACTTGATATTATGATTTCCACTAAATCGGCATAGACAATAGTAAAGCTATCCATCACTATAATAACACTGTTATCGTAAGAGAAAATAATTGTAAGTGAAGTTAAAACTACCATTCAATGCTATTTATACTTACACGATATGATAAAATGTTAATTACCCTCATTAGAAACACTTATTAATATAATGCACTTTTTCTTAATTACAGAGCGTCATTAGTTAAGGACCTGGTATTTCCAAGATCGCAGGTTATCGCAGCCAAAACTAATGTATTCTTAATCTATAGGGTCTAATTAATCTCCGAAAGTATATTATTACGTATCGGTCGATAACGGAGATTAGTTATGATCTCATGATTGAAAACAAAAGGTTCCAAATGACCTTCTTCACTAAAAATGTAATATCAAGTAATTATTCATTATATTATAACATTATGTTTACTATTTTATTAATACACACAATAAACTTATGACTAAACTAAAAATGAAAGTTGATAATTATAGTATTTTGGTTCTATTCATACTTGAAATAACAATATTTTTTGCACGAAATTTGTAAATTCTCGATCACCCTACTTTGGCATCATATAATTAAATACTGTATAATTATTTATCCGTATTAATTTTAGGACTTGTTTCTACTAACATTCTAGTATGTGTGTACCAAATTGTAGACATTTTAAACAAGGTTGAAACAAAGGACTTTTTTCCGCCCTTGAACCAATGTGCTCCGCCCAGAGCGGGAGAAGTTATCTGATGATTACACAAAAAAAAACATGTTTGCTACATATTATGGCGTGCAAATATGAATAATTATGTTTGTTAATAATCTAGTCAAGTCAATATCATTAATTTACTTACCTTGAATTTAGCAAATAATAATAAGTTATAAATCAACAGTAAATAAAAATAATACATAAAATCTATGTCTATATATAAATGGTTTTGTCAGAAATTCCTTAATGTTAAAGTATGCTTTGTCAGTTAGAAATTACTTTAGTTGTTTTTTCAAATGTACATTATTAAGCTCCCTCCAACTTCTCGGTAACTTATTATAAATAATGGGGGCCATGCAAAAACCCCTTTTGCGCATAAGTGCAGTCCTACTACTATGCAGACAGAGCTGACTTTGATCACGCCTATTTCTGGTAAATTTATTAGGATATTTATCATTATTTCTAACAAACATGACTGATTCCAGAATGTAAAGAGATGCCAAAGTCAATATTTTATAGCGATGAAATACAGCTTACAACTACCTGTAGTTTTCAATATTTCAATTAAATATGGCTCTGAGGCATCTCTTTTGTGCTTTAAATGCAACATCTTTATTAGTTGAGTTACCCCAAAAGATAACACCGTATCTTAGAACAGATCCAGTTAGACCGTAGTAAGCAGTTAGTACGGCTTATATTATGTTAACAATGCGTGATAGAATGTAAGGCGTACGCACTACTGCTTATTCTTTTAGTCAGGGCCTCTACATGCGCCTTCCAATTTAAATTGCGATCTATTGTAAGTCCTAGAAATTTAGTTGTATTAACTGTGTCAATTGTAATGTCACTGTATGTTACGTCAAGATTGGAAAGAGCCAATGCGCACTGGCCAACCGATTACAGTCTTATTTAAATTCATTTTAAAATTATTGCTGTCTAACCGTTCTATAGTTTATTTTAATATATTATGTATGTCCTCTTTATAAAAATCCTTTTGATTACTTGGTATAGTTATTGTACTGTCATCCACGAAGTGTCATAGGATGTTTAATTGTCATTGGAAAGTCATTAATAGTCTAAAAAGCGGTGGACCTAGATTACTTCCTTGTGAAACTCTGTAGAAAATATTACGTTCCTCCGATAGAAAGATTTCTTTCTTTTAGTGCTTATATTAATTCTGCTTATTTCCGTTATTTGTTTCCTTAAGTACGACTTTAAGAGCTCAAGTAAATTTCCTCTTACAACGTAAGCATCAAGCTTTTTTAGTAAAATAATTTGTTGCACATAATCAAATGCCTGGGTCATGTGTGGACAAAATATATCACACACTGTAGGTGTTTTATCCATATTTTTCGTAACAGTATGTAAAGAGTCATAAATAGCCATGTTTTTTTAGTAAAATAATTTTGTTGCACATAATCAAATGCCAGGGTCATGTCACAAAATATGGCATACACTGGAGTTTTTTTATCCATATTTTTCGTAACTGTGTGTAAAAAGTCATAAATAGCCATTTTTATCTCTTGTCATGTCTTGTTTTTTCTAAATCCTTTTTGTTCGTTGCAAAGCGTAAGCTAAATATAAATTACTTCATAGACAGTTGGCAGTTTAATTTATATTTAGAAGCTAATTCCAAGATGAATATAGTTTTCAATTATTTTTGAGAAATCTATCTGAGAAATCATATCATCACAGTATTCCCCGAAGAGAGGTGTGCCTTTAGTACACCCACATTTCGCCAGTCACGTTGAAGTCCCGTTTAATTAGCAATTGCCCGTTTAATTAGAAATTAACAAATCCAGATTCCAGGCTGCTGAGAAAATCAAAATCAAAATCTGAGTGAATTATTAATTTCTGAATAGTGTATTTGCTGCCAGCTACAAAGTGTTCGTGATGTCTAAAAAGCCCTTTATTGCACGGTAAAAACTAGCACAACATTTTTACTACAATATGCTTCTGTATTGCCTAAGACAATAGGCAACAAAGCTGAGAAACAGTTTCACAACATTGTTTCTCAAAACATCGAAATGTTGCTGGAAACAATATCGTGCAGCGGTTCTTTACCTTCAATATGAAATATTAGCATGTTGCCAGGAACACTGTAAAACCTCGTATTCATGGTAAACATTTGCTTAGCAACAGTTGATCAACGTTGTTGATGAACGGCGAGAATGCTGCTGGAAACTTTGTTTAAAATCAATATGGGTTGTCCACACACGCCAGTCTGCGTTAAAATGTTGCCCGAGGAAGTAGTGTTGTTGTGTTCTCTGTATCTGATGTATAAGTATGTATGTATGTATGTATGTATATAAGCCATGTTTATAAACAGTTTCAAACACGTCCACACACGTCAACATTTGTTGATAAACTGATGTTTTCGCTCGCCGGGCGTCAACTCTTCAACATGGCGTGATCAACTCCGCAACACAAGTGTTGCCCGCAATATGATGACAGCAACTCGGCAACATGTTTATGCAACCATGTTGCTAAAAAAATGTTTACCATGAATACAAGGCTCATACTACATGTTGCCAAACAATTGCGTCACTTTTGAATTCGTTATTTTAAAGACCCTATTCATAAGTTAGTTGACTTTATGTCTCTAGTTGCGCAATGTAATAATGTTAAATGATTAAAGTGGTGTAATAATGAAGAAATTAAATAAATTCATCAGAACTCCTGCACAGAGATCATGATAACTATTTGGGTAGGTAAACAATTTTATCATGATTTCATGGGTATAAATAAATAAACAGCTCTGTAGTAGAGACCACAGAGCTGTTTTAGTATTTAAGTAAAATTCACGCCTTTTTCCCACGGGGATAAACCTCTAAAACGGCATTAGTTTTGTGTGTGTGTGTGTGATTGTTTAATGGTGAGTCAAAAGGAATCGAGCGTAACATGAGATAAGAAGAAATTCTGAATAGGGGGCTGGATATAATGCATCGATTGGCTGATTTGCATGTGGGCCGTGACCAAATATCAACGCTATCAGTACAGGAACAACATAGCCTCTTATGCACAAGTTATAAATAACTTTCATTTGAGGGGCGTCCCGCGAGGGATGTACCGAGGGGAATATACGTTGACACACCCGCAACTGGCCGACCACCAGCTGTTCATAACTTGCATCACAATCACCAAACGTTTGATCATGCCTGTAATTATGACCCATCGGGTACATGAACTTTATGTAAAATCGTTGTGAAAATAAAACTAATGGAAACAGATACAAATAAGGATTTAATGATTTAATAACGTGTATGATGAAATGATGTAAAATATCGTGACTGATACATTGCCTATAGTTTCACTATGTCAGCCTGTCTGTCTGTCCCCGCTGTAGCTCAAAGTCGCTTAGTACTAGAAAGCTGTTATTTGGTATACATATTAATCACGCCGATAAAGTGTCAAAATAAAATCTTGAAAATCACTTATTTTCGGGTATCTCCCTTGCACGTAATGTGGGGATGATTTTTTTTTCTCGTCTAGCCCTACACCAAGGGCTAGACGAGAAAAAAAAAATCATCTTCGTATCGTTGAATAGGCCATTCAAAAATATTGTGGGTCTATAAACACCATATTTCGTTTCACCAGGATCCTTTTGCGTAATATTAAGCTTTAAAGTGCTGTTAGCTTTAAAATGTTGTTGTGTAGTCAAGTGTCCGGGGGGACTTATGGGTCACCGAGGCCCCCGCAACACAGGCAACAAGAAGGAATACGGGTGGGTTTTAGTCAGTAAGAGTCTGACACACCCTTTCGCTCCGCCCAAAGCGGGAGAAGTTATTTGATGATTTCCCGCCCAAAAAAAAAAGGGTGAAGGTATTCGTGGCTGTAATAAATAATAATAGCCGCACGGATTGATCGAAGGTTTAGGTACGCTTGTAGCGGTCAGTTCTTGGATGGGTGTCCATCCATTAAATAGCGAGACCCCTCCGTGCCTCGGAAAGCACGTTAAACCGTTGGTCCCGGCTATCATTCGTAGATCTTTGACAGTCGTAACGGGAGAAGTTATTCGATGATTTCCCAACCAAAAAAAAAAAAAAAAAAAGTGTCCGGGGGGACACTTGACTCTAACAAAAATTAGCCTACCAGCTAAATGGTTGTTTGTGGATATGTTAAAAAAATCATGGCATGGTAGTACATATAATTAAATTAATAGGAAAACTATCACAGCTAAGTAGGCTTTACAAGTTAACGAATAATAGTCGACCAACTTTAATTTGCAGTTGGCGAATTGACCGTGACGTATATCGATGTATATATATACGAGAACCGTGTTGTTCCGTGTGGTGCCGGACGTAAAGAATAGCACCATCCCATTTCTTCCCGTGGGTGTCGTAAAAGACGACTAAGGGACTAGACTACTAGAGAATGGGCAGCAGCGTTCTCTATGCATTTTAACACCATACTGCTATCGCCAACCCGCCTGCCAAGCGTGGCGATTATGGCAAACCCCTTCCTATTGAGGGAGGCCTATGTCCAGCAGTGGACGTCTCTCGGCTGGAACGACGACGATGACGACGATACGAGAACATGTTTTTTCAACTACAATTTTAACCTAACTACGGAACTCTTCAGTGTGCGTGGTTCAACACGCACTTGGCCGGTTTTTCTAATATAATGTTTGGTCGATCGAGAACAAGAGAATCGAGAAAAGAACTAGAGTTACCGAGATAGCTTGCAGAGTGAGCAAGCGAAAGTGGCAGTGGGCTCATGAGTCATGTTTATCGAAGAAACGATGGTCAGTGAAGCAAACGAGTCCTGGAGTGGAGACCGCGCATCGGCAAGCACAGTGTGGGACGCCCCCCAGCCTGACCAACGGCCTTAAAATGGTGGCTGGGACAGACTGGATGCGGCATGGGGGAGTCCACTGTTGTACATTTAATGTCATTTGTGTTGTGTTAATGGTCGATCCATTGCCAATTCAACTGACTTATTAGATGGTTAGTTACATATGGCACCGGGCTATAGCTATTCGGGTTAGAATGTTTCGGTTAATATCAATTAAAACTTCACAATTCGAACATATGCGAATATATCCTTAAGGATATATTCAATTACATAAAACATAACAATACCATAAAATGATTAATCCTTTTATGGTATTGTTCACTGAAACTCAAGTGGTATGCTTATTAAATGCGGTAAATTAATCACGTTACAGTAAACGATATTAGAGGAAAATCCTGTTTTTTTTTTTGCCTATTCTGTCCCACTGTTGGGAACACAAAGGCTTCCCCCAAATCCTTCCAGGAACTCTTTCTCGCACCCCTTGCGACCAGCCCCCGCGATGCACGTAAAAGGTCATCTCGCCACCTCTTTCTGGTGCGGCCTCGGCGGCGCCGTCAACCTACAGTTGGTGTAGTAGTCGCAAGCGCTACTGCTGAGCACGAGGTCCTAGATTCGATTCTCGATCAGGCCAAGTTTTATTGGGTTTTTCCACCCCAAATTTCTTAGTAGCAGTCCGGAGTCTGGATTTGTGACCGGGTGATATCAAAAGGCTAGCTCCCTATTACATAGGACTTAAACATAACTGGCGAAATGTGGGTATAACGACTTAAAGACTTTCCGACTACAGATATCGGGATCACAGATAAGGAGTTCAGTTCATTAATAAAAATTGAGAACAGAGCGGTGAGAATAGAAGAGATTGTGGACATTTTGTACTGACCCTAAGTAACATGGAACAAAAATGACAGGAAAAACAGAAGAACAGCAAAATGATTAGCAAAAAAATAATCTGCTCAGGATAACTTTCACTTCCATAAGGAAACAATATTATTTAATATTTAAACCGCAATTATTTGATCACAGAAGTAATAAACTGGTTTTTGAGTATTTCCCTAAATCGCATGGCTGATACAATGAAGCTGCCTTTGTTAAAATGTTATAAGTGTTAAGAAATTAGGTATGATACTATGGAATTGTAAATATAAAATCAAAATCAAAGTCATTTATTCAAACTAGGCTGAGAATCAGCACTTTTCGAACGTCAAAATTACAACTCTCTGCCTGCTTCTGTGTCCCTTCCTTCCACGCATAACTCATCAGCCTTCAAAGAAAGAGTGGACAAGCATCTTCTGTGCTTGCTCGTTCCTTCATAGACTTCACCTATCGCTCCCCACCAGGCCAGATCCAAGTCAAGAGTACAAAAAAAAACAAGTGACAACTTCCTTAACTACTTAACTGTATTCCATACAACATTAATTTGCATAATATTTTAATCATAATTTCATAACATTTAATAGCTTTTTTGATCGAAGTCTAGCGGGGATTGACCCAAGTATCGGCTGACACGATTACACAAAAAATAGATATTAAAAATATATTGTTATACCTATTTTTTTTATTTTAGTTGTGGCGAGACGACTTCTTTTTCCTAATCACCCTCTTACTGCTGAGAATCGTGACTCCACTTAAATTTGTCAACCTTCTCCATCTGTTACAATCAGTGGCAGAAGATTTTCTATTGTGGGTCTCGCGACCACGTACCGAAAATCAAACCATAGGAAGTTTCCAGATAGTAGACCGAAGACCTGGGAATCCACTAGATATGAATAGCGTATGGCCAGTCATTGTGCCGATGCTTAGGAGGGGCTTCCGACTGAGATGATGATGACGAAATTCATGAAAGTCTTATTTTTACTGACTGCTTTTCCACCATCAGACTATTCTGATGGGGAAAAACAGTCTGTAAAACGACGTGTAACTTATTTCATGATCATTAAATACGTGGAAAATAAAATTGGAAAGTGTATTGAAATTTATATTAAGTTTCAACTACCAGTATGTAATAAAGGTGAGAAACAGGATACATGATGATCGTTTAATAAAAATATTTTTTCCTTGTATGACAGAATTTTCTGACGTCAAGCATGATCGGGTTACAATAGTATCACATCTGTGGCATTTGCGCGGGCACACGCCACGATCCTATAAAAACCCAACTTGAACTGTAGACACACACTTTATCACAAGCAGTGAACGAGAGCTGACCTCTACAAGATGGCAACTCCAGTTTTATTCACGTTTGCCCTGTGCCTCCTATGCACACTCGCAATTTCTTCGAAGCCGCTTGTGCTTGATTCGGGATCAAACCAATCTTCACACAGTGCTGACAGTGTATTAAAAAATATCCTCAAACATGATGCAGTTTTAAGTACTAAAGTTGAAAGTGCGCATGATTCGGAACAAATGCAAAGCCTCGACAGTGTACCGGTGCCAAGTTTGAAAAACTCTATTGAAGGCTTGAGAGTCAAAAGAGACGTAGTTACCGCGAATGGGTGTCCCGGTGAAATGATTTGGTTTATGAGACAATGCAGGACATTTGAAGCGTAAGTGTTTACTTGTTTTTTATACACATTCCATTCCAAGACGAGTTTATTTTTCATTTATTGGAATGTTTCTATATGATGGTTATTACAAACATTGTACTTGAACGAAACAGTTTAATTAAGTGTACGTAGTAAGGAAAATCTAATCAAGTCAAACCTGTTTTAGTTAATAGCACTTATAGATGCCACAAGAACATAAACATAGAAAAAAAAAACCAGATTAATCTATAATAAAACTGTGTATTAATAAACCATAGATAACATTCCATTTTGTTGTTTCTCAGATATGAACAATTGGTAAAAATGGTAGAAGAATAGAAGTAATCGACGAAGAAAGTTCAACTTATTTTCTGTAAAATTGTCCTCAAGCCAGTTTCTTATGTGATGGTCAAGCGAACTCAAAAATGACGCCTTCAACTATTCTTCATTTCATCGAGAAGAAATCAGCCTAGCCAATTCCTAGAGTCAATTTCAAGAGTTCAGCTTCGAGTCTAATCGGATGCAGCTAAATACCAGTATTCTACACGGAGCGACTGCCTATCTGACCTCCACAACCTGGTAACATGATACCTCTTGCTAAGACTGGTAGCCAGACGTTCGGGCTTCCGAACTGACAGTATTTAGTCAAGAATGTAGGTTTTAGCTGGTTTTCTTAGAAAATAATACCTAAGTCATTTCTAGTTTAACATAAGGTCTATCATAGGCCAAATCTAGTCTTTATAAAGCTGTGACAATACCGAAAAAGTAGTGTTGGGACAGAAAACAAAAAAAAACATCGTTAGCCCTTTAAGTTTTGTGACGGTTATTTTAGATAAAAAAACGAAAATAATTGAAGAATCCAACTATGTCTGTATGTGTCATTATATCTATCATGATTAGGTACTAAATCTGTTAATAGTTTTTAATAATGTTAATAAACATTTTCTATTCTATTATATTATAAAAGATATTTCTTTAAATTCATTTAGGTTTAGTATTTATTGCAAACATGGTTTATCGAAATGTATCTAGTCAATTAGAATAAGTATATACGTAAGTTAGTAATTCATTAATTTGATAAAGAAAAACTATTTTTCACTCACTTTTCATTACCACCATTATGTGTCATCACATCAACATTATTTAATTGTATTAATATTTATTTAGACACTCAAAGAAAAATTCAAAAAGAAAATTTAAAACACTAAAAAGTTTGTATTACAAACTTTTTAGTGATTTTTTCTTTTGTGATTCTTAGTTTATTATAAGACTTCCTAAAGATGTGAAAGTCTGGAACTGGATATTTTCTGTGACAAACTACTTTAATATTTCTATGTGTTAGTGTTAATTAACAGTTTCAATGATTATATCAATTATATTCATATTTATAATCCACACATCACAGTATCTTAAATTCCTTACCTTTTTTGTGAAAGAACAGCAGTTAATTTTTAATAAAAATCTTTTATTTTCCTTTTTCATTGTTTTATTTTGTTCGTGCAATTTCATATATTTTTTCAAAAACTTTATACTTATTATAATATATTATTATTATTATCTTTTATTTCATTATTTACACATTTTAATTTTATTTTTAAATATAAAAAAAATAAAAACATTTAAAAATATAAAAAAAAAAAAAAATTATAGCCCACCGGTATCGGAAACAGGGTCCAAGCTACCGGTGGTCAGGGCTCCAAAGAGAGGAACCTCCTGACAATGCGAGCCGTGTCCAAAAGTACCGCTTTCTGAATCAAGCCCTTAATCCAGCCGTCCAACGCGAGCCTCTTTAGGTGTTGGTCGAGGCTCTTGGCAATTAAGCCATTGACTGATACGACTATCGGCACAATGATTGCTGAATCCACATCCCACATGTCGATAACCTCGCGAGCCAAGTCAAGATACTTGATCTGTTTATCTTTCTCGGCTTTCACGAGATTCCCGTCATGAGGGACTGTTCTGTCAACAATCATTGCGCGCCGCCATTATTATTATAATTATTATAATTTTATACTTATCTAGTTCTGTTTAACCATACTCATTTTAGAACATTTCATTATTTGTTAAGTCAATAAAAATGTTTATATCAATTAAACCCTTTTTCTTATCAATTTACCCCAAATAACATAACATACTATCACACTTATATTTCCCGGGAGGGGAATTTTATCTTACAAATTATGTATGCATAATTAAGTCGTAACGGCGAGTCGTTTGCTACTAACCAGACAGCACTGACTCCTGAGAAATTCTTGATTGAAATCCCAATAAGTATCTAACATTTTGCTAAATAACCTTGGAATTCAACCCAGCACACTAAGGCTTATCACCCACAACGCTTCTCAAAAGTGACGTGTTCCAATCACCAATGAGTAGCCAGAATGTCACAGCACTAGTATTTCAATGGCGGTCCGTATACGACGCGACTTCCTGAAGGCTCGTGCAGACGGGCATGCAGACGGGAGCGACAGGCCGCGCAACGCGCAGCGCTACACTTTCCATGAAGTTTTTATAGAAATTATGCTACAAGAGTCGCGCCGCGCCTGTCCACGGAAGCCTTAATGCCTTACTATCTAGTTTGTGATTGGTAAATTTCGAGTACAATTCACACGTCTTGGCGCGTCCAATTCACATCGAAGGGTCGCTTCTCGAAGTTGTGAAGGAGTGTCTACCTTGGTAGACCAACTACCAGCTTGGTAAACACAACTTTGAGAATGAAGCCGACAGAAGGATCCAGTTGGGCTGGGTAGCATTTAATTTTTTTTATAAAGTCTCCTCGTTGGCAATCCCGCAATGTTTGCGCCAGATGCCTAGAAAGCCGAAGCCAGACGCCAGAAGCCAGATGACTAGCCAGAACATCACAGAACTAATATTTCAATAACGGCCCGTATACGACACGACTCCCTAATGCGTTATTATCTAATTTGTGTTCAGTAACTTTGTGTAGCGGCGTGGACGATGGGCTCTACACTCACCCAGCATGTGTTAAAGTAGCTAAGCGTCTGGGCAAGTAGCGTTCTGTAGTTTCTGCTTACTCTCATGAGAAAAAAGCCTGAGTATATTAATGCCATACACATAATGCACAATACAGCGTTTATCTGAAAGGTGTGGTCATATTTAAACTGAATAACTGTATCCAGTGGAACTACAATATGATCGCGTATAAATAATTAATCAGCCGTCCCATACATTTAGGTTGAGTATTAAAGTTTAGTACCTATGGCAATGATTTGCATCATAAAAATAAAATTACGCAATCCTCACGATTGCGCAATTTCATAATACTTTTTCAGTTTCCAAGAAATATTGTATGATGCAAATAAAGAAAATATTTATGTTGGTGTCTTGGATGAAAAAAACTATACAATTTACTAGTACCATTGCGAACTGAAAACAATTTCATCAATAAGTATTCGAGAACAATAATCATCATCGAATATATTGACTTAGTCAAAAACCAAAGCATCTGGCAAGGCGTAGTGATGACAGGTGGAGTTAGACTGTTACCGAGTGGCGTATAAGGACTGGATAAACTTACTTACAGAAACAAACTCATTTATCATTTATGCTCGTCAGGCTGTGGATGCTTAAAAACCACAGAAACCGGGCATAGCTAAACACCTATTCCGCCTGACGCAGGTCCTCACCGGACACGGCAGCTTCGGGAGGTTCCTGTGTCGGATAAGGCGGGAGGAAACGCCCGGGTGTCACCACTGTGTGGATCGCCCGGAGGACACGGTGGAGCATACAGTGGAGGTCTGCCCAGCTTGGGTAGAGCACCGCCGTGTCCTCGTGGAGGCGATCGGCGGCAGAGATCTCTAGCGTCCGGCCTTGGTTCAGGCCATGGTACGGAGCGAGAGGGCATGGGCAGCCGTCACCACCTTCTGGAAAGCAGTAATGCTCGCGAAGGAGGAGGCGGGACGGTTGAGGGAAAGGCAAGTTTCACGCCCTCTCTCCCCTAGCCACCGCAGGAGACGTCCTGTGCGTCGGGAATCCCGGGCGGATTTCCGACCACCATAGGCGCGGGCTTGCGGACGGTGAGCAATGGGTAGCTCGCCGTCCGGTATCCTTACCGGCCCAGGTCGACGGCGCGTTGTAATCCACGCGCGCCTCAATGAGATGTCGTCAGCACAATGTAGGGGTCCACTAGGGCCGATGCCTGCCGGGGTCGCGGGAAGGTACTTATAGGGTCACCGAGGCCTCCGCAACACAGTCAGTAAGAGTCTGACACACCCTCCCGCTCCGCCCAGAGCGGGAGAAGTTATTTCATGATTTCTCATCCAAAAAAAAGGCGTAGGGATGACCGGTGGAGTAAGGCTTTTACCGAGTGGCGCATAAGGACTGGACAAACTTACTTACAGAAACAAACTCATTTATCATTTATGCTCGTCAGGCTGTGGATGCTTAAAAACCACAGAAACCGGGCATAGCTAACCACCTAGAGAACACTAACTTCTCGACTAGCTAGGTTAAATTACCCAAAATATTGCTAACCCATGAACGCTCCCTCGATATTATCATCTACCTAGCCTTTTTCCAACTACATATGTTGGCTTCCAGTCTAACCGGAGGCAGAAATAACAGTATTTTATATGGTGTAACTGTATATCTGACCTCCACAAACCAGTTACTGGGTAATACGATACCCCTTAGTAAGTCTGGTGGTCAGACTTTCGGACTTCTGATTACTCGTAACGACTGTCAAAGATCTACAAATGACAGCCAGGACCAACGAATTAACGAACTTTCCGAATATTATGTAGCCATTTAGCGTGAGAACGCTAGTTCAATATATAGCCCAGCAAATAACCACGTTGGCCCAAACCAATGGATCTATTACAGCCCTCATATAATAGTTCTGCAAAACGATGTTTATCAGTGGTTTAGGCTAAACAAGACCATCGAAATTGACGTTACTTTCACACGCGTTGAACTAGTGTCTAAGTATTTGTGGTAAAGCGCACAATATTATCTTAGAAAAGAACCCCCATAAACGAGTTGTGATACTTGTTGTCAACAAGGTCCTATATTCGTAAAATACTTTTAAAGACATTTAGTGTATAAAATGTATCATACATTACGTATTGACGTAGTGTCAGAAACACGCAGAAATCAGGTTTTGGTAACTAGTTTCTTGACCTTTTTGACAAGTTTTCTACAAGTATTGTGTACCTATAACCAGTCTTTATAGCCTTTTTTAGTTGTAAACCATAACTGAAAACACTAGACACAACAGTATGATATTATATGTTTTATACCTTGTCTTCTCGACTCGTATATGATTGGAAAAAAAAACTACGGGGTAAACAAGTGAGCGAGCACACCAATTAGTGACAAGTACCCGGTTTCTGAATTGAGAATTTGAAGTTGAGAACTTGTCAAACCCTACCTAAGGTAATTCCTTCAATGTAGCCTGCGAAATTCAAAATTTCTTACGTTTTTTTGCAAAGAAATTTTGAAATTCGCGGGCTTTCACCTTAAGTAATGATTGAGTAAATAGAGATTGACAAGTTTTCAACTTCCAATTCTCAAATCAGAAACCAGGCGAAAGACCCTATGTGATCATCGTACCATCACTGTTTCACAGTGTTTGCCTTGTCTACAATAACCTCTTCTTTACTTATTAGTAAGTATGCTCAAATTACAAGATGGTTATTAACAAAACTAAATTCAATTATAACTAAGTTAAACCTAAAAAAGGCCCTCGAGACTTAGTATACTTGTAATATTCTTTAATTTAGTCAGGGTTTTCCCAACGATGACATCACGTTTTCACAATACACCACACAAAAATATAATTGCAAATTATTTCATTATTTCTAAGCAAACAAAGCTACGAGTAGAATACAAAGCTTACCGATCCACATGAACTAATATAATCATAATTGATATTTAACTAATTTTAAGTTTTTCTGCTACCCTGAATTAAAAGTAATGATTATAATGTATATGTTAATTAATGTAATTGGTGCTGTACCGTTTTAATTAACTATAAATGTATAACACATTGTGTGACATATTCCGTGACGCCAAGAGTATTCGGTGTTCTTCTGACGCATACTAAAATTGCCTACAGAAATCCCCCTATATAATCATCGCAAGCGCATGTTAGTAGCATACGTAGCTAGTGATCGGTCGAGAACACACGTCCCCTCAAAATGGCGGCCAAACCTGTTTCCGTGTTGGTCCTATCTTTGCTTCTTCGAGCATCAGTTTCGTTGCCAATTTTGCTAGACTTGAAAACAGTGCAATCAACAGACAGTGTGCCTGAAAGTGGACTAACTGAAAGGACGCCAGTGCTTGATTCAGAAACATCTCTTCTCAGACTTCAAGAAGATAATAAACTTGTGCAAAGCTTAAGTACGGAAACTTCACTGAAAGCTTTTGAACATTTCGAAGTAGATCATGGCGTAAGGATTAAGAGAGATATTACCAAATCTTTGGTACTATGTCCCGGAGACATGTTTAAATACGGCAGACGGTGCTTGACGAAAGAAGAGTAAGTTACTTTAGTTTTTTTATAATAGAAAATTTTATTTTACACCAAATTGTAACAAAGCTCAATAGTACACTTGTTTGATTGGTAGATAAATTCTAAGGCATTAAGTCCTTCTTTTATCTTTTGATGTAGCATAAAGTGTAAAAAATAAACAATATCGTTAAGACGCTGACAACACCTAAACCGCGGTCACTGTCAGATTGCATAGAAAAGAAAGAGAAGCGCGATGACACAACGCTTGTAATTTATTGCAAAATATGAAGCAATTATCAATTTACTCAAAATTGAGTTGGGTAATCGAAAATAAAAAACAACCAAGTTCTGCATTCAAATAAGACGTTCTTGTCATTAATTAAATACATAACGAATGTTGATATTTAATGCAGATATTTTGGATTAGAACTCGAGGTAAGAGGTTAGTTTAACGTTAGTTTGTCTCGAGATTTTTTTTCAAAACGTATTTTGGTAACAACCAAGTTCTGGGAAATATGTTCAAAATTAACATATATTTTCCAGTATCACAAAATTGATTGATTTGGCAATTTTTTTTCTTAAGAGAAGGGTATTTTGGTCAATTGGGTCTTGTCAGCGCCTTAACTAAAAATATTCAAACCACGAATAAACGTACCTACGTATATTTTAAACAGTATTCTAGTACGTGCTTGAAAAAAGTGGGTTGTTTTTGTTTTTTTTTTTAATTGTAGTTGTAATTTTTTTGTTATAATTACACCCGATGTTTATTTTGCAATAGGTATCTACTTTGTTTTTAATTCTATAATAATTATGTACTGCCATTAACAAATTAATGACAAATGGCATCGTAATATTTTTTTTTCAAAAATCTTGTAGGTTAATAAAAATCATGAAAATTCTAATTATTATTTTATTGAGTTATTTGTATTAATGTTATGGTGTGTTATTTCCAGGTATGAGGACTATAACGACGGTCCAGAAGGTTCAGATGATTACGAAGCGCGAAGATAAATTATTTATGTTTTTTTTTTTCTAGAACAAATTGGACCTCTGACGTAATGTTGTGACCAATTAATGGCCAGATTTATTAAATTAGGCCAGATTTATTAAAATGTTTTAGTAACTTTAAATCGTTTCTGAAATTTTTCACAAGGTAATTAAGTTTCAAAATCGATACTAAAGTGAAACAAGAAATTAATCTTATAAACATTCCATTCCTTATGCACACAATGTTGTTAGTAATTTATAAATATTTCTTAAGTAGTTATAGTATTTATTTAAACAATCATTTATTTAAATGTCTCTTATTTAAATCTAGTCATAGTTATATCATAATAGGAAGGTAATAAGTTCATAATTCAAAATTCTTATGATTAATAAGTACCTAGCCATTACGATAAGTTACCTACCCATTTAAGATACGTTTTCTGTGATATAATGTTTTATCGATATTTAAAATGTATAATTATTTTTAAGTGTTAGTGTTATAAAACAGTTTTAATTATGTCAGTATCGTAACTTATTTATTATAGAAACTTATTTAAATAGGTAACTAACGTCTTATATTATTATGCTTGTATATTTCTGTGAAACATTGTTTTAATTAATTTTGCTTTAGTATTTATTGAAACTCTCGTTTATTTAAATGTTTAAATGTATCTAGTCATTGATAATAAGTAAAAAAAACCGTAATCTCTTTGTAATTCATTATTTTTATAAAGTAACATTAATGTTCGCTTCGCTGTCATTGCTACGTTCATTGATGGTTGGTAAATAATAAGTAGGTGTCATCGCCATTATTTAATTGTTTTAATATTTATTTACGAGATTTTTTGTGATAAAGTATTTAAATACTTGAATGTGTTAGTATTAATTAGCAGCTTCTATCATCACGTCATTTATGATCATCTTTATAATCAACACATAAATATGTATCTTAAATCCCAACCTTTTTGTGTTAAACTTTATTTGTAACAACGTTAACTTGTGAATCGGAATTAATCATTATGATTTTGATTGTTCATAGTTCTAGTTTATCTGCGCCTTTATATATGTTTTTTATTACGAAAAACTATACATTTTGGAATAAATATTTATTAAAATAAAAAATTAGTATAAATTAAAACCTTTATTTTTATTTTACCTAAAATAACAACTTCACACTTGTATTTCTCGAAAGATGATTTCATTTTAGAACTTATGTATAATTAAGATTGTAATAGTGAGTCGATTGCCACTAACCGGACGTAAATCTAGACTCCGGGCTGCAAAAGAAAGAAAGAAAATACATTTATTCAGCTGAAAACTTTCCGATTGAAATCTCAATATGTTTTAAGAATTTGCCTAGTAACCTAGGAATTTAACCCAGCACACTAAGGCAAAGTTCAAAATGCTACTCAAAAGTAACGTGTTCCAAACTTATATCACCAAATAATAGCCAGAATGTCACAGAACTAGTATTTCAAACGTGGACTGTCACAGAACTAGTATTTCAAACGTGGACTATCACAGAACTAGTATTTCAAACGTAGACTGTCACAGAACTAGTATTTCAAACGTGGACTGTCACAGAACTAGTATTTCAAACGTGAGCTGTCACAGAACTAGTATTTCAAACGTGGACTGTCACAGAACTAGTATTTCAAACGTGAACTGCCACAGAACTAGTATTTCAAACGTGAACTCCGTATACGACGCGACTTCCTGTCTAGTTTGTGATTGGTAACTTTCGAGTATAATTAAAATGTCTTGCCGCGTCTAATCCACATCGAAGGGTCTCTTATCGAAGTTGTGAAGGAGTGTGGCTGCCTAGGCCAAGTCATTTAGCTCCGTAGACACAACTTTGAGAAAGAAGCCGACAGAAGGATCCAGTTGGGTTGGGCAGCATTTGGAGAACTTTGTCAAGTCTTCTTGTCGCCAATCCCGTAATGTTTTATGATTAAGGTCTTCAACCAGCCAGGACAATAGTCAAGCATAGCAAGCGTAGCCTACCCTTCGATGGATTCGTGGGGCTGTTATTATTCAGCCATAAGCCCCCTAGCGTGATAACGCTAGCTTGATATTATAGCCCAGCAAATAACCGCGTTGACCCAAACCATTGGATCTATTACGGCTGTCATACAATAGTACAACAAAACGATGTTTATCAGTTGCTTAAAATAAGCATCTGCATCGAAATTGACGTTAGCTTGACACACGTTGAACTATTGTCTAACTATTTGTGGTAAGACGGTAAAGCCCGTAATATTATCTTACCCCGCGCTGACACCTATCATAGATACAAGAAAACACCCCCATAAACAAGTTGTGATATAGTTGTGTTGTCAACAAGTCTTGTACTTGTAAAATACTCTTGACATTTAATTTTTATAATGTATCATACATTTAATGTTTATGACGTATTGACATAGTGTCAAACCTCATGTTCTGTTAACTATTTTCTTCATCTTTTGACAAGTTTCTGCATATTATCTTCTCGTGCACACTTGCTTTTCCAACTCATTTTAGACATTGGTAGAATAAGTTACATCTGCTTTCCTTGCCATTTATTAAAAAGTAAAATAGAATAGACAAGTTTCTAAAAGTATTGTGTATCTATAACAGTAACTTGTCTCTACAGTTTGTTCTAGGTGTAAACGATTAATAAAAACAGTGGACACAACTTCTATAAGACATGTTTTATACCTTGTTGTAAACGTGGGGCTAGCACCGTGACTATAACTAATTTGACAGATTCCTGATCTGTCATTGTACTCCTATAGGAGTACAATGTATACTTTAGTGTAGTATACTTTGGGTTAAAAAAAGCAACGAAAAGGGCATAAACAAGCGAGCGATTCTGTATTGAGAATTTTAAGTTGAGAACTTGTCAACCTTACTTTAGGGTTCCTTCAATGTAGCATGCGAAATTCAACATTACCTACGTTTTTTGCAGAGATTTTGAATTTCGTGGACTTTCACCTTAAGTAATGCTATAGTAGAGATTCACAAATTCTAAACTTCAAATTCTTAAATCAGAAACCAGGTTCACCAGTGACAACACGTTCGTGTGTCATTGTTTTACACCATTTTTCCTTTCTTCAATTACCTCTTCTTTACTAATTAACATTCTTTAATTACCTAAGTCTAGGGCTTCCCCACGATATCATGTTTTATTCACGATATACCAGATAAAAGTATAAAATTATTTCTTCTTATCAACCTAAGCTAGGATACAAAGCTTACCCATCCACATGAATTTATAAATATTAGATTTTTAACTTAATTAAAGGTTTCCTTAATTAAAGGGTTCCTGAATTAAATAATTCAATGGTGTTCATTTGAGTGACGTATTCCGTGACGCATACTGACTTTGCCTACAGTAATGCCTCTATATAATCATCGCAAGCGCATGTTAGGAGCATACGTAGCTAGTGAGCGGTCGAGAACACACGTCCTCTCAAAATGGCGGCCAAAATTGTTTTCGTGTTGGTCCTATCTTTCCTTCTTCGATCATCACTTTCGTTGCCAATTTTGCTAGACTTGAAAACAGTGCAATCAACAGACAGTGTGCCTGAAAGTGGACTAACTGAAAGGACGCCAGTGCTTGATTCAGAAACATCTCTTCTCAGACTTCAAGAAGATAATAAACTTGTGCAAAGCTTAAGTACGGAAACTTCACTGAAAGCTTTTGAACATTTCGAAGTAGATCATGGCGTAAGGATTAAGAGAGATATTACCAAATCTTTGGTACTATGTCCCGGAGACATGTTTAAATACGGCAGACGGTGCTTGACGAAAGAAGAGTAAGTTACTTTAGTTTTTTTATAATAGAAAATTTTATTTTACACCAAATTGTAACAAAGCTCAATAGTACACTTGTTTGATTGGTAGATAAATTCTAAGGCATTAAGTCCTTCTTTTATCTTTTGATGTAGCATAAAGTGTAAAAAATAAACAATATCGTTAAGACGCTGACAACACCTAAACCGCGGTCACTGTCAGATTGCATAGAAAAGAAAGAGAAGCGCGATGACACAACGCTTGTAATTTATTGCAAAATATGAAGCAATTATCAATTTACTCAAAATTGAGTTGGGTAATCGAAAATAAAAAACAACCAAGTTCTGCATTCAAATAAGACGTTCTTGTCATTAATTAAATACATAACGAATGTTGATATTTAATGCAGATATTTTGGATTAGAACTCGAGGTAAGAGGTTAGTTTAACGTTAGTTTGTCTCGAGATTTTTTTTCAAAACGTATTTTGGTAACAACCAAGTTCTGGGAAATATGTTCAAAATTAACATATATTTTCCAGTATCACAAAATTGATTGATTTGGCAATTTTTTTTCTTAAGAGAAGGGTATTTTGGTCAATTGGGTCTTGTCAGCGCCTTAACTAAAAATATTCAAACCACGAATAAACGTACCTACGTATATTTTAAACAGTATTCTAGTACGTGCTTGAAAAAAGTGGGTTGTTTTTGTTTTTTTTTTTAATTGTAGTTGTAATTTTTTTGTTATAATTACACCCGATGTTTATTTTGCAATAGGTATCTACTTTGTTTTTAATTCTATAATAATTATGTACTGCCATTAACAAATTAATGACAAATGGCATCGTAATATTTTTTTTTCAAAAATCTTGTAGGTTAATAAAAATCATGAAAATTCTAATTATTATTTTATTGAGTTATTTGTATTAATGTTATGGTGTGTTATTTCCAGGTATGAGGACTATAACGACGGTCCAGAAGGTTCAGATGATTACGAAGCGCGAAGATAAATTATTTATGTTTTTTTTTTTCTAGAACAAATTGGACCTCTGACGTAATGTTGTGACCAATTAATGGCCAGATTTATTAAATTAGGCCAGATTTATTAAAATGTTTTAGTAACTTTAAATCGTTTCTGAAATTTTTCACAAGGTAATTAAGTTTCAAAATCGATACTAAAGTGAAACAAGAAATTAATCTTATAAACATTCCATTCCTTATGCACACAATGTTGTTAGTAATTTATAAATATTTCTTAAGTAGTTATAGTATTTATTTAAACAATCATTTATTTAAATGTCTCTTATTTAAATCTAGTCATAGTTATATCATAATAGGAAGGTAATAAGTTCATAATTCAAAATTCTTATGATTAATAAGTACCTAGCCATTACGATAAGTTACCTACCCATTTAAGATACGTTTTCTGTGATATAATGTTTTATCGATATTTAAAATGTATAATTATTTTTAAGTGTTAGTGTTATAAAACAGTTTTAAATATGTCAGTATCGTAACTTATTTATTATAGAAACTTATTTAAATAGGTAACTAACGTCTTATATTATTATGCTTGTATATTTCTGTGAAACATTGTTTTAATTAATTTTGCTTTAGTATTTATTGAAACTCTCGTTTATTTAAATGTTTAAATGTATCTAGTCATTGATAATAAGTAAAAAAAACCGTAATCTCTTTGTAATTCATTATTTTTATAAAGTAACATTAATGTTCGCTTCGCTGTCATTGCTACGTTCATTGATGGTTGGTAAATAATAAGTAGGTGTCATCGCCATTATTTAATTGTTTTAATATTTATTTACGAGATTTTTTGTGATAAAGTATTTAAATACTTGAATGTGTTAGTATTAATTAGCAGCTTCTATCATCACGTCATTTATGATCATCTTTATAATCAACACATAAATATGTATCTTAAATCCCAACCTTTTTGTGTTAAACTTTATTTGTAACAACGTTAACTTGTGAATCGGAATTAATCATTATGATTTTGATTGTTCATAGTTCTAGTTTATCTGCGCCTTTATATATGTTTTTTATTACGAAAAACTATACATTTTGGAATAAATATTTATTAAAATAAAAAATTAGTATAAATTAAAACCTTTATTTTTATTTTACCTAAAATAACAACTTCACACTTGTATTTCTCGAAAGATGATTTCATTTTAGAACTTATGTATAATTAAGATTGTAATAGTGAGTCGATTGCCACTAACCGGACGTAAATCTAGACTCCGGGCTGCAAAAGAAAGAAAGAAAATACATTTATTCAGCTGAAAACTTTCCGATTGAAATCTCAATATGTTTTAAGAATTTGCCTAGTAACCTAGGAATTTAACCCAGCACACTAAGGCAAAGTTCAAAATGCTACTCAAAAGTAACGTGTTCCAAACTTATATCACCAAATAATAGCCAGAATGTCACAGAACTAGTATTTCAAACGTGGACTGTCACAGAACTAGTATTTCAAACGTGGACTATCACAGAACTAGTATTTCAAACGTAGACTGTCACAGAACTAGTATTTCAAACGTGGACTGTCACAGAACTAGTATTTCAAACGTGAGCTGTCACAGAACTAGTATTTCAAACGTGGACTGTCACAGAACTAGTATTTCAAACGTGAACTGCCACAGAACTAGTATTTCAAACGTGAACTCCGTATACGACGCGACTTCCTGTCTAGTTTGTGATTGGTAACTTTCGAGTATAATTAAAATGTCTTGCCGCGTCTAATCCACATCGAAGGGTCTCTTATCGAAGTTGTGAAGGAGTGTGGCTGCCTAGGCCAAGTCATTTAGCTCCGTAGACACAACTTTGAGAAAGAAGCCGACAGAAGGATCCAGTTGGGTTGGGCAGCATTTGGAGAACTTTGTCAAGTCTTCTTGTCGCCAATCCCGTAATGTTTTATGATTAAGGTCTTCAACCAGCCAGGACAATAGTCAAGCATAGCAAGCGTAGCCTACCCTTCGATGGATTCGTGGGGCTGTTATTATTCAGCCATAAGCCCCCTAGCGTGATAACGCTAGCTTGATATTATAGCCCAGCAAATAACCGCGTTGACCCAAACCATTGGATCTATTACGGCTGTCATACAATAGTACAACAAAACGATGTTTATCAGTTGCTTAAAATAAGCATCTGCATCGAAATTGACGTTAGCTTGACACACGTTGAACTATTGTCTAACTATTTGTGGTAAGACGGTAAAGCCCGTAATATTATCTTACCCCGCGCTGACACCTATCATAGATACAAGAAAACACCCCCATAAACAAGTTGTGATATAGTTGTGTTGTCAACAAGTCTTGTACTTGTAAAATACTCTTGACATTTAATTTTTATAATGTATCATACATTTAATGTTTATGACGTATTGACATAGTGTCAAACTTCATGTTCTGTTAACTACTTTCTTCATCTTTTGACAAGTTTCTGCATATCTTCTCGTGCACACTTGCTTTTCCAACTCACTTTAGACATTGGTAGAATAAGTAACATCTGCTTTCCTTGCCATTTATTAAAAAATAAAATAGAATAGACAAGTTTCTAAAAGTATTGTGTATCTATAACAGTAACTTGTCTCTACAGTTTGTTCTAGGTGTAAACGATTAATAAAAACAGTGAACACAACTTCTATAATACATGTTTTATACCTTGTTGTAAACGTGGGGCTAGCACCGTGACTATGACTAATTTGACAGATTCCTGATCTGTCATTGTACTCCTATACTTTGGGTTAAAAAAAGCAACGAAAAGGGCATAAACAAGCGAGCGATTCTGTATTGAGAATTTTAAGTTGAGAACTTGTCAACCTTACTTTAGGGTTGCTTCAATGTAGCATGCGAAATTCAACATTTCCTACGTTTTTTGCAGAGATTTTGAATTTTGTGGACTTTCACCTTAAGTAATGCTATAGTAGAGATTCACAAATTCTAAACTTCAAATTCTTAAATCAGAAACCAGGTTCACCAGTGCCAACACGTTCGTGTGTCATTGTTTTATACCATTTTTCCTTTCTTCAATTACCTCTTCTTTACTAATTACGTGCTTGTAATATTCTTTAATTATTATGTCCCATAGACCTGATTGAATATGGTGGTCACTGCTTGACGAAAGAACAGTAAGTTCCACTTTTTTTTATCAAATATATTTTACTGTGGACCAAATTGTGACACAGTTCATAAATAAATTTGGTTGATTAGTAGAGAATTTGCACGGCATTTAATCTGCCTTTTTTTCTTTTAAACTTTTAAAAAATAAAGTTAAACATATCTGGCGAAAAGTGGGTGTACTATAAGTACACCTCTGCCCAACCCTTCCGGGAATACAGGTGGGATGTTATGTTATGTAATGTAACGTTAAACAAAAAAACAATATCCTTGTTAGACTGGTCGTTATTCCTTTAATTTTACGCGGCACCACATAATTTGATTCTACACATTTTAAAACTAATCCAGTATTTAAAAAAATAATGTCATTTAAGGGTTGCTACTAAGGGTTGATTTTTTTGTACAAATGTACAGAGTTATTATTTTTTATATTTAATGTTTTTTTAATTCATAAGTCTGAACATAAGAAATATCAAATGATTGTTTTTCATTTTTGAAAAACAATATCCTTTTTAGGGTGGTCCTTATTCCTTTAATTTTACGGGGCACCACATAATTTGATTCTACACATTTTTAAACAATTCGAAAATTTAAAAAAAAATGTAATTTAAGGGTTGCTACTAAGAATTGAATTTTGTGTACAAATGTACAGAGTTATTATTTCTTATATTTAATGTTTTTTTATTTCATAAGTCTGAACATAAGAAATATCAAATTATTGTTATTGTTACAGATTAAGACGCATGTAAGTATTTTAATAATTTATTTTTAAGAAACAAGAGTTCATTTATTAGTATTAGGGTACTTATTCCTAAACTCGTTCACCAATAAAAGCAAATACTGCTTTTGTTCTTTATTGGTTGCGATAAATTTATTATATTCCTAAATATAAACACTAAACGATTAGTGATAACCTTATTTAAGCGGCCATACAATGCTTTTTGTTAAACTTTGATGACTAGTAGCGACCTCTAAATTGTATCGAACAATTAAAAGAAAAAATATGTGTTTCTTATTTAGATGTGTATAGGTAATCGAATGACGAAAGTGCCGCGATGGTAATTAAAAATAAGGACCACCGTAATCCTTAAATAAAAAGAAATACCACGTTTAAATGTACCTAACAAACACAAACACACGAACATAATATTTTAATATTATGTATAAGTTTTATTTCATGTATTTAAACGTGGTTTAAAAAGTAGATTGTATACTATAAATAAGAATATTTTTTTGAATTACATCCAAAAAAATATTCTATCAAGTTTATTTTATTATTATTATTATTTTCAATAATAGGTACTTTGATTTTATTTGTACTCCCATATTGAAGTCCTACTGACAATATAGTACTTTTTTACCAGAATCTTGTAGGTTAATAAAATTCAAATTATTTTATTAATGTTTCTCTGTGTTATTTCCAGGTATGAGGATTAAGATGATTACGAAGCGGAAAGATAAACTAATTATCTTATTTTATTATACAAATTGGACCGCTGCCGTAATGATGTGGCCAATAAATAGTTCAGGCTTAATATAATACATTAGGCCAGTATTATGAAAATGTTTGCATCATTTGTGTAAGGTTATTGATAAGGCAATTGAGTTTCAAAGTCGACGTGTAAATGATCTTATAAAGGTTCCGTTCTTAATTAAATGTGAACTAGAACAAGTCAGTACAAAACTATTTTTTTTTAATAACTAGCACACAATGTTACTAATAAATAAATATTTTCTAAGTAGTTGTAGTATTTATTTAAATAAGCATTTATTTAAATGTATCTAGTCATAATTATATTTTATTTATAATTTTATTTCAGGACATAATTCCATATAAAATTTTTGGTAAAACTTAAAACTATGTTAGTAACTGATACCTACTTATTCATGTTGTCCATTTATCTTACCTTAAAAAGGACACCACCAAAGATAAAGACAAAGATTTATTTGCAGTTAAATATGGTTACAAAAGTTCTAACAATGGAAGTACAAGTAGCTTAACAATTTAATGACATGCAAATCGCACCAGAACTGTGTACCTTTTTCCAGTGCCCTACAATAGTATAGTAACATAATAAGTAAGTAGGCACCTACTACCTTTTTATATACTACATAATTCCAAATGTTAAAATTAATAAGTAAAAAAAAAAACAATGATGTGTGTACGTTTTTATTTAAGACAATTAGTGTTCTGTGATATAATGTATTAATAAAGTGTAAGTGTTATACAACAATTTTAATTATGTCAGTATATTAACTTATTTATAATAGAAACTTATTTAAATAACCAACATCTTAAATTATCACGCCTGTATGTTTTGTGAAACATAACATAAATAATAAATAATGAATAATAAACGTGATTACTTCTTTTTAAAACATTTAATTGTTTCTTTTATTTTTTTTTCACATTAAATGTAAATTCTTTAAACAATGTATATATTTCCATTATATAATCTAAGATCAATTTGTCAACGAGTTTTGACATTCTCAATATTATTTTCTTGTAATTTTATGTATTTATAAGAAAAACAAAAATTTAAAACTTAAAATATAAGTGACCTGCATGAACGTATTATATTGAATATATGTTATATATAATAAACGATTAAAAAATGAATATAAAGTTTTTCGTTATTTCTCCCGAAAAGACTGATACAAATAACAGAACCAATTGACTACAAGGGAGACAACCTATAATGTGTCCTCTCTAAAGAACGGTAAAAAGATTGACGTGTAAAAGTGTTTGTACAAACCTACTTACAGAAATAATAGTACCTACAATAGTACCTACAGTAAAATAATGCTTAATAATTAAAGATGGCCGAAAGCATTGTTTGAGGATTGAAATAAAAAAACATCGAATGAAAGCTAAATGAGTACCCTAAGGATTGCAATGACTATGCTCTTCACTCAATAGCACCTCTTTTACCTATTCTAGCAATGCTACAAAACAATGATCACAGTTATTTGAATTCTGCCCTAGACAATCATAGCTGTGACACTGCCCGTTTCTTCTTTAAATTTAATCACAAGAGTGTGTCCTTTGTCAAACGTTGCGAACTCTATTGTTATCACCCCGGAATCACTAAAAACAGTTTTTAGAGTTTTAGACATAAAGAAAGGAGCCGGTACTCATGGGAGACCAGAAATTTTTTTTTGTAAAAAAATGTGTATTGTGTTTAACTTCTTCTCTTAAGATCATTTTCCAACAATCTCTCAATGAGGGCACGTTCCCGCGACAATGGCGCGAAGCTCAATTCGTCCCAATCTATAAAAACAACCCCTACAGTTGTGCTGACATCTCTTTAAGGCACGCGTGGAACACAACGCGCTACCAACCTGGGCCTGGTCTTTTTAGAATAGCCCTGTTTAAGGCGTATTGCACAACACTGTACTCGGGGGCCCTGTGGTTCAGATATACCCAAAGGGCTTGCAATGCTCTGCGTATCCAATACAAAAACGCGTTCAGGGTGCTGTTGCGACTGCCACGTTTCTGCAGTGCGTCGGTGATGTTTGCCGAGGCGCGCACTGACAGCTTTGACGCAGTCTGGCGCAAAAAATCTGCCTCGTTACTTCGCAAGTTGCGTGACAGTCCCAACATCATTCTGCACTCGATAGCCGCCCGGGCAGGTAGTCCGCTTGTGTGGGCGTTAGCAGAGCGGACAAGATCTGTTTTTTTCAAAATCAAAATCAAAGTCATTTATTCAAACTAGGCTGAGGATCAGCACTTTTCGAACGTCAAAATTACATAAGACAGTCCCCCAAAACGCCCACCCTTCGCCACTTCCTAGTGCTTTAGCTGGGAAGAATAAGTGGCCAACAAACCCCCCAACAGCACAGCTGTCTGTTCAGTTAGAGAAAATAATGAATTCTATACAATAGTATGCAAAACAATTTACACCACGTGAAACACAAAACATTAAATGATTAGCCATATGTCAGCTAGCACACCACTAAACCAAAAAAAAAAAAGAAAAAGACCGAAAACTAGCAAGCAGAGATAAAAAACGTAAAGAGAACTTAAAACCTAAATAAAAGCCTTCAAGTATAAAGGGCGTGCCCACTTACATATATCTACAGCCGTAACAGTCACAAATGATGAACTAGGACCATCAAAGTAAAATAAATAAACAGTTAATTACTAATAACAAAACAAAACAATGGTCAGCAAGACGACCAGTCACCACAAGCAGCACCCGTTCACGAGCATAACGCAAAAATCAGCCACTACCCCCCTCGCCATATTTGAGGGAAGGAGGCAACCCGACCCCCGACGCTACCGCAAGCAATAACATCTAAGGGAGCATGACGAACTTGCTGCCGGTTGTAAGAATAATATAATCAGTTATCGTTTTAGTTATTAAGTACTAACATAGGCTAAGTAAGATAGTTACTAACACAATGGACTTCATTTGTTGTCTTTTCAAATAAATGATTATTATTATTATTTATCGGATGGCGAGCTATCCATTGAGGATAGACTCTTACCTGAGACACCGAAGACACGCTGTAGTTATCGGTAGTTACCGATCTGACTACGTAGACGTTATTTCTGGGGTACCTCAAGGATCACTGGTATCCGGGGCAGTCTAACCGGATACAGTTGAATCAGTATTTTACATGGAGCACCTGCCTATCTGACCTCGACAACCTAGTTATTGGGTAAGACGATAGCCCTTAATAAAACTTCCGGGCTTCTGACTTCTGACTGCCTAGCTTATCCTTGGTCGACGCATGCGGCTGGTATTACTTAGCCACAAAGGTTTAAATTCGGAATAAAGTGATATAAATTTGGAATTAGGCTGGGAATATTAGCTCGGTAAGCATAGGATTGTATGCCTCAAGCTAGGTGAATTTGCAAGGGCTAGGTGAATTAGCTGTAAAACCAATGACTGTGAATCAATAAACGCAGGGTAGGACGCCCCCACAGGCTAAGTGGAGTAATGATCTTCGCAGGTTGTTACCTGAACGGGAGTTGCCGAGAATCAAGATAAATGGCGTGCGATTGGATAGGTCTATGTCCCGCAGGGGACTGCTTTAAAAGCTGATGATTAATCGGGTTGAAAGAGAAGCATGAATAGCAACAGTCCTATTTTACGTAGGTATATGTTGATTTTTGAGCAGTGTTGCCCTAGTGATTATGGCTCTGACTTACGAGTTGTAGGTCGTGGCATCAAACCCAAGCAGGCGCTTTACTTTTTGTAAATAATTACATCACCAGTGCTCTCAAAACGGTGCCTTCACCGTTTTGAGCGATTACACCCCACTTGCTGTGTCCAAGCAGTGGAAACATTGAAGGCTGTTTATAATAGCTTGATTTTGGAAAAGAAATATGAGAATTTTAAATAAAATTACACATTACGTTGTATCTTGGAAACCTTATTACCTATAAGTAAGTAATAAGGATTCCAAGATACAATGTAATGTGTGATTTTACTTAAAATTCTCATATTTATTTTCTTAGCCCAGTTGGGGTCGTGTCTAAATGATAAAAGCTGCACGGGTCGATCAAAGGTTAAGCTATGCTTGCCACAGTCGGTTCATGGATGAGCGACCATCCATTACATACTGAGACACCTTCGTGCCTTGGAAAGCACGTTAAGCCGTTGATCCCGGTTGTCAATTGTAGATGTTTGACATTCATCTGGTTATCAGATAAAAGTCTGACAACAAAAAGTCTTAACCAAGAGGTTCTTTAAAAGGGTATTTCTTATCATAAAAACTTCCGTTCTTTGTGTATTTGGTACATATTTGGTACTTATTATGAACTTCTGTGACCCAAACATGGACGTGTAACGTAAATAAATGAATTTTTCATTTATGGAGAAATAAGAAAAAAAGTGTGACATATCAAATGAAAGGGCTTGTTGTAAGGATTTCAGATATATTTTTTTTATAATTTTAAAATGATTTAATAAAATACATGAAAATTGACCCGCGCCCTTATCGCCGGAACTACTGAGCCTAAAATGTTTGAAAAAAATAAGAAGAAAATAGTCTTTACTTATAGATTACATAAAACCTATAAGAAATCTATGATCTTAATATAAAATCGTAAATCTCACAATATTGTGCATACAAACTTACATTTGCAGTGGGAATGTATGAGAGAACATGTTTTTCAACTATTATGTTAAGTTTGTTCTTAGAATAAATCATCCCATCATTGAGCGTGGTCGGACACGCACTCGGCTAGTTTTTTCTAAAACTACTACTATTATTATTTTATAAAACTATAAAACAATAAATTATTATTTTACTGAAAAGGATGCAATCGCATAGTGACTCCATCGACCGCATTACGAAGGAACTATAAGGAAGTTGGAAATTAAATTGGCAAGGAGGCGTCACACGTCATCGTTTTGGTTCGATGGCTACGCAGGGGCACAGCACCCTTTTTTGAAGGTTCAAGTTTCAACGATTCAAGTTTATTTTATTAATCGAGATTCACGCCACAACAACTCGTGTTTGGCTTGTCTTGATACTCAGGTTCATGGTAAAAAATCAAAAATCAAAATCAAAATATTTTTATTTCACATAAACCTACATGGGCACTTATGAAACGTCAGAAGCTAGGTGCACGGTTCCAATTGGTCGTTTCCTATGGAGAAGAGCCGGCAAGAAACTCCACGGTTACTCTTTTAAAAATAATTGGCATTTACAATGTTTTCAAATTACACAAATTAGGTATGGGAGAACAGTGTAGGCCTGTCGAGAAGTACTTAACAAAAAAAAGAGAAAAGGAAACGGTCTAAAGAAAAACAGATCTGGTTATTAAGCCTACAACGTTTCACATTCACAACGTACACAAGAATCCATGTAAAATAATATTAATAATATTAAGTCTGAAATATAAATTGCAGGTATATAATGTCAAATAGTGAAAATATAATGTCAAAAATGTATGTCTAAAAAATAATAATAATAAACATCGTAATTTGGGAGCAGTTAATAGATATTTCCATAGTTATGCCGTTTCTGATGTACCAGGGAAGCCACATGTGCGGAAGGAATTATTGCCAAACTTCCTTATCTTCAACGTAGTCTTTAATCTTGTAATATGCGTTTTTGATAAGGACACGTTTAATGTGGGTTTTGAACTTTCCATCGCTAAGTTCTGTAACTGACTTTGGAAACTTGTTATAAAAGCGGATACTGTTGATAACAAATGATTTGCTTGTTTTTGTTAATCTAAATTTGGGTATCACAATTTCATGTTTACTACGTGTATTTATATTATTACACATGCACAATGTACAATGCTTAGAGTTGTACTTATCTCTTCTGTACTAATCAAAAATATCATAAATATAAAATAAAAGCTATCATATAATTACGATGGAACTTCACTTACAGGTAAGTTCGTTTAATCATTAATTAGACCACATAAGTATAGTGATTATAACAATTATTGGGAATAATATAGGTCAGGATATATTTCTAGTCTTCACGTACCTGTAAGTTATACCAACCTGTGACGTAATCTCCTGAACCATGTCCGTCAATCAACCGTACAATTTCAACCAAAGCATAGATTTATAACTAAACTAAAGGTACAAATTCTTTTCAGCCACGAGCATAGCCCGTTCGATATAGCAGCCTAGAGACCCACCGTCCCGTAAATGACCCAAGACTGAGTCACCTTGATTCCGTCCCCTCCACAATAATTATGGCGACATTTCAGTAGGTAATTAAACACTCCTTTATAATCGCAAGTGCTTGTACGAGAATGTGTTACATTCAAAGTTGTTCCGCTGTCCTATAAAGACGTCCCGCAAAATGGCGACTCCAGTTATTTTCATGTTTTTCCTGTCTCTGATTATTCGCGCATCATATTCTTTGACCATTCCGCTGGATGTAAATACAGTGAAATTATCAGACGGTGTGCGTGAATCTGCGTTAACTGAAAGGAGTTCTGCTGTGCTTGACCCTCACCTAAGACCAAGTGAAGAGGCTGAACTTGCGCAAAGTCGAATTGTAGTTGATGCTGTAAAAAGTTTAGATTCAGCGCCAGGGGAATATAGCAGAAAAGTTAAGAGAGCAATTTTGGGGACTCCGGTGAAATGTGCAAGAGATATGTTTAAATATGCTGATAGATGTTTGACGAAAGAACAGTAAGTTTCTCATTTACTTTTATTTTATATTATTTTAATACACATAATAAAATTTGTAAACAAAAACCCGTCTGAAGTTTGGGGACTTTACCTGACTATACACGAGCTCTGGGCGCGGGCGGCCGTCGGATACAAGTCATAACTCACGTATCAAATTTTCTTAACGAATCTCTTTTTTTGCGAAATTGGGATAAAAGCTCCTACATACTGGCGCGACTTGTCGCGCGACGCGTCGCGACACAAAGGCACCGCTTGGAGCGCTACACGCGGTGTCTTTGTGTCGCGTCGCGTCGCGCGACAAGTCGCGCCAGTATGTAGGAGCCTTAATTTTGGACTAAAAACGTACATTATCCCAATTTCATAAAAAAGAGGTTCGTTAAGAAAAACATTATTTGTGGTGTAATTTGTTTGTTTGTCAAAATTATTTGTTTCTTGAAAATCTTATTAGTAGTAAAAAAGTTATTGTTCGGTATCGGTAAGACCCCATTGACTCCGGAATGGAGTTTCACAGCGAAGTCAATAGGGATCCATCGGTTAACAATTTTTTTTTTTTACTTTTAATAAGATTTTTTTTTAATTTGGTAATATTATTACAGTATGCCTATGTGCCCCTTTCGGATCGGACAGGGTTTTTTTACACATTCAATACAATGGGCCGATCCGACCAAACTTGTATACCAAGAGTATACCCCAGCATCTATAGTAAAATAGTGATTTTATTCGCAGAAACATACATTAAAAAGTTTCGTACCTACACAAGTTTGGTCTAGTCCGACCTAAATGGCCTAAATGTAGACAATGTTAAGTTACATCATTTTCCGTACTTACCTAAAAATATTATTAAGAAAAAAACACAATACTTAAACTATTTTATGACAACTCTTCTAAGATCAAATTGCCATTGCTATTAAATGTCTATTTCATGAAATCATGACATTTGAGGGCAATTCTAACTCAGAGATTTATTTTGATGATTCTAAGGATTATAAGTTCTGTAAATACATATTATTATTTGTTACGATCGCAAATCATAATATATTTTGCTCAACATAGAACCTTAGCACATCCGCCTTAACTACACCAGAAATCGTTTTGCAATAGGTATTTATTTATAAAGCAACAATGTATTAATGTTACTTTATATTATTTCCAGGAACGATCGAATGAAGAAAGATAACGAAGACAAATAAACTTAGTAACTTATTATCTGTCAAGTAAAGATGGACAGGAAATTAAATGGCCAACACCGA
The DNA here is from genome assembly GCA_905333075.3 of Atethmia centrago. Classification (NCBI taxonomy): domain Eukaryota; kingdom Metazoa; phylum Arthropoda; class Insecta; order Lepidoptera; family Noctuidae; genus Atethmia; species Atethmia centrago. The sequence continues at coordinate 6,161,256 of HG995376.1, forward strand.
CTTGACCAATTATGACTAATTATTTATTATGTCAGTTTAATTTATTTAGTTGTAGCATTTATTATTCAAAATGTTTCTAGTCATGTAAATCTTCTATATCTATATTAAATTCGTTTACGTGTCTGTCTGTGTGACCGAGATGTTCCTATTACAAAAAAAAACGTCTTCATAAAATCGAGTCAGCTTCATTTGGAGAACTTATTCTGGAAGATGTATTTATATAATACATTCAACTTAAGCGTATATAAGACATAAGCGATTAGGCGACCACGACCAGTTCGCCGAATCGCTTATATTAGGACACGGCGTAAGTAATTTATTCTAAGAAGCGCATTAACTAAAAAATAATATTATAAATACAACTAAATATACGCTCAATCATTTTTCCATTAAATCGTAAATTATTACAAAAAATATGTATTTTTGTAAAACCATGTTCAATTTAGACTTAAAACTTAAAAAGAGCCACCTACTTATTCTACTTGAGTACCTCATTTTGAATGAACGCATTTAATTTATATCAATAAAGTGTTATATTTATAAACAGAGTTTTTGCCTTATTTTCCCTGAAACATTACATGCACATATATTTAAAAGTTGACTCCTCGTACAAAACGTATGAACCTAAATTCTTCTCTTTTTACATTTAAGCTCAGGAGATAGCAATGGCAGTTGTGTTGCTACCGTTTTCCTTAACCAGCAGGCTTAGCATGACACTCTCTATTTCTTCGAAGAATAGACACGGCTCTTTCCATACAAAGTGACATTTCATTTCTCCTTTTTTGACATCCCGCCGTAGAAATCTTTCTACATTAAAAAGGACCTAGACAAAGATCGTTAGAAACGGAAGACAAGATGAAAGATTGTAGAGGGTTTTCTACGGTGACATGTCAAAAACTGAGAAACGAAATGTCACTTTGTATAGAAAGAGCCCTGCTATTCTTCGAAGAAATAGAGAGTGTCATGCTAAGCCTGCAGCAAGGTAATTGCGTAACACACAATCAGTAGCAATAAGTTTCATTTTGATAGTTCAATAACATTCCTTACGTTATTTGTGTTGTTGAGTAGATTTTTTTTCGAACATATGAAGCAATGAATTAGCAATATACTTCAAAATAATTTAGATTGTGAATCAAACTGTGTTACACGATAAGGGTGCAGGAGTCTATTTAGTAAGAGCGATCATCTGACAATTAGACAAGTTTATTTTATAGTTTTCTGCCTTAAAAAGGACTACGTTCTTGTCGTGAGAATGTTTTGTAATTTTTTGGCTTATAATTCGCACTGTCAGTGATTAATTTCAAAAAGGGGCTTTAATCTCAAAAGAAAAAATGTTTTTCATATTTAAATCGAAAGACAAAGTGCTGCGATGATAATTAAAAAGTCGAAAAATAAGGACCACTGTAATACCTAAGCTTTTCATTAGTTTAAATAAGTCCGTGTAAGTATCGTGGGGTGAAAGGTGAAATGTTTGAAGCGACATTTTGGACGATATTGAGTTATATATATATTCGGATTCAGCGATATTTTCTGCGTCGGATGAGCCGGGTTTCGTACAATTCTGAGCACTTTTTTGGCGCTTAAGACAATCCAATTTTAGGGCATAATTCTCAAACATGATGTATAATCCAACATCTAATTTGGCACATTTTTTTAGTACTTCATTTAATCTATCCACATAAGCAGAGAATCGGAGCATAAGCCGTTATTCTCGTGCTAAAATCTCAGTTGGATGGCAGATAAAGCGTTTTTCGATATAGCTAACTTTAGATGAAAAGTCCCTTCATACATTATGCTTTCCACTACTAACACTATGCAATGTCGCTTCCACCAATTTTCCGTCAACCAAATTCAATAAAATATATCGGTTCAACCCTTTTCGCTGCAACTGTTTTGCACTCTGTTTGGAGCTTCAAACAGACTGAGTGTTAATTAAGTTAAAAACTAGTACTTTAATTCTTAGTAAATAAACTTAGAAAATCTTTTGTTACGTACCTAATTTACATAATAAAAGGTTTTCTAATTAATATAACTTTTTTATTTATTTATTATTCACCCATTTCAATACTACAACTTCTGAACTTACTCATTAATCTGTCATTATTATCTTGTATCAACAATCATGTTTTATAAAATCTTTTCCGAACATGACACATCAAACAACTCATTAAGGCCCGTATCAATTTAAAACTCAAGCAGTACTTAAAACTCGTTTTAAGCTATTTGATTGGTTGAAACTAGTGTTTTAAGTAATACTTGAGTCTTGAGTAAGGTTCTGTAATACGGCCCTAAGAAAGTTCATCGTTGCTTAAGTCAACTTGCCTGTATCGTTATCAAAACCCAATTGGTAGTTAAACGAAGTAGCCTATTCCTATAAACATTGAGTTATGTCGATAAAATAATTATGCTTTCTACTGTTTAAGCAATGAAATGTCACTCAAACCATTTTGCCTGCTACTGTTGGAACTTGAATCATTTTTCTTTACTCTAGAAATAAGGCGATACAAATCATATTGTATTAAGCGACATTTATCTTGGAACTTAAAGCTATATTTTTATTGAAAATAATACCAAATCATTAAGGGATTTTTTTGCAGTATAGATCCTCGATCCCCATTAAAGTAAGAGCAGTAGTTATTTTAGAATGATTTTTTTTTCCAAATTTTCCCATCGATATATGTTTACTTTCCATCATCGTTTTTAGGGTTCCAAGCAAGGAACCCTTATAGTTTCATCATGTCCGTTTGTCTGCCTGTCTGTCCCCGCTGTAACAGTAGCTCAGAGACGCTTGGTACTAGAAAGTAGGGATGACAATTCTTTCCAAAGAATATCGGATACTTTTTTTTTTTTTTTTGGGTGGGAAATCATCAAATAACTTCTCCCGCTCTGGGCGGAGCGGGAGGGTGTGTCAGACTCTTACTGACTAAAACCCACCCGTATTCCTTCTTGTTGCCTGTGTTGCGGGGGCCTCGGTGACCCATAAGTACCTTCCCGCGACCCCGGCAGGCATCGGCCCTAGTGAACCCCTACTATGTGCTGACGACATCTCTTTGAGGCGCGCGTGGAATACAACGCGCCGTCGACCCGGGCCTGGTCCTTACCGGACGGTGAGCTACCCATTGCTCACCGTCCGCAAGCCCGCGCCTACGGTGGCCGGAAATCCGCCCGGGATTCCCGACGCCCTGGGCGTCTCCTGCGGCGGCTAGGGGCGAGAGGGCGCAAAACGTGCCTTTCCCTCAACCGTCCCGCCTCCTCCTTCGCGAGCATTACTGCTTCGCAGAAGGAGGTGACGGCTGCCCATGCCCTCTCGCTCCGTACCATGGCCTGAACCAGGGCCGGACGCGAGAGGTCTCTGCCGCCGATCGCCTCCACGAGGACACGGCGGTGCTCTGCCCAAGCCGGGCAGACCTCAACCGTATGCTCCACCGTGTCCTCTGGGCGATCCACACAGTGGTGACACCCGGACGTTTCCTCCCGCCTTATCCGACACAGGAACCTCCCGAAGCTGCCGTGTCCGGTGAGGACCTGCGTCAGGCGGAAGGTGAGGACGCCGTGGCGCCTCTCCAGCCACTCCTCAAAGAGGGGACTTATCGGCGCAATCGTGGCGTGCCCAGCACTGGGTTGCGACAACCGTACTTTCCATGACGCCATGAGATCCCGCCGGAGCTCCGTCCGCTGTGCCGCGATTTCTCGCGGCGGCGGACTTACGCCCCGGCGTTTCGCCTCCTCGCGCCACTCCCATACGTGCGCGAGGACTTTTGCCTCCAGATCCCATGGCGGCAATCCGGCAAGGAGGCTCGCTGCCTCACAGGAGACCGTGCGGTATCCTCGGACCATCCGGATGGCCATGACCCTTTGGGCCGCGCTCAACCGGCGGGCTGGCCGCAGCGCCAGAGAGCGCGCCCATACAGGAGCCCCGTAGAGGGCCATGGACCGCACGACCCCCGCGTAGAGCCTCCGGCAGGAGGCGTTTGGACGTCGGAAATGCTCCACGAAGTTCCACCGGCTGTCGAGGACGAGTCCCAGGTACTTCATCGTCGACTCGACGCCGATAGAAACCCCTCCTACCGTTATTTGGGTCCCCAACGGTGGCGCGTTCCGAGGACCATGAAAACACATGGCCTCGGACTTGTGCAGGGCCACCTCGAGTCCCAATTGCCGGATCCTTTCGACGATTGTCGCAACCCCGCGTGCCGCTAATTCGGCCGCCGCCTGGTGCGACCTCCCCTGCGCCAGGACCAACGTGTCGTCAGCGTAGCACACTACGCTGACGCCGGTCGGCGCGCAGCACCCAGTCGTATCCGATGTCCCACAGATGCGGCCCCAGGACCGATCCCTGTGGGACACCGCACGACATCTCTTGCCGGTTCCACACTCCCTGGTGACCGGGGTAGATGACGGCCCTGTCCGTCAAATAGGCCTCGACCACACGACAGAGGTAGGTCGGCATCCGGTGATACCGGAGTGCCTCCCTGATGCAACTCCAGGGCAGGGTATTGAAGGCATTGGCGATGTCTAGAGACACCGCCAAGACGACCCCACCCTGGGCAACAGCATTCCCCGTCGTCAGGGCTCGCACACGCATGATGGCGTCCACCGTAGAGCGCCCTCTGCGGAAACCAAACTGGCTCTCCGCCAAATCCGGCCCCACCCGCACCAGCTGGCCGACGAGGCGGTCTGCAATGACTCTTTCAAAGAGCTTGCCCACCTCGTCGAGCAGCACGATGGGCCGATAAGCGGACGGAGAGTCCGCAGGGCGCCCTGCCTTCTTTATGAGGACCAGTTTCCCCGTCTTCCATCGAAGCGGGAACTGGCCCCTCTCCATGCATGCGCTTAGGAGCCCCCTAAGTCGAGGCCCGAGAGCCTCCAAGGCCAGGACCCAGGCCTTCCCAGGTAAGCCGTCGGGTCCTGGGGCGGTATTTTTGGCATTAAGCCTGCGTACCGCCGCTCTCATTTCTACCTCGGTCACCTCCGGAGCATCGTCGTCGTCGTCGGCGGTGTGGTCCGCATCAGGCACCGCAGTAGGCGGAGCCATAGGTGGGGAGGAGTGTTCCCCTCGCGAAGGGAACAGAGCGCTCACCACGTCCTCCACAAGCTGGGGCCGGAGACTCTGCGTTAGCGGGGGAGCCCATGGGCGGAGTTTATCCCGTACCACCTTGTACGGGCGTCCCCACGGGTCCCTGTCCAGAGTCCCCAGCGACTCCTCGCGGGCCAAACCCCTGGCCCGCAGGATCTCCGCTTAGAGGGCAGTCTTCGCCGCTCTGTACCCCTCGTACAGCTCCGCCTGAATGGCTTCCGTATCCGGAGGTTTGATACGGAGCCTGCGGTGCCTGGTGTACCGGCGTCGCGCAGCCACGCACGCCGCGTCAGCTCCTGCGACCACCAGTACACCTGGCGCGAGGCACGTCCAGGCTGGACCCGGGGCATTGCCACGTCACATATGTCGGACATGGCCTCCCGGAACCACTCCGCCTCGTCGTTGATGTCAGCAGGCCTGTCCGGTGGTGACACCCAGGCCTGCACGATCGAGGCTTCCAGGAGGAGCTCCCGGTCCAGCTGCTTCAGCGCCCACCGCGGACCACTCGGGGCCCGTCGGACCGGCGCGTCCGAGGTCTGGGCGGAGACGTCGAACCGGATATACCGGTGATCGGAATAGGTCTCCACCCCCTCCATGACGCGCCAGTCAACTACACGCGGCGACAGAGCGGGGCTGGCGAACGAGATATCCACCACTGATTCACCCCGCATCCGCACACACGTGGGGACAGAACCCCGGTTTAGGACGACCAGGCCTGTCTCCAGAGCCCAGTCCTCCACCATCCTGCCCCGTGTGTCCGTTAACCGGGAACCCCAAGCCAAATTCTTGGCATTGAAGTCCCCGAGGACGACCACGGGGAGGGAACCAAATCTGACGACGACGTCTCTCAACTCCGCAAGGGAGTTGTGGAACTCGGCAAGAGTTCGGTTCGGAGAGAAGTAGACCCCTACCACAACCATCTCCCCGAACCGTGCTGCTACGCAGCCCCGTCCCCTCCTGACGGCCTCGAGGGACGGGGTACCGGCGGCGGCCGACGAAATTAGGGTCACTGAGCCGCTCAGGTCCTCCACCCAGTCATCCCTGGGCGGGACAAAGTACGGCTCAGCGACCACGGCGATGTTAATCGACCACTGCGCCATGCTCTGGAGCAACAGATCCTGAGCGGCGGCGTAGTAGTTGATGTTCGCCTGGAGGAGGCGTAATGGGGCCATTAATGGCACTCCATGTCAGCCCCCTCCTGGGCCTCCTTCCCAGCCCCCTGAGAGGGGCCTGCCGCAGCGGCCACGGTGGCGACGGCGACGACGGCGGTGTTGGAGGCGGCAGCGGCGGTGGCAGTGGTGGCGGCTGCGGCGGTGACGGCGTTGGCGGAGGGCTTGCCTCTGGCCCTGGCTTTGGTGGGTGGGGCGCAGGCCTTGCCCCCCATCCGGTGCTCGGCCGGCTTGCCAGCCGCCGCACATACGGCACAGTGCGGCGTGGCATTGCACGAGCCGGCCTTGTGCCCGGGCAGACCGCAGCGGTAGCAAAGACCGCTGCGGTCCACCTCCGAGGTGCAATTCGCTTGCACGTGGTTACCCACCTGGCAGCGGAAGCACCTCAGAGGTCTGGGTTCCAGCAGTTTCACCTGCGCGGAAACCCAGCCCACCAATAGCCGTTGGCCCTCCCCGGTAACTTTTCTGGCCGCCGACACGGGGCAGCTCACCATAACGGTTTGCAGCCCCGTGGAGTCAGGACGGATGATGCCTGCCTTCACCTGCTCGGCAGAGCACCCCCCGGTCCTAACCACTGCGGCGACCACCTTCTCTTCGGTCGCGGAGTCGTCCAGGCCCGTGATGCGCATGCTAGCGCATTTGGTGGGCCTGGACACTTGGACCTCGTCCGCATTTAGTGACGCCCTAAGCCTTTCGGCCAGGGCGTCAGCGGCCGGGCCACTGGCCCTACCGGGGACCTCCACCATTCGGGCCCCAGTCGCCGTCACCTTCATTTTGAGGCCTTTTGCTGCGCCGAGCTCCTCCAGGCGCACCGCCTCACCCACCTTCGCCATTACCGTCCTATAGGACACGCCCTTCTTCTCCGCATCCGGCTGTAGTGTGATCACTACAGCTGTGGAATTCGGGGCGCGGAGCCTAGCCGCGGCGGTTCGCTCCTTGCGCCGCTGCCGCCTCTCCCTCTTTTTGGACGCCCTTTTCGCCTTAGCCGCCTTCCTTTTCTCTCTTGCTACTTGCCATTCGGCATCAGCCGGAAGAGATTTAGGAGGCGGGGGCGGCCGTCTCGCTACCGGAGCCCTCGCCGCTGGGGCTGGAGCTCTCGCCGCTGGGGCTGAAACTCTCGCCGCTGGGGCTGGAGCATTCGCCACCTGCGCTTTTGCCGCGCCCTTTGGCTGCCCTGACGAGCCCCGTTTGGCCGTGGCACCTGCGGCGGCTGCAAATGAGGCCGGTTTCCGCTGGCCAGAGGGCGGCTGGCTTGCCGCCAACGGGGGGCGAAGGACGATGGCCTCCAGGGTGGAGAACCGACTCTGCAGGGTAGCCATTTCCTGCCTCATCAAGGCCAGAATCCGGTCCTCTACCGGCACGGGCCGTCCCTGTCCCTGCTGCTGCCCCCCTTGAGGCACCGCCCGGGGGCCGGCTCCTTGAAGCCCAGCCAGGTCCGCCCGGAGCTTCTCGTTCTCCTTTCGGAGAAGCTCCATGGCGGCTGTCAAGCGGGCGACCTCCGCCCGCATCTCAGACATACCATCTGGCGGAGGCGTGACGTGGAGGGCCTCCGCTGCCGCCACAATAGAGGCCGTGGCCGCGGCTATGGCCTGATCCTTAGAGGACCTGAGCCTCTTAACCGATACCGCCTTGATCGCAGCGGCCACTACCTCCGCAAACCCGGCTGCACGTTCCGACCCGGAACCGCCAGCGGCTTCCGCCCCGCCTCCAGAAACCTCAGAGAGGGGCCCCTCCTTGGCGAGCCTCTCGGGTCGCCGGGCCAACTGGGTCGGGCCAGCCAGCCCGGCCGGGCTGGTCAGCTCGACCGGGCCAGCCCGGCCCGGCTTGCCCGCTTCCTTGGTAGTGGGACCTCTGTCCACCCCTTTACTACCTCGGACTCCACCCCGCCGGCTGGAGTGGATCTTCCTCCTCCGCCCGACTCCATCGTCGGAGGTAGACCCCGAGTTGGGCCGCTTGGAGGTTCGCCTGAACTCTCGGCCCCTCTCCAACACCCCTTTTCTTTGCGAGCTCCCCGAGCTCTCTCCGCCTGATGCAAGGTCGGACTCCGACCCCGCATCGCTTTCCTCCCCTTGACTTCCACTTTTTTGTTTTTGTTTGATTTTTTCCATACTGTTCCCACGAGTATGGGGGATCTAAAAAGTACACCTAGGTTCACCCCCTGTCCCTAGGCAAGTGTACATTTATAACCCAACCAGGGGGTCCACTGGTACCCTGGCTGGGGGTGCGCTAACGACTGATGCGCCACCTACAACTCGGAAGTTGCAGATGACACTACTCCTCAGCCATTCATATCCTCGCCGCGCACCAAAACTTGATATTAGAGGAATTTTTATAGAGGTTATCTTCCTCGCGATCCGGGCGATCAAGCCAAGATCCTCGTCCCGTTCCAAGCCACAAAACATGACTGTGGTCTCTTTACGGATTACGATTTCGACGGTTGCAGACAGAAGAATAATTCTCCCGCTGCTTGCTCGCTGGCAGGGTAAGTGCACAGCAAGCACCGCCACTCTTCGCCCACTCGACCTGCCCTCTGTAAGCAGAGGGGGGAGTGGACGACCGACGATGGAGCATGAAGCTCCCCGCCACGCAGAAATTCGCCACGGTCAATACCCTCTCCGAAACATGGAGAGACTATTGGCCGTGCCCAGGATGCACCGGCCCGACGACTGCTCTTTCCCCCGAACGTATTCGAAGGGAACCAGCAGCAATCAGGCACACGAGGAGGTTTTCTGCACGCACCCCAATATCGGATACTTGAGTCTTGAGTAAGGTTCTGTAATACGGCCCTAAGAAAGTTCATCGTTGCTTAAGTCAACTTGCCTGTATCGTTATAAAAACCCAATTGGTAGTTAAACGAAGTAGCCTATTCCTATAAACATTGAGCTATGTCGATAAAATAATTATGCTTTCTACTGTTTAAGCAATGAAATGTCACTCAAACCATTTTGCCTGCTACTGTTGGAAGTTGAATCATTTTTCTTTACTCTAGAAATAAGGCGATACAAATCATATTGTATTAAGCGACATTTATCTTGGAACTTAAAGCTATCTTTTTATTGAAAATAATACCAAATCATTAAGGGATTTTTTGCAGTATAGATCCTCGATCCCCATTAAAGTAAGAGCAGTAGTTATTTTACAATGATTTTTTTTTCAAAATTTTCCCATCGATATATGTTTACTTTCCATCATCGTTTTTAGGGTTCCAAGCAAGGAATCCTTATAGTTTCATCATGTCCGTTTGTCTGCCTGTCTGTCCCCGCTGTGACAGTAGCTCAGAGACGCTTTGTACTAAAAAGTAGGGATGGCGATTTTTTCCAAAAAATATCGGTTCTGAAATCGGTTCGAATTGAAATCTGATAAATCGATACACAAAAACATCGAGGTTTAAAAAAATCGATTTTCCAGAAATACAAACGTATTTTTTTTTTTTTTATTCTTTATTAATAAGGGGTTTTTATCCACACGGATACGTCAACCCCATTGTACCTTATGCTCTATTTACACACAACTATACATATTATAACTATATACCTATATATACTATGAAAAATGAAAAAAGAATCACCGCCTAGACTTCTGAATTAATCCACAAATTATACGTTTAGTCCTTTCTGATTTAGGGTATGCCAAAATATTTTGAATAAGACCAACATCCCACATATTTAAATTAAACTCCCTAGCCAGATATTCCCTTTCATCCTTGTTCTTAGCACATTCCATCAGCAAATGTTGCACATCATCAACTTTGTTGCATGTTTCACAATTAGGCGATGCAGCCTTTCGCATCAAGAACGCAAATTTTGCCGATGGAAAGTGGCCAGAACGAAGCCTTAACGCTAACTTAATATAACTCCTATTTAAACATTTATCACCAAACCAGGGCCCACGAGGAGGCTCGTTTTGGATGACCTTATACCAAATTCCTTTTTCTTTGGACATTTCATTGAAATATTCTTTCCAATTGTCGAAACAAACTTTCTTAAACCTTGACGAATATTCCCAGTAATCGGACATATATGGGGTAACATTGCCCGTCTCAACTGCTAGTTTCGACAGTCTATCAGCCTCCTCGTTACCGTGTAACCCTATGTGCGCTGGAACCCATTGCAACATAATCCTAATGTCATCTTTGTTGTAGCAATGAATAAGCTTAAGAATATCATAGGCTATCGATGCGCCTCTGCAACCAGAGGTACATCGAGCCACATGCTGTAAAGCGCTCTTGCTATCTGTAAATATAACTATTTTATTTAGATTTTCACTAAGTGAATATGAAACCGCTTGATATATTGCAACGAGCTCTAGAGACATAATACATATATTTTCATTAATTTTATACATCGCCTTATAACCCGTACTTTGAGCGAAAAAAGCAGCACCACACCCATCTTTACTTTTTGATCCATCTGTGAAGATTTTACGCCAATCACTATATTTGGAAGTTAATTCAGAAACTACTTCATGCACCAAAGCATTGCAATTATAACATTTTTTTGAATGCTTTACACATTCTAAGTCATTTTTAATAGTATCTTTAATTTGTATAGCAGATATCCAAATGTCTAAAGAGAACATTTTAAGACTATCTGAAGTATTAATTGGCAGTTGTCCTAGTTCTTTAAAGGTAGTAGCCAGTAGAGGTTTTCTTTTATTTGCCCAATAGCTACTAGTAGTTAGGGAATCTAATTCTGAAATTGTGTTGACCGTTGTATTATTAGACCATGACAATGATTTTAGAATTTTCTTGTATGCGAGATATTCTCTTCTCAAAAATAATGGTGGTATGTGCAGTTCACTCTCCATTACATGGATAGGTGAGCTTCTTACGAAACCTCCTACTATTCTAAGTGCTTGGTTTTGTAATTTGTCTAGTTTGCTTGTATGTGTTTTTGCACTAGAATCATACAAGTAACAGGCATAATCAAGTCGACTTCTTATTAGCGATATATATATTCTACGCATATGTATAGTAGTGTGCGTACGTTCAGCGGAATGTTGTTGAATTTAAAGATTTTAATTATGCAGATATTTAGTGTATGACGTCGTATAATTGTGTATGGTAAAAAAAAAATTGTGCACGCAACCATTGTGGAGAAATTCACCAAAAACTGATTCCGCTGGGCGAACGTTGTCCTGGCGGAACTTTTTTTAATCCATAGACTTTAGAAGAAAAGAGATGTGTCCAAAAATGAGTGTGTATTTGTGTGTAATTGTGTATGTATGAATAAAACTAGTGCATGCATAAACTTCGGAAAAATTCTAGTTTCCGCTACGCGAACGTTTGGCCATTAGCTAGTTTTCATATAAAGCGCTTACATAGAGAGCTGTAGATTTTTACATACGTTGTTTTGAATTTGTTTATATTTGTTTAAAAAACAGATTTTGAAAAAATCGTAGGGCTTAAAAGATAAAAATATAAACGTAAAATACGCTTATTAGGTCTTAGTTCTTAAAGTATGCACTTTGGGGTCTAGATTTTCACGTTTATACAAACCTTGTAAGTGTCTGCAACATGTTGCCAAGTATCAATGATGTTCCGTTAGTAATTAAAGAGTTATAGGACAAATTTACCATGAATAGATCACTGTTTACAAAGCAGTTAAATATCACGACGTTCTAAATGAATTGCATGGTAAAATGTATGCCAATAATTAGTGTATTCATTCAACTATTCTTATGCAAAATTTCATGTCATTAAATTCAGTAATTAAAGAAAAACAATTATAATATTGACGAAGCATCGAAAACCTACATAACCCGACCAAGTTCGGATGGCTGTTGTGCAACACGGTTGTGTTGTGCAACACGGTTGCACAATTTCACAATATTTTTCCAATTTCTGTTTTATACAATTGATTCCAAGAAACTTTATTGTATGGTGCAAATAAAGAAAACATGTTGCGTCATTAGCGCCATTTTGGAAATGGTACCTATAATTAAAAAAATACTAAAACCGAAGACTAGATTAAAGTTTTGCAAAAAAGGAGCAATATTATCAACATTTTTTAAAGAAGAAATAAATGTGTAACTAAAACGGCAGTTCCAGATGCTGTTGATCTATAAAACGCCCCATTAGTATGATTTCAATCAGACTTCCAAGTAAGTTTAAACAACCAACATAAAATGCAGTAATATTATAGAAGCGTTGTATCGTTTTGTACGAAAAAATTAAGCCAAGAGATCTCTGGTTACGCTGGCAGCTATCAATGTATAAATAAAAAGGTCCAAGGTGAATAGTAGATTATCTGGACGTGATTCCGGTCCTGCACAGCTTGGGCAGAGCAGGAAAGAGGTGCTTTGCAAAGACACGGGTCACTTCATGGACTGATATGCTCCAATTTCGATGTTTGCCAACCTGCTCCGCTGGCAGGGTTGAAGCCAAAAATTACAGGCTACGTTGTAAGATAAACTTTCCTAAATAAAGGATAGTGGTTAAGTTATAGAATTACCAGCCAGAACTTTAATCTAATGAAAAAAACGAAAAGTGAAAACGAAGTGAATTATGTACATTATCACTTCGTCGTAGGACTTAAATTAATCACGATAGGGCCCTGACACTTGATTCTTGCGGTCGTAGTTTCTACGGCTAGAAGACAAACATCGCAAGGAATGGTATAATCTTAGAATATAGAAAGAACTAGAATCCGTGTTCAACTGTTATTGCAAGCCGCACGCTGTGTCCAAAATCAAGACAAGCGTCCCGCGCCCGCCTCACTTCCCATCCGCGTAATGTTGCTAGCTCGGACATTATGAGCCCGTTTTGGGGTAAACGTTGAGAGTATTGGTAAGATAATATAAATAATAAAATTACAATTGGTCTTTTCATAGATACATAATTTCATACACCCACCCCCCCTAGAAATCCTAATAGTCTAACATAGTACCTATTATGAATGTTATGCAATTCTAACAAAATCATATATACATACGGGTTGCATTGACTAACCTTTCTTTTTCAAGTCGGGTTTTTTTGTGTAAGTTGTTATTAATTTAACACTATAACGAATAAATGCCCTCAGTAGGTAATAAAAAGAAGGGAAAATCAAAACTCTTATACTGGCAACACTAACAAGATGGATGCATCATTCTCTATGACAATTACAAACTGAACAATTTATTCAGTAATTAAATAAGACGATATTTGAATGCGCTATTTACACGTGAAATGTGATCCCATCCTGTTTATTTTTTAGCCCCGCTGCATTTTTACAGGTATGAACGACACAAGACGGCATAATTAAATAAAATTGTACATCGGTAAAACACGTTACGCGATACAACGTTCACAGAGTAACTGATCGGGTCGCGGGAAGGTACTTATGGGTCACCGAGGCCCCCGCAACACAGGCAACAAGAAGGAATACGGGTGGGTTTTAGTCAGTAAGAGTCTGACACACCCTCCCGCTCCGCCCAGAGCGGGAGAAGTTATTTGATGATTTCCCACCCTAAAAAAAAAAAAAAAAAAAGAGTAACTGATCGGCTGCGCGTCAAACTACTCTATTTAGGAGTAGTTTTTGACGCTTCAGTATTAGGCGTGTTCGCGGCTTCTGGTTCTTTTTATATTCTAAGGGTATAATGTAAAAGTTATAGCAATCAAAATTGGGTGAGTGGATTACGAACCATTAATAAAATCGAGTTTTGACTAGTAGTACATATAAAAAAGTAGCACGGCGTTAAGAAAAATGGTACTATTGAAAATAAAACATTGGTGTCGTAGCTCAAAAGGTTCTCATCACTGATAGAGACAGGAATCTGGAACGACACACTTCAAAGAAAAAAGATATACGTTCAACGATTGCGTCAAAATTGAAAAAAAAAAACAAATTTATATTCAAGAGATAGACTGGAATGTGCCAGTAGAGATCTGCAAATGAGGCTGAATGTGTGTGTATGGCATGGAGGATGAATACTAAAAAAATATTGTAGAATTAGTAATTCTACAATAGGTAGATTAAAGAAATGAAAAAATATGATAAGCACCTTTTCAAGTTCATTTTTACTTGCACCTTATTTCAGCTGTGGATTTTTTTTAAAGTTGCGAATTTTTTTCATTCTTTTATACTACATTTTAGCAATGTCATTTTTTCTAGGCTCTCTGGTGATAGGGATCCTTGATATGGTGGACATAATTATAAACTCATCCCAACTAAAAAGTGTATCACTCACTGGCTTCAACTCGACCAAACAATGCTACAATAAACGATGACAGTTTCCAAGATACGGAAGAAAAAAACATCCTGCGCTTGCCCCAAATAAATTGGAATAAGGGCAGGAGAATGATGATGAGTTTTCAAGATGTTGCACAAAAATTTCAAGGTTCGTTAGGGAACAACATAAATCCCGCAAAAACATTTTCGTGTCAAATTTTGCCAAAACGCGACCACATTGCTCGCACTGTCAAAAAGTTAGTAGTCAAATCTCATGTAGAGCCAAGCTTCTAACTCTACAAGCCCTAACTCTACAAGCCCTAACTTCACAAAGTCTACAACTAAGTCAAAATATGTGACTTGGCCGTTTCGCTACATTCACAAGGGCGTAAGGTGAAAAATGTATTCACATTCTACATACATTTTAGTATTGGAAGATAGTCTTGTTTGTGAATCATTAGGAGTTCCTGGTAACAGTATGGCAATGCCAAATGAGATAACTAATTATTACTTAGACGGGACTGCAATGATTTCTTGGACATGAAATGCCATTGAAGCAGTTTCCTTAAGTTTGTGCCCAATTGCTAGCAATAAGCACGCCCCCTATCACATGGGACTTATGATATGTGTTCAAATAAATTAATAACAACGCAAGTATAACACAATAATTGTACAACACGGTTGAGCAACTAAAAAAAAAAAAGATAAATGATTTTATTTCTGTAAGTAGGTTTGTACAAACACTTTTACACGTCAATCATATTTTTTTTAAACTAGATGACGTTGGCGTTTCCTATCTGACTACTCTGAGAAGAAAGGCCAAAACAAACTCAGAGGTCCACTAGGGCCGATGCCTGCCGGGGTCGCGGGAAGGTACTTATGGGTCACCGAGGCCCCTGGCAACACAGGCAACAGGAAGGAATACGGGTGGGTTTTAGTCAGTAAGAGTCTGACACACCCTCCCGCTCCACCCAGAGCGGGAGAAG
Organism: Atethmia centrago; assembly: GCA_905333075.3. Classification (NCBI taxonomy): domain Eukaryota; kingdom Metazoa; phylum Arthropoda; class Insecta; order Lepidoptera; family Noctuidae; genus Atethmia; species Atethmia centrago. Next base: position 6,176,638 of record HG995376.1, read on the forward strand.
TTATTTGATAATTTACCACCCAAAAAAAAAAAAAAAGAGGTCGCAGTCTCTTTTAAACTCCAGACATACGAGTAATCTTGGTCTTCTAAAAATGGTCTTTTGACGAAAGAACCACAAAGATTGAGTGGACCTGTCCAGTCAGTGCACGCATTTGTCAGTAGTTGTGCAGCTCAACTCGGAACTTAAGGAGCTCAACGGTTCAACGAACAATATCAAAGAAAGGACATTTGGCTAGGCCGCAAAAAATACTCAAACTGTCAGACCATGTTAAAAACTAACTGAGAATAAAACAAAATTAAACAATGACCCACATATATAGATACACTTCACAGATATAGATATTCATGTCATTGCATAAATAAAATTCATCAATGTGCGTGTGTATATCCGGACATAATCTTGGTCAGATCGTTTGAGGACCATGTAGGTTGGTATCCGAAATGGTCTTTTGAGGAAAGAACCATACTGATGTGGACCTGTCCAGTCAGTGCACGCATTTGTCAGTTATCATGCAGCTTAACTCAAAACATAAGGAGCTCAATGATTTGATGGACAATACCAAAGAAAAGACATTTGGATAGGCCGCATAAAGTAACGCTTAACTAAGAGACAATAAAAAAACAATGATTCACCTATTCCTCACATTCCTAATAATTAAAATAATATAATACTTTACGAAGTAAATATTCATGTCATTGTTTATATAAAACGTTATATAGAATAAGAAAATATAAATAGCTAGCAAAATAAAAATAGTAAATTTAGTAGAGTAGAGTTTATTGGAGCAGCTCAATCCCAAGCCTTTGTGTCCTCAATATAATCTTTAACAATATAAAAGGCTTTCAGGCACAGTTTCTGTTTGAACGTTCATCCAGACGCGATTAGATTCTATCCGGTCTGGAATGCAACCGGGATTCAACTATGGGTAGTAGGAACACGGCTGTTCAGATTATATCAAATCTATACCACTACTTGCCCTAAGTTAGCATCGTAGCTGGGTGACTAGATAACACACAGTAACCACACACGAAACTTTATGCAAATTAGGCATGTTTTAAACCATGTCAGTAGGCACTTGAACAAGAGAAATGCAATAATTGTGCATACGATTGCGCGATTTAATAAAGAAAATACAATAACGTCCATCCAGACGTAATAGAACAGCTTAATTGCGCAACATATATTCGGCAAATGATTCAGACTCATTTGCTTCATTGCAATCGTAGTTTGCTTTATTTTATGACATTCGAAGAGGAAAATTAATGATGCGATGAAGATGCAACTTTTTATATCTAACATGTATCACCCAAATTATACGAATACATAAGTGAGTGCACATCATACAATACTGAAGTAGGTACACTCAACACCATATTTATTAAACAAAAAAAAAACCGGCCAAGTGCGTATCGGACCACGCACAATGAAGGGTTCCGTAGTTGGGAAGTAGAAGGATGAATTAATCCCAAAAACACACTTAACATTGTAGTTGAAAAACATGCCACGCATCATCATCCCGGTCAAACAAATTTCTTTTAATGTCATTATATGTACTACTGCCATGAATTTTTTCACTCTCCGTAAACAAACATTTAGCTGGGGTACAAAGTCAACCCCCCCCCCCCCCCCCCCCCACTTTAATGCTTTAATATTACGCAAACGGATCCGGAACGAAAAAAATCAAGATTTTGTTTCAGCACTTTGTTGGTGTGCTTAATATGTATATCTATGCCAAATTACAGCTTTCTACTAAGCGTCTCTGAGCTACAGCGGGGACAGACAGACAGACGGACATGGCGAGCGCTTGCTAGAAAATTTTAACCTGACATTGGAAGAAGCTGCTAGCCAGGCACAAGCAATTGAAACGGCTGAAAATAATGAGCAAACATTCAACAATACGGCCATTGGTGAATCTCTTGTCATGGCATTGCCAAAGACGGCAACAGAAGGCAAAAAGAAGCTGCTAACACCAGAATACCATTGGAGACAGTGCTTTTTCTGTGGAGGTAAAATTCACTGGCGTCGAAACTGCCCAGCTTTTAATGCCAATTGACAAAATTTTCAAAAAAGAATTTTGCAAATGTTTGTAGGAGCCCTAAGACAAATCTTAATGCTGCTACTGCTACTGATCGACGAAGTTACAGTTGTTGTAACTCCGGCCAGTTTTAAGAAATCAGTCATCACCATGGAAGAGAAGCAAAAAAAAAAACGCCTTAATTGACTCTGGAAGCTCTAAAAGCTTTATATATTTTTTTTTCGAATTGTGTTATTAAGGAAGCAGAATGTACTGAATCTGTAACAATGGCCCAAAAAACTCACACAATCAATTTTGAATGGCACAGATTGTTAAAAAAAATTATAAATGGCAATGTTTACAAAAAAAGCTTCACTTCTTATCAATAAATATATTCTTTGCGCTGATGTTATCGTGGAACATAATATACAAGAACTGAAAGAACACTTGAAACTTGAAATTACTTTTGGTGGATCTAGAAAACAATTACAAATAGGTAGTGTGCTGGCTTCATCTGTTCCACCAGTTCCATTATTTTCGAATTTACATTCCAACTGTATACCAATTGCTGTAAAGTCTAGAATATACAGTAGGTAATACAGTAACGATGATCTGAAACTCAAAGAAAATGAAATAAGTCAGCTCTTAGCAGACGGAGTTATCGAAGAGAGTAGATCACTTTGGCGAGCGCAAGTTCTAATCTCCGAAAATGAAAAACACCGCAAACGATTGGTTATAGACTATTCTCAGACCATAAACACATAACATACAGATTTGGATGCCTATTTTTTGCCATACATAGAAAAAATGGTGAATGACATTTCAAAATACTTCTTTTCTAAAATAGATTTAAATAGCGCTTACCATCCTGGTACCTATAATGAAAACAGAAAAAGAATTCACAGCATTTGACGCATGCGGGAAACTGGATCAATTTCGTCGTATCCCGTTGGAAGTAACAAATGGAGTCAGTGGTTTTCAAAGAGGCATGAACTGGCGGATAAAAGATGAACATTTGACAGATAAATACGCCTATTTAGATGACATCACTGTGTGCGGAAAAGTCATGGTAAAACATGATAAGAATTTTAAAAGATTCATGGATGCAGAGAAGAACCGTTAAGAAACTTCATTGACACTCTTTTAAATTACAGGTTGAAATTGAAAACTTGCGACAAACTGAAATGGGACATTGTATACATCATTATTAACAACTTTTACTAAGGGACCAAAGCTGTAATCCCTGTATATTTTTACATAAAGATTAGTATAAATAATGTTGAATGTATAACTAAATGTGAGGACGATGTAAAAAACCGCGTCCATAGTACAGCAAAATAAACAAAAAAGCAATTCCAAATTAAAATAATTAATAAAAAAATATTAAATTACTTTATTTCAGACCCTGATCCATTAAAAATAAGCTGAGGCAGCTAAGAGATGACCTGTCTCACCGGCGCGGCGGCGCTCGTCTACAAACTATGACGCATGGATCAGCATCATTCAGATCAACCATTTTGAAGGGAGCTAAATGATCCAACACAAGCGCCACCATCAGCGAAACATCTCGTGAGCATGACATAGGCTCAGCTGCCAGGGCACATTCAAGTTAATGAAATGCATATTGACCGGTAAATAGTAGCTCTATTATACATATTACTCACACCTGCTATGCAATTGTATGTATAATACAAAAAAGATTGAATTTATACAATGCAAAGATAGTCTTACAATGTTCAGCAGCTCCAACAGTATTTTCAAATGTTAATTAATCAATTGGTTGTGGTTGTGGAGCAGGACTAGCATTAAGCTAAGCATTTTTATCAGGCGATGTAATCCCCCAACTTATAATATGCCTGCCCATAAAAGATGAGTCTACTTCAGCTAGTCTGAAACCTGGTTTAGCTAATAGGTCCCTATTTCTATACAGGGTGACACAAAAGTCGTGGATCAAACGCAACTAGGGGTTAGATGGGGTCATCAGCTGCAAAAAGTTGTTCCACGGGAGGTCCTTAAGGTCAACCCCTGCAGAGTTATAATTTATTTTGTGTTTTTATGAGAAAATTGACTTAATCAAAATAAAAATATTTTGATATTGAGTACACCCACATTTCGCCAGTTATGTTTCAGTCCCATGTATCGGGGCGTGAAAAACTCGATAACACACCCACGGTACACGATGGCATAATACATATAATCACTAACAATTAATTCGAGTTGATGAATACCTACAGAATGCGTTAACATAAAATGACATTTAAAAAAACGGCCATGTGCGAGTCGGACTCGCACACGAAGGGTTCCGTACCATTATAAAAACGGCAAAAAAATCATGTCTGTTGTATGGATTTTAGTATTTGTTGTTATAGCGGCAATAGAAATACATCATCTGTGAAAATTACAACTGTCTAACTATCACGTTTCATGAGATACAGCCTGGTGACAGACGGACAAACAGACAGACAGACGGACACCAGAGTCTTAGTAATAGGGTCCCGTTTAACCCTTTGGGTACGGAACCCTAAGAACTAGTCAAAAAAACAAAGCTAGTTTAAATAATAGAGATATAATGAATAATTTTTAATACCTACTTTCAAATCCAACAGCAGTGCTATTCTGTACCCTTCTCACCGTGAAAACTTAAGTGAAGTGGCCGTGGAGTGAACAGTCAGTGTCACCCCACCTGATACTAGGGATGGACCAAGGATTACATTTACAATCATAATCGAGATTTTTAAATATATTTATGCTGATCATAATCAGTTAACTGATTAAATAAACGCAATCCCATGACCCAACCGCGATGTGTTTTGAAGAAGTGATAGTGGATTGAGTCGAGTAAAGACTGCGACGTTATTCAGCGTTGTTATTAATCCAAATCTATTCAATAAGAAGAAAGAACCGAGTGTGTCAAGTGATCGAGTGCTAAAAGTGTGCCTGGCTGACGGTCCACAGAATTTATCCCCTCACAAACTATGTGGAAACCTAACTAATCTTAACCCATTTGAATAAAAAACGTGCAGATTATTTAATAAGTACCTTTCTAATATTTTACTTTCGCGTTGCCAATAATAAAATAATATTCATAGAATCATCGTCATCAATACTATAACAAAATTCAACAGTTTAACTGACACTCGCGAAGCACGCGCACCGGCCGGCGCACAGTGGATCGTCCCCATACAAGAGGTCGGACATAGAATTAAAAATTGAAAAAGTATTTAATTGAAAAAAATGAAATATACAGTTGCATCTATTATGGAACTACAAAAAATGTTATTACAATTTTTTTATTTGACTAGTACTTTATGAGCAATTCGATGAAAACTGTTATTTTTCTATGGAAATGGTCACAAAAATGTCTGTATCTCATGATTCCCTCCTTGTTTCGATTTGCGGTTTTCACTACTGTTATTTACCCATTTTATGCCACATTTTCTTCAAGGACACATGGTGCCCCCAGCGACCCCCTTCCGAGATATTTTGCTTTTAGTAACTATACTTTTTATTGTATAACTGATGAAATGGAGGTACATTAAGTATATTCATTACTGAGAATAAGTCATCCCTAAGTAGTTCCTTAAATAACAGGTGCATTTGCGATTACTTTAATGACTTATGAACGCTTCTGTTGCCATACAACTAAAGCGTTAATGAGTCCTTAAATAAAGATTACCAGTACTTGCTTAATCTAATTAGTTATTGTAATTACTATGTTAACAGCCCTTAATCTCTGCATTGTGATTGTCTAATGTCATCATTAGCTTATCAAATTCATTGCTAGTTGCCTACTTGCTGCCCTATATATTTGAGTGTGTTTAGCAAATGTAATTCAGTTGTAATTATAACTTCTATCAAGTGTTGTCATTATGGCTTTCCGTGGGTTTTCTACTTATCTAGATCTTTACGTTGCTCTTCGTAATCATAAAGATCTTCGTGACTATGACAATTTATTTAACACATTGAAGTCGAGTACTAACGTCCAGTTAAGTGAAAGTGATGTGACGGATCTCAAGAACTGGTGTCGACGATTTTGCTATAGGGTTTACACCAAATGGGTGCAATCAAGAAGGACAGTCGACAGGTTCATTAACAAGAACGGAGAGTGGTTAAATTCCGATATCGTTTGGCCAGATTGCTTTAAAGAAAATGTTGTTGACACTGAAGAAGCAAATGAAAATGAGGCAGAAGAGGTAGTCAGTCCATCAAAATCAGATGCATCAACTTCAACATATACATCTCCTCGCAAACGCTTTGAAGATTTATCGACTAGACACAAAAGAAGACGTGTTAATGAAAATGTTGCTAGTTGCAGTCTTCCGGATGAGCTTTTGCATACTGTTGAAAGTATACTTAAGTCTGCCGGAAAAAATGATATGGCCAGAATAATGAAAAATTTGCTGGAAAATCCTGAACACGTCTCAATAGTTTTAAATGTCCTGGAAACTAAGCAGAATCCTTCGCTTCGTGAAGTTCCTACTCACAAAGCACTTGCTCTTTACGTTTACTTGCAGTTATCCAAGTGGCGTTACATCACACTTCGGGACTTTAGTTTAAAAGAAGGTCATGCAAAATACCCAACCTACTACTTGTTAGTTAAAGAAATCCAAGCCCTCCTTGATCTCACAGTTAGGAGGCTGATCGATTCACTTGAATCAAATTTTGATGCTGGTGAACCACTTGTGTTTCACAGTAAATGGGGTTTTGATGGAGCTTCAAGTCAAAGCATTTACCATCAAACGACAACAACAAGTGAACAAGACTTATCCAGTGTATTTATGGCAAGTCTTGTACCGCTTAAGTTAGTGACTTCTAGTAGAAGTATAGTGTGGCAGAATGATCGGCCATCGTCAACCACATATTGTCGCCCGATTTCATTTACATTTATGAAAGAAACGGAAGCGAATGTTAAGGCTGAAATGGAAATATTTGAGACCGAGATTCGTGAACTGAACCCGACTGATTGCGGCAATGCTACTGTTACTCACAATCTATGGCTAACCATGATTGATGGTAAGGTACATTCAATCATATCTGGTACATCGGCAGCAGTGTGTGATTTGTGCAAAGCTCGCCCAAGCGAAATGAATAACTTGAAAGAAGTGAGAGCTTTTTTTTTTTTAGGGTGGGAAATCATCAAATAACTTCTCCCGCTCTGGGCGGAGCGGGAGGGTGTGTCAGACTCTTACTGACTAAAACCCACCCGTATTCCTTCTTGTTGCCTGTGTTGCGGGGGCCTCGGTGACCCAGAAGTACCTTCCCGCGACCCCGGCAGGAAGAAGTGAGAGCTAAACCCGTGAATACAGATTTATACAAGCATGGATTTAGTTCATTGCATGCTTGGATTCGGTCTATGGAGTGTTTATTACACATTGCTTACAGAATGGACATAAAATCATGGCAAGCAAAAGGTGACGAAAATAAAAAAAAAGTTAAAGATAAGAAAGAAGCCATTCAAGAAGCTTTCCGAAGAAGCACAGGCTTACTTCTAGACGTTATTAAGCAGGGTAGTGGCAATACAAACACTGGAAATGCTGTAAGAAGGTTTTTTGCAAACCCTGAAACGACTGCAAAAAATTACTAAATTAGACGTTAATTTAATTAGAAGACTCGCCGTTATTTTGCAATGCATTTCCTCAGGCGAAAAAATTCAAGTCCAAAAATTTAAATTATATTGTGATGAAACAGCAAATTTATTCGTGGAATTATATCCATGGTATAACATGCCAGCAAGTTTACACAAATTGCTGATTCATGGATCACAGATAGTGGACCACTTATCAGTAGCACCTATAGGTTTTTTGTCTGAAGAAGCATCTGAAGCAAGAAACAAGGATTTTCGTAAATTTAGAGAATATCATACACGAAAGCATAGTAGCATCGCCACTAATGAAGACATTCTTCATAATCTGCCTCTCCCATCCTCTTCTCACCAGCTTACGACAGAAGATGACAAATAAAGCCAACAAGTCTTCATTTAGTGAACTAGACGATTTACTCATAGTTGATCAGAGTGAATTGGAGTTCATTGACGTTTCAACTGATACACTTGCTGCATGTAGTGACGTTGAAGAAGATGATGACGATAATAATGATCATGATGTCGTTATTGATGAAGATGAAGAAAATATAGTTTAAGTCTTATAGTACCTAATATTATTATTAACAAGCAGTTTCTTTGTTAATTTCTTGTTTTTGTGTATTTTTTTTTATTCTGTTCTTTTTTTGTTTTGTGTTATGCCACCCATCGGCCAATAAATGTTTTTTTTTCTTTCTTTTCTATTGTTGTTAGTAACTAAATGGTCGTGTTAATTAATTAATTTCCTATTATAATTTAGTTCTTAGTAGTTGTTTAATTTTTAGTTTGTTTTAGGGTACATAGTTGTTTTATTTTTAAATTATTTTTACAGTGTTATATTATTTAAATAAAAATATTTTTATACCTACATATTTTCTTATTGATCATAAAACTCTATTTCTTTTCGATGTGTTATTGTAAATTCGACTCAGTCATTACTAAGCTAATGATGACATTATCCAATCACAATGCAGAGATTAAGGGCTGTTAACATAGTAATTACAATAACTAATTAGATTAAGCAAGTACTGGTAATCTTTACTTAAGGACTCATTAACGCTTTTGTTGTATGGCAACAGAAGCGTTCATAAGTCATTAAAGTAATCGCAAATGCACCTGTTATTTAAGGAACTACTTAGGGATGACTTATTCTCAGTAATGAATATACTTAATGTACCTCCATTTCATCAGTTATACAATAAAAAGTATAGTTACTAAAAGCAAAATATCTCGGAAGGGGGTCGCTGGGGGCACCATGTGTCCTTGAAGAAAATGTGGCATAAAATGGGTAAATAACAGTAGTGAAAACCGCAAATCGAAACAAGGAGGGAATCATGAGATACAGACATTTTTGTGACCACTTCCATAGAAAAATAACAGTTTTCATCGAATTGCTCATAAAGTACTGGTCAAATAAAAAAATTGTAATAACATTTTTTGTAGTTCCATAATAGAGTAATGCAACTGTATATTTCATTTTTTTCAATTAAATACTTTTTCAATTTTTAATTCTATGTCCGACCTCTTGTATGGGGACGATCCACTGTGCGGCGGGCTGCGGCTAAGCTCCCTTCACTCAGCCCAAGTGAAGTGGTGTTGCTATGGCAACGAGAATCGAGTGAAGTGATAAGATCACGACACTCGCGCGTCGCGCTTACCGACTCACTTCACCTAGCCTATTCACTTCGGCGCGGGTGGTTACTATGGTTACGAGAATCGGGTTTAGTGATAAGATCACGCCACGCTTGCGCGTGAGGTCAAGTTGAGTATTTTTTTAAATTGCCGTTTTTTATTTTTAAATGCGCGACAAACAAAAATTTGATATTACCACCTTTATTTCAAAATCCAAAATGGCGGCTACAAACATTTTTATCATGGGTGTCGTTTTCATGGTTTACGGGGGTGTTACAGCCGATTCTGAGGTCAAATCTAAAAAGCAAGATGGCGTCTGTGAAAATATTCAGATTTTTCATCATGGGTATTGTTTTCATGGTTTTCGGGGGTGTTAAATCCGATAGTGAGGTCAAAATTAAAAAGCAAGATGGCGGCTGCGAAAATGTTCAGATTTTTCATCATGGGTGTCGTTTTCATGGTTTTCGGTGGTGCTTAAGCCAATAGTGTGGTCAGATCTAAAAAGCAAGATGGCAGCTGCGAAAATGTTAACATTTCTCATCATGGGTGTCGTTTTCATGGTTTTGGGGGGTGTTAAAGCCGATAGTGAGGTCAAATCTAAAAAGCAAGATGGCGGCTGCAAAAATTACCAAATCTTTTGGAATAAAAAAAACAAAATTGTGTCTGTGACAGAATTTCTGTTTTACTATTTTATTTAAAAAACCTTAAGTAGTAACGTTTCATTACTTAAATACTAGTTTTGAAATAATATAAAATGATCAATAGAATTAGCTTAAAAATATTATTAAAATCTCGATTATGATTATAAATGTAATGCTTGGTCACTCCCTAGCATCAGTGGGATGACACTGACAGCTCACTTTACGCGTGTTTTCACGGTGAGGTTTTTACAGAATCGACATGCTGGTGTTGACCATGAATAAAACGAATGTTACCTCGTTTTGATACACGGTAAAAATTATACAACATAAGATGCCCTTTCTAAGCTCAGAACTAGTTTTGAGAGCATATACCTTATTTCAGCTGCAAAAAAAGTAATTGATCCTGGGTTTTTCCTAAACGTTTTGCTAACTAAAACATCTAAATAAATCTAAAATTATTGCCATCAATGTATTAAAAATTTATAAATGTCGCTTTAGACGTCACAACCTGCCCAGAGGACACGGTGGAGCATACGGTGGAGGTCTGCCCGGCTTGGGCAGAGCACCGCCGTGTCCTCGTGGAGGCGATCGGCGGCAGAGACCTCTCGCGTCCGGCCCTGGTTCAGGCCATGATACGGAGCGAGAGGGCATGGGCAGCCGTCACCTCCTTCTCCGAAGCAGTAATGCTCGCGAATGAGGAGGCGGGACGGTTGAGGGAAAGGCACGTTTCGCGCCCTCTCGCCCCTAGCCGCCGCGGGAGACGCCCTGGGCGTCGGGAATCCCGGAAATCCGTGGCGGATTTCCGGCCACCGTAGGCGCGGCCTTGCGGACGGTGAGCAATGGGTAGCTCACCGTCCGGTAAGGATCAGGCCTGGGTCGACGGCGCGTCGTATTCCACGCGCGCCTCAAAGCGATGCCGTCAGCACAAAAGTAGGGGTCCACTAGGGCCGATGCCTGCCGGGGTCGCGGGAAGGTACTTATGGGTCACCGAGGCCCCTGGCAACACAGGCAATAGGAAGGAATACGGGTGGGTTTTAGTCAGTAAGAGTCTGACACACCCTCCCGCACCGCCCAGAGCGGGAGAAGAAATTTGATGATTTCCCACACAAAAAAAAAAAAGACGTCACAACCTTTCGAGACAAAGTTGGTTACAAGTTACAACCGATTGGCCAATAGGTGTACCTACCACCAGAATCTACCAACCCTCAGTTTCTTTCGACAACGACCGCTGTTGCGCTTTGAATTTTGCGAAAAAAATATATATTAAGAGCAAATGCAGTCATCGGTTCTCCAACAAAGCTAGATATGGATGGACTGCAACTACTTTTTTTTTTCTTTGGGTGGGAAATTATCACATAACTTCTCCCGCTCTGGGCGGAACGGGAGGGTGTGTCAGACTCTTACTGACTAAAACCCACCCGTATTCCTTCCGTTGCCCGTGTTGCCAGGGGCCCCGGTAACCCTTTCGAACTTCCACATGGCCCCGGCAGGCATCGGCCCTAGTGGACCCCTACACTCGTGCTGACATCTCTATGAGGCGCGCGTGGAATACAATGCGCCGTCGACCCGGGCCTGGTCCTTATCGGACGGCAAGCTACCTATTGCTCAGCGTCCGCAAGCCCGCGCCTACGGTGGCCGGAAATCCGGGATTCCCGACGCCCAGGGCGTCTCCTATGGCGACTAGGGGTGAGAGGCATACTGCAACTACTTAGCTATCGGGGGAAGTTGTTAGTTTCTCCTAACCAACTGAGAGCGATGGAGCTTAGCAATAATTGAGTTGGCCAACAAGCCTATACACAAAGCAATTTCTCGGTATCATCTGTTGGTTGGCTAAAAAATTGTTACGTCTATAAGACGGGCCGCAAACGATCAATTATATTGCACAATATCACGAGCTGCGCCATGTTTTTGACCGATTATTTTAGATCAGGGTTTTTTTTAAACTACAGTTTTTCATTGCATTTTGTATGATCAGTGCACAATATTTTTTAGTTTATTTTTATCTTTGACAAAGATTACACCCGCGTAAAAATGGCGTCACAGATTTCTATAATTGTTAAGGAAAGGCATTGGGGGGAAATAGCTCTGAGAAATATCAAATCTTCGAGAGTATTTCCAGCCGCTAGATACCGTAACGTTATTGATAGAAGTTGAAATGGCGGCATTGATTTCCTCACATTATTAGCTTCGGCAAATCCAGTCTTACAAAAGTTTTAAAGTCTTTTTCTTCAGTTAACTCCAAGTCTTTTAAAAGATGGTCGTAAGTATATTTCAGTCTTTTCTTATACCATCCATGTTTTCTTTTTACGTTTAGCCACAAGTATAAAAAAAATATCTGCAGTCAAATCTTAGTTTGACACGCAAAACATTGACACTTTTGAGCCGTCAATGTTATTACGAGTATGTCAATATAACTGATCGTTTGAGGACAAGCGATGATTCAATATCATTGCACAATAAAAGTATTGCACAATGTTATGAAAGGTGTAAGGCCCGCGTAAAGTGCTTAAACCAAATCAAAGTTTGGAACAAAACTCAACTATTTCATCAGCAAGCGAGTGAGCGCTGCTTCGCACCATGCACTGTCTCATTCGTGGCTACTCACCATACTTGCGCAGACGCCCTCGCCTCTTACAATGGCGGCTAAAAAGTTGTTCGTTTTGTTCTTACCTCTTCTTTGTGCAGTGTTATCGCTTCCTGTTTCGAAAGATATAAAATCAGTGCAATTATTAGACAATGTGGCAACTGATAGAACTGTTGTGTTTCATCCTGATACAATTCTAAGTCGTGCAAAAGATATTAAACAAGTGAAAAGTTTAGACAGTGTCACTTTTGGTGCAGGTGTAAAAAGAACCAAGAGAGAAGCTATTAAAGGAAATAACAGCTGTGCTCTAGGAATGAGGTGGATTTTGGATATGTGCGTGACGCTTGAAAAGTAAGTGTTATTTTAAGTATCCTGTTTTTTCTCCATCCATTGCTGTACCGATATCTCTGATAATCGTCGGATCATACCTACTCAATTATTTTATGTTAAGTATAATAATTGGTTTGATACATTTTTTATTTCTATGTACATTTTTGTAAGTTTCATGTAAAACAATTAAAAATAAATGATGTGTCTAAAAATCTTAATTTAACGACGAAATTTCATAATAAGTTGGCTCTTTCCAGGTACAATGAATTAAAAGAAGATAATGACGACGAGATTACAACCTTGTCAGAAGCCGAAGCCACGACGCTGCACTCTCTAACGTCACCGCGTCCTGGACCGACTTCGCATACAGGACCGACGCCGCACTCTCTAACGAATAAAAGTTCAAAAAAAGATAATACTTCAAGCAGCCTGCTGCATTTGGTGGTTATTTTAGTTCAATGTCAGATTTGGTGCCACCATCCCACGACCTATTAAAATCTTTCCAGCCATAAGAGGATGCTTCCCACAAAAAGCAAGCATGCTTTGTTTCGTAAATAAACTTACTCATAGAACCCTATATTTGCTGTCTCGCATACGGGTAAAAAAAATCGTCTTTATGTTTTGGAACTTAAGAGTTGACTAAACTAAACTCAAAACTAGTCGTGATCAAAAGTCAAATACGCATTTTTTCTGTATGTTTTACTAACCATACATCTGCTGCTAATACATGCTGCTATTAATTTATTCACATTTTATAAATAAAGCTAAATACGTCATATCTTTGGGAGACAATAGTCTTGTTACAACCGATTGGCGCTTACCAAAGGACGTACCAATAGAATATACCAACTTCCAGTTTCTTTCGACAGCGACTGCAGTTGTACGATTGTAGTTAGTGCTTTGACTTTTACAACCCCAGAAAACTCGCGCCCTTAAAAGTTACATGAGCACTCACGCATACAGACTTTTGCTCACATTTTGAAAGTGGCTAAATTGTACATAAACATACATACTTATATATTTTTTCACTATTGCGTAACAAAACACGTCATGTATAATTAAAAAAAAATCTTTTAAGTACAAAACAATTACTATATGATGCAAATGTAATATCAAACATAGGAATGAATTTGGCAATCATTACTGGCACTTTTGGAATAAATTCAAAAAAAGTTACTCTAATAAAAAAATAAAAGACATGTCCATCCACGTATGAAATTTACGTGTATTGCAAAAAAAGCATGTTCTGTACATATCATCCGTGAAGCGTTTGACAATTTGCTGTTTCTGCACGGTAGATTGTGGTTGTGTTTGCTGTGTGAGTCTCTGTCTCTTGAGAATCGATTTTGAATCGTTTTGATGTGAATATTTGTCATGTGTTTGTTTGTCTATGTCAGTCAGCATTTCTTCACTTATGAAGAAAAAAAGGAATCTAAAATCTTTTTCGTAACTGGTCTTTTAGATACAATAATATGAGATTACTCCTCACATTGGTACGATATGTACCGTAGTACCACATTTTTAATCTTGTTGGTCTTTAGCTAAATAATAAAGACGACTCCCTGGTTCAATAGAAGGAATCTCGCCTTCATCTTCCGTTGATGACTGCTCTGTGTCAGTGCAGTGATCACTATGTTCAGTTTTTCGGTCAATTCCTATATATAGCCTACTATTTCTCGGACGACGCAGTATCCTCCAATGTCGCCACGTCCTCGGACGAAGCCACGCCTAGGACCAACGCCGCGCTATAGAAAAATGCCGCGACCTCAAAAGACGTTTCCACTGTGCCGTCGCCGTCGACCGGCGTGGCGTCGTGAAGATGCACGGTGTCACCACCGTCACTCAGCGCATCCTAACGACGACGATAAACAGTGCCGTCGTCACCAACGACGCCGACGCCTTCACCGACGTCACCGTAAAAACCAACGCACCGCTTGTCAGTTCATAGATGTATTAGCAAGCTTCAACCAAAAACTCATGGGGTTCTCGTCAAGGGGTCGGATCTAGGGTTTGATTAAGAAGGCAGTTCTCTAGTTCTGTTTCTTAAGCCCTGAATTCGGGTAGCTTCAATCCCTATTTCTTATTTTAAAATGTAATTATTGTAAATTGTCGTTATATAGTCACAATAAAGGATATAATTTAACAAAGTTACGTAGAGTAGCTTATTTTCATGACGACATATCATTCAACAAAATAACGTCCTCATATGACTCATTCATTTTCTGACGGTATAGGGATTTTTTCTTTATATAGTCGCGAGCGCACATGGGCTTTCGCATTCGTTGCTTGTCACCAGACCTACGCAGACGTGTTAGCTCTTACAATGGCGACTACAGTTTTGTTCGTGTTATTCGTGACTCTGCTACTTCGTGCAGCATTATCGTTGCCTGTTTCGCAAAATATAGAATCAGTGCAATTATCAGACAATGTGGGAAGTGTCAAGCCTACAGTAATTGAAAGGACTTGGGTTTCTAATTCTGATACACTTCTAATTCGTAGTGAAGACACTAATCAAGTGAAAAGTTTAAAAACTGTAACTTTCGATGCAAACCGTGTGAAAAGAGTCAAGAGGGAGTTAATTAAGGGAAATCACAGCTGTGCTCAAGGGATGGTGTGGCTTTGGGACATGTGCGTGACACGTGAGAAGTAAGATTATTTTTTTACCTATTTTTTATTCTTCATCTTTTGCAGTGCTACTGATGGGTAAAGACTTCCGACAATACCAAAGATAATACCTACTCAATTATTTCTAAACCCAACCCCAAATAAACCGTAGAGATACTATATTTTTTTAAACAGATTCAAGTGAACCATTTCTTGAAAATCTAATTGTTTAAAATTATAAATAACTGAGTGACTTTATTAATTTTAATATTTCGTTCTTTTCAGATATGAAGAATTAAACGAAGGCGATGAATATGACGAAGAGGATTAAATTCTTAATCTTATTCATTTTTATTTCTGTCAAAATCAAGATTGACCTGTAGACTGACATAATGATCGCTCGTTTGTCTCTAACACAATGTTGTGACCTCCGACGTAATTATGTAGATTTAATTTAGCTGTATTATTTATTGAAACCAGTTTTTATTCAAATGTTTCTAGTCACTTAAAATAATATTTTGATACTGTGGACTTTCCTTAATCTTAATTTATGATTCACACACCGAATACATAACATAACCGGTTTTTTTGTATCTATCTATTAAATATTTAAAGATATTATTAAAGCTTGCTTTTGTAAACCTAATCAGAATTAATTGATACTTTGACCATTTTAAGCAATGTTTATGTTTTCAAACAATGCTGCAATACAAATGATAATTTATTTATTTATAATAATTTATTTCTTTGGCTAAGTCGTTTTATATCTTTTAATAATTTGTAATTCCAGTTTGATGTTGTGCCTTATATCTAATATTTATTAGTGAATGTTTATTTACATAATCAAATTACAAGATGTTATTAACATTAAATTAAATTAAAACTAAGTTAAACCTAAGAAAGGCCCTCGAGGCCATTGTACCGAGGATGCTGGATTATTATGTATTTAGATATAACTTATTAATTATTTAAGATATTGACTCTGTGATAAAACTGAATGAATGAATAAAATTCACCAACCTGTGATATAATGTAGTAAATTAATGTAGAAAAAGGTAGGTGATGTTTTTTTTATATTATTGTAATCAAGAAAAATACCTGTAAATTAAGTTATTTTTTTTTTATTTTAGAAAATAACAAACATACTTAGTATCTAAGCTATACTTTTACTTTCAAATCCAATGTCTGTGTGTACCTGTCTTTCTAAATGGGGTCTGTGTTAGAATTGGCGTAACTTGTTTAGAAGTAGCGATTGTTTTTATTGTAACTAGCTGACCCGACAGATGTCCTGTCAAAATTTCAATACTTCATACAAAAATCCCATACAAAACATAACGATCGGCTTTCCCGAATTTGATATTTTTTTCATATTCGAGAAAACCTGAATTCGGACTATTACGATCATATAAGAAAGAGTCAAATCGGTCCAGCCGTTCTCAAGGGGTGGTTAATATAGACTTAATTTTTATCTGTTTATGTTTAAAATAGCCAATTTTATTAAAACGCTTATGTTTGAATACATTTCCATTATTTTTTAAGATTAAAAATATTTTACAGTAGGTACTGTAAAATATTTTTAATCTTAAGTTACAACAAGTTTGCAGCAGTTTTATTTGTATGAAACAAACACAAGCAGACACACCACATTTGTACAAACATATTATATTTGTTTTATATTACAAAAATAATAATATGATAGTGTTGTTTTTATGATTTGAACCTGAAATAGAAACGTAGAAATAAATTTAAATAATGTAAATTATTTAAAATTATTCCGACACATAACCACATATGTTATGACCTGGGGATCAAATACATTAAAAAAAACCGGTTCCGTAGTTGGGATTACTTGAGACGAATTTATTCCAAAAACAAACTTAACATTGTAGTTGAAAAAACCTTTCTCCCATACATCGATATATGCCACGGTCAATTCTCCAACTGCAAATATATGTTGGTCGACTATAACTCGTTAAATTGTAAAGCCTACTTAGCCGTGATAGTTTTTCTTTTAATTTCATTATATGTTCTACTGCCATGAATTTTTTCACATCTCCACAAGCAACCGTTTAGCTGGCAGGGGGGACACTTGACTCTAACAAAAATTAGCACTTTAATGCTTAATATTACGCAAGCGGATCCTTGAATCGAAAAGTGGTGTTCACAGACCCGCAATATTTTTGAACGGCCTATACAACGATACCCCACATCATGGGGTAGACGGGAAAAAAGAATATCATCCCCACAATACGTGCAAGACAAAGTGCTAAAATAAAATCTTGAAAAACATTTTTTTTTAGCATACCTCCCGTATGCTAAAAAAAAATGTTTTTCAAGATTTTATTTTAGCACTTTGTCGGTGTGATTAATATGTATACCTATGCCAAATTACAGCTTTCTAGTACCAAGCGTCTCTGAGCTACAGTGGGGTCAGACAGACAGACAGACGGACATGGCGAAACTATAAGGGTTCCTTGTTTACTACGGAACCCTAAATAGGAAGTAAAGTTGCCATTAACCCGGCCACTAATCCAGACTTCGGACTGTTACTGAGAAATTCCAGTTGGTACTTAAACCCAATAACACTTTGTGTCCACAACACACACAGAGAGTGCAGCTATGACACGAGTGATGACTAAATTAAACACTACCATAATATGAAGTATGGTTATGGTTCGGGCGGATACGAGAGAAATGGGTAACTACAGTATATAATGTAAGTATTATGCATACGACGACGGTTAAAAGGTAATAAGGCATAAGCGACATTTTGGTCAAAAATGAGTTATGAATGCCATCCTACTTAAAAATAGAGATTAAGAAGGATGGCATTCATAACTCATTTTCAACCAAAATGTCGCTTATGCCTTATTACCTTTTAACCGTCGAATTATTATAATAAAAGGAATGCTAACTAACCTCAAGAAAACAAACTCAAGAGTCGAGAAACAGCGGTGAATAGTGGAGAGAATAGGGATGATGGCTGGGTAAAAAAAAATCCTATTTAGTCCACCAGTCAGGTAAAAAAAAATATTTACCACGTATTTTATGCTTTATCATATTAATAAAAAAAATACTTAGATAAAACGCATTAAAGTTGGGGAGTGGGGCTCGCTACGTCACAATTCAGTCTAAAATCTAGGAAGGCGTGACGCCATGTCGCATTGTAACTCAATGTATCGCCGTAATCTTTTGATAACGTAAAAAAAGCAAACACTCTTGTCCTACAGTTTTCAATAATCTTGGTACCTGACGGGCAAACAAAAATGTCGTCATCTCTATTGAGAGGGCTTTGCCGAGAAGTAGGACAGTGAGCTGATACACTAGATAGAGACGACAATACGAAAATAAATTAAACTGCGTATATCTAATGACGATGCCAGTCTTCAAACGAAAATACAATAAAATAGTATATCCAATACTTAGATGAAAAATATTAAATAAATAAAAATAGATAAAAGATATTAAATAAATAAAAACAGATAAAAAAATATAGCTACTCAAAACTTATAGTCGGCCCATCACTATTAATTCGTTTGTTTGAAAAAAACATTGTTTTAATTACGATAGTTCCAAATTGCCTGCATTTGTATTGCCAGTGTTTTCATTTATTTTCGTACTGCTGTCTCCACACTGTATAAAAAATGCGTCACCATACCGTTAAAAAATATGCGTCACATTCGCTAGGCACGCGCAACTCTTGCGCAATGCAATTGAGACGCTTAGTCAGCGCTGTGCTGTGGTTCCCCCATAGCACAGCATCATGCTGAGTGGAAGCCTTCTTCTCACAGTCATGACGTGTAGCTGCCGACTATTTTGTGTTTTGTGATTATATGTCGATCTATTTTGTTTTTTTTTCTGTTTACCTATTCTAGATCTGTTTGCATGCACGTATTTCTGTGACAAATAAACTTATTTTTCTTTTTTTTCTTTCTTTCTTAAATAAAACAGTATTTTCTGATGTGAAAAATGCAATCAATGTCACTTTTGGAATTTCCGCCTGTCTGCCCAAGGGCAACGAACGTATTTATGCAAACCACGTAAAGGATTACAAGGAAAGGCAGTCAGTTACGTATTATTAATTTAGGGTTTGTGCAATATTTACACCCATATAATGTCACCTTTTGGAATTTCCGTTTGTCTGCTCAAGGGCAACGAAATTCTTTATTATGGATTTTTTTTTCTTTTTCTTTCCTAAATGCATCGTGCAAACCACACAATGGATTACAAAAAAAGTAAGTAAGTTAGGTATTATTAATTTAGGATTTGTGCAATATTTTTATCCGCATACTTAACTATTCGATGGATTATGCTCATTGTCTGAACATGGGATTTCACAATAGAGTATTAGGTATACCTACGAAGGTTTAATGTTGACCCAGCCCATACCTGGACATGTCTTCTAATCACCCTGCCCGCAGCTGATGCACCGGAGGGCGGACAACGCCGAATTCCAGCCCCCCTAAATGGGTACAGGGGCGACGGACTCGGGGACATCCGTCACCCCTCACATAGCAGGATCCGAGGTGGCGACGCGTAGCGTTATACGCGCGACCCAGCATTAGATCCCATGATCCCCGGTACAAGTGTGGGAGGGGAACACCGGGGTGGTTTTAGTCAGTATTAGTCTGACAAATCCCTTCACCCGCCCCAGGACGGAGGACATCCATGACGATTTTTCACCCCAGAACAAAAAAAAAATGCCCGTATCTGTTCCTTAGTTGCACCATAAAATCAAAATCACTCAAAATAGATTTTGGTTGTGATTTTGACTAGCTCATTGCAACGGCCGGGAATCTAATTCAGGCTCTCGCCAGTCCACGCCTCCAATGAGCTAAATTACCGTTACCGCTGTTTAACTGCGTAGCTGAGGTTTAATTATGTTTATAAATCAGGTTCCCGTCCTGGTATTTTTGAAAAAGAGATCGTTAAAAAACCCAAGGTCAAAATAATTGCATGTACAAACATGTTGTTCGTGGGTTATTCCATTTTGAAAAGCCTGTTTGATAACTGCACAGGCTTTATGGTAAACAAAACAATTATATTGCACTGTTACATCATTTTGTAAGAAGGATTAATGCAATAAGTATGCAATAATATGGACCTCACAATTTCGGGGTTATAATTTACGAAAACCAACCCCACTACAAAGTTCACCAAATCATTAAATCTTATTTTAAAAAACTAGTGTCGGAATTCCAACGTCATGGATTATGTAGAAAACGGATTCGTTATGACGATTATGACGTGTTTAGTGATCTACTAAACGGGTTCATATTACGACACTCTCGTATCATCGCCACGTGCGTCTACGCATGATTGTATATAAACAGACTGTGGAGGTCAGACGAGCACTCATACTCACAAGTAGTGGACGCGAACAGACCTCTACAAAATGGCAACTCCAGTTTTAATCGCGATTTCCCTATGTCTGCTACTGAGCGGTGTTTTCTCAAAACCAGTTGCGTATGATTCGGAATCAGAATCAGATACTGATTCTGTAGTAATTAAAAGAGCCATTAAACTTGATGCTTTAACAGCTTTACGTGCCCAAGTTGATAGTGAACTAGTGCGAAGTTTAGACAGTGATACTGTAGTGGCACCAAGTTTGACTGTCAGCGTCAACGGTGATAGAGTCAAACGAGAATCGATTCGTGGAAACGGGTGTTCCTCAGAGTACATTTTTTACATGACAAGATGCATGCCGTTTGAATTGTAAGTATTTTTGTTATTATAATAATAATTATGATAGTACAGATCTTTAGTTAACTGTAGTAACGCGTTGCTCAGTAACTGGTATAAAGAAAGTGTTTCATTGTCATTGATAAAAAATGTCTAGATTTTTATCTCACTCTTGTACCGGGGTCGCGGGAAGGTACTAATGGGTCACCGAGGCCCCTGGCAACACAGGCAACGGAAGGAACACGGGTGGGTTTTAGTAAGAGTCTGACACACCCTCCCGCTCCACCCAGAGCGGGAGAAGTTATTTGATGATTTCACATCCAAAAAAAAAAAAAGACACTCGTGTAACACTTCAAACACGTGCAGTTACACATCGTAAGGAAACCCCAAACAAGGAAAACCGGTTTAAAGCAATTATAACAAGAATACTGTAAATTATTGTATTTAAGTCCATAAATATCTTGTATTTCTTTATTTACAGTTGAAATATCATTAAAATAACATTTTATACTTGTAGGTATCGTAACATAATATCTCGCCTGTATTCCCTGAAGGGTTGGGCAGCGGTGTACCTATAGTACACCCACCATTTCGCCAGTTATGTTTAAAAGTCCATCAACTGGGTTAATCCTATTGCCATCAACTGGGCACAAATGCACTCAAATTTACTCCGAGCTGCTACTGGGCAATTTCTGATGGAAAAACCCAGTCTCCCTATATTCCATGAAACTTGACATAGCTATGTCGAAATGTACTGAACACTGCTTATCTCCTTTGAGGAGTACAGGCGTTATATTATAGTTGTAATGAGTAAACTAATTTCACTTTTCTTGTCATTACAGATATGAACAAATTTTGGAAGACTAGTAAATCAATGAAACGAAAGAGAGAGAAAACTAATTTTATACCTCGACTTAAAAACATTCTCAAGACTTTTCTAGTATAAATAGACAAGCAACATATTTACACTTCTAGTCTTCTTAATCCGAGACTACAGAACATTTTTGTTCATTCTTTAATGTAAATAAGTTAAGTAGATAATTATTGTAAAAACGGCATCAACAGGATCTAGATAAACAGCTTTGAATAAAATTGTATACGAGTACTTACTGTGCATATTGAGTATTATTATTTTTATATCAGGAAGTTAGTAGTTTCCATTATTGCAATAAATTGCATAAAGACCAGCACCCTAATTGAGTAATGTAGCAAACCTCTTTTTAATTCATCAGCGCCACCTCTTCAATAAAATATATACTGGACTTCTCCTTGTGCCGGAAACGGTGACGTCATCCCTTACAGTAACATAATATCAATAACAATCTGAATGATTTGAAATATATTGCTAATCTATTGCTTCATATGTTCGAAATATTTGTTTGCTCAACAACGTTACTAACGCAATGGATGTTGTTGAACTCTCAAAGTCAATCCCATTGCTAACCCCGCAGCTGTTTGTTATGCAAGACAACGTGTAAGAGCATTTTTTTTCAATAAATACTCAATGTGCATTGTTTCACTATTTAATATGTAGGTTGTATTAAAGGATTTCTTTTTACTCGACTGCCTCAGGAGGGTAATGTTTTTCGAGAGTATGTATGTATGTATGTATGTATGTATGTATGTATGTAAGTATGTATGTATGTATGTATGTATGTCTATTTCTTTGGCACGCTCTGTAGCCTAAACGGCTTGATGGATTTTAACATATGAGGTGTCCTTAGATTCGTCTTAATTGTGGGAGTGACATAGGCTATATAATATTTATAAATTGCATCTGCAAATACAAAAAAAGGATGGGAAGTGTTTTTTTTTAATTAATTGCAACAATATTGGTATCAAATAAAAGCTAGTAATGAGTAATTTTCAAATATATATGTTAATAAAACTAAAAAGCTTGAAATAAAATAAATTATTTAAAAAACAAAAACCCGACTGCAAAAACACAACTGGGACAGTCGAATAACCTGAAATATGGTGTAACTTTTGATTGTCCCCGCCTGCAAGACCAAAATTATATGTATAGATTATAATGCTTGTTTTTCCCTTTTCAGTTGTGTTTTTGCAGTCGGGTTTTTTGTTTTTTAAATAATTTATTTTATTTAGAAATGTAACTAGTCACAGTAATTTGATATAATTATTTTTTAATAAAATGTGTTGTATGTGAACGACTCGTTGGAGTCGTTGGTCCAAAGGTCGTAGTGTGATTGTTGAGCGTGTGGTCTTGGGTTCGATCCCTATGAGCCGTGTTAATACAAGGTGTTGTTTTGCATCCTCGTCAAATTCAAGTAGGTAACTATACTAATGATTCTCGACACGAATCAATAATAAAATAGGTAGGTCTTTTTTTTTCTAGTTTTCGGAAATCGGCATGTGTGGGACACATGCATGTTAAAACGCGGCCCGTGTAATACCGCACTATAACTGCCCTTTTACTCACACACTACCGCATACGCGACGGGGTGATTCTGTTCTGTGAAAGTGGTGTATTCTAAAATACTTCCAAACTTAAATGACTAAAAAAAACAAGTATGTATCGTAATTTTATTTGATTACATATGACTTTCATAGTAGCCTCCTGAAATTTGACGAGGATGCAAAACGACACCTTGTATAATAGACTGAATTCGTGCCCGGTTACTGAAAATGTTCTCACCGTATATTAAGTTAATTTGTGAACGGCTGTTACTATGCGCTTCTGCCTAACCTTTCGTGGAATACAGGAGTGATATTTTGTTTCCACAGTGTTAAATTTTAAAGTACCTTGAGATTTGGGACCTTTACTGACCTTTTTCCATATCATAAAATAATTTGTTTAAATATTAGCAAACTCTGTGATATATTGTTGTTAATAGTTAATTAATAAGTATTTATTACACACTCTGTAAGATTTAAAATAATACTATTGGCATAAGAAAACAATAACAACCATTTATGAGAAAAAAATATTAAAAACATGCAAAACAAATCTGCATGTCGATTCTGTAAAAATCTCACCGTGAAAGCTCGCGTGGAGTGAGCTGTCAGTGTCATCCCACTCATGCTAGGGAGTGACCAAGCATTACATTTATAATCTTACTCGATATTTTAATTATATTTTTATGCTAATTCTATTGATCATTTTATATTACTTCAAAACTAGTATTTAAGTGTTGAAACGTTACTATTTAGGGTTTTTTAAAAATAAAATAGCAAAACAAAAATTCAGTCAGAAACTCAGTTTGTTTTTTTTTATTCCAAAAGGTTTGGTAATTTTCGCAGCCGCCGTCTTTCTTTTTGGCCATACTATCGGCTTTAACACCCCCGAAAACCATGAAAACGACACCCATGATGAAAAATCTGAAATTTTTGCAGCCGCCATCTTGCTTTTTAATTTTGACCTCACTATCGGATTTAACACCCCTGAAAACCATGAAAACGATACCCATGATGAAAAATCTGAATGTTTTCGCAGCCGCCATCTTGCTTTTCAGATTTGACCTCACTATCGACTTTAACACACCCGAAAACCATGAACATGACACCCATGATAATTTAATTTAATTTATCGGGGGTGTTAAATCCGAATTCAACACCCCCGATAACCATGAAAACGATACCCATAATGGAAAATCTGAATATTTTCGCAGCCGCCATCTTGTTTTTCAGATTTGACCTCACTATCGGCCTTAACACCCCCGAAAACCATGAAAACGACACACACGATGAAAAATGTTTGTAGCCGCCATTTTGGATTTTGATATAAAGGTGGTAAAACCAAGTTTTTGTTTGTCGCGCATTTAAAAATAAAAAACGGGAAATATAAAAAAAAAACTCAACTTGATATTAATAACAGCGCCTCACGCGCAAGCGCGGCGTGATCTTATCACTTCACCCGATTCTCGTTGCCATGGCAACATCACTTCACTTGGGCTGGATGAAGTGAGCCTAGCCGCCCGCCAGCCGGTGCGCGCGCTGCGCGAGTGTCAGTTGAACTGTTGAATTTTGTTATAGTATTGATGACGGTGATTTTATGAATATTATTTTATTATTGGCAACGCGTTGGTCGGTATAAATTTACCTACCAAAAATAAAATATTAGAAAGGTACTTATTAAATAATCCGCACGTTTTTTATTGGAATGGCTCATGTACACACACATCGTTTAGTTAGGTTTCCACATAGTTTGTGAGGGGATAAATTCTATGGTCCGTCATCCAGGCATACTTTTAGCACTCGATCACTTGATACACTCGGTTATCTCTTCTTATTGAATAGATTTGGGTTAATAACGCTGAATAAAGTCGCACAGTCTTTAGTCGACACAATCCACTATCGCTTCCTCAAAACACATCGCGGTTGGGTCACGGGATTGCGTTTATTTAATCAGTTAACTGATTATGATCAATAGAATTAGTATAAAAATATTATTAAAATCTCGATTATGATTGTAAATGTAATACTTGGTCCATCCCTAGTATCAGGTGTGATGACACTGTCAGTTCACTCCACGTTCACTTCACTTAAGTTTTCACGGTAAGAAGGTTACTGCTGTTTTTCAATTTCATCCAAATGTCACTTTTCCTCTTCCCTCCAAGTCAAGCAGTATAGTCAAAAGCATGCCTTGCACTTTCGAAATATTCAAAAGCGATTTCCTGGAAAAATAAAGATTGCAACATTGAGAAAAGGCGTTCATAAGAAGTTGTATGGTTTCGATAAAAGTACGTTCATAACACCATACAATTTCAGTGAGAGACAATCACTTTTCAATCTTGCTTAAGTTTAATGTATTTTTGCTCGTGACTGTACATAGAAAAGAGCGAAGTCCTACCTACGCACATTTAAGTAAATTAACAATCACTTCAATATTATTTTTGAAGGACTTATTTTTTTGTCTTCCATCCTTCCATACATTTCATGATTTGAAATAAGTATAAATCTTTTCTCTTTGAGTCGCGGCCGTTACCACTGGGCCACCACGCCCAGTGGTAACGGCCGCGACTTACGAGTTGTAGGTCGTAGGTTCGAACCCAGACAAGCGCTTTACTTTGTGTAAATTATTTCATCACCACTGCTCTCAAAACGGTGAAGGAAAACATCGTGAGGAAACCGGATATCCTAGAACCAAAAATTCGAAGACATGTGACATCTACCAACCCGCACTGGGCCCGCGTGGCGGATTACGGCCCGCTCCCTCTCACCGAGAGGAGGCCTGTGTCCCAGCAGTGGGAACATTATAGTCTGATTATGTATAAATCTTTTCTTTTTCAAAACAGAATCAACAAAAGTTCAACCAAGCTTACAATAAGAGACTGTGTTATCTGACTTATCAGATATTAAAACAAATTTCGAAAATATTGGTTTAGAATTAAATTTTAGCAAATGTGAACTCTTGGGGGAGGCCTATGTTCAGCAGTGGACGTCTTTCGGCTGAAGTGATGATGATGATGATGATGTGAACTCTTTATTCAAAAACTTCTTACGGCTTGGATGATTTAAAATTCAAATAAAATTTTCTGGCACCCAACATTTTTTTAGTCTACAGAAAGTCACTTTGCCTTGTCCCATCTTTGAAGAATCTTTTCCTGATTATATTACTGGTCTACCGAAAACGCATGGCATAAAAAAATGTGATTTTCATATGCCAATGTCAATTGTCACCTGTCAAATCAAATTACGAGATCTGTCAACCGCTGCTGAGATTTTGTGATATCTTCTTGACAATTTGTTGTTTTTGTGAAAATGTCGATAAAATAAGAGGAAATGTTTTTTTCAATGTGTATCGTAAAATAAGGAAAGAAGAAGGCGTAAATCAAACTCAATCTTAAAGCGCGTCGTAGAGTTGACCAGTAAGTTGGACTGAGTTGTTTTTATTTTATATTTTTCCTACTTATATTGTAGCTTCTTCATAGGGGGGGGTTTCCAGTACTACTATTTGACGAATCGTAGGTGAGGGCACATCGAACGATGGTGTATTTTTCACGACTTGTAAAAAGCGGAGAGGGGGAAGAAGAAAATCAACTTGGATAATTTAGATTTAGAGTTGATTAAGAATAAAATAAAAGAATTCTATACAGTTCGGAAGGAAATTCCAACAGTAATGAAACTGTTACAAATTCTTCGACGATATACTGGTTTCAAGGGAGGGAGAGAATCTTTGAGGTAAGAAAAATATAAAGTAATAATACCTCTCACTCTCACTCGTAAGAGGAGGCCTGTGCCCTGCAGTGGGACGGATATAGACTGATGATGATAATGATGAATAACTAAGCTATCGTTTTAGTAACATGATAAATGTTATTATTTTTTACAGACTTTTACTTAAGGAGATTGGTTTTGAATATGTTAAATGCCACTCAAAAAGAACCATTTTGATGGAGAGAGATGACATAAAACTACAAAGATACAAATCAATTTTGAAGCGTATAAAGGAAAACCACGAAGCTGAAGAGCATAATAAATTGGATGTTATTTATTATTTAGATGAGACTTACATTCACGGTTCATGTTCTAGGAACAAGTGCTGGCAAAGCAAAGATATTGCAGGTCCATCTAAAAGTATTTCACTTGGAGCGAATGAAAAAACGCTGGTGGAGAAAATGGCTTTGTACCAAATTGTTGTCTCAGGTCAACAAGTTTATCTGCTGACTATCACCACGACATGAATAAGGACAATTTTACAAAATGTGTGACAGAGAAGCTAATTCCAAATCTGACAAGACCAAGATCTTTGGCGTAAATGTCAATTACTTGAAGTAGTGAAACAAAACATGTCTGCACCCTTAAATGAGATAGATGAAGTATTCAAATCGCACAGTCACGAAGTTTTACGTTTTCATCAGTTATTTTATTGAGCACGGGTGCTACTACATGATACATTTTGAAGGTCTGATGATGACCAGGTAAGTGCTTATCGGTGTTCAGAAGCGGAAATAGTTAGGATGACCTAGCTTTTAACATTTATCTAATGAAGCACGGGCGCTACTACATGATACATTCTGAAGGTCTGATGATGACCAGGTAAGTGCTTATCGGTGCTCAGTAACGGAAATAGTTAGGATGACCTAGCTTTTAACATTTATCTAATGGAGCACGGGCGCTACTACATTATACATTCTGAAGGTCTGATGATGACCAGGTAAGTGCTTATCGGTGCTCAGTAACGGAAATAGTTAGGATGACCTAGCTTTTAACATTTATCTAATGGAGCACGGGCGCTACTACATGATACATTCTGAAGGTCTGATGATGACCAGGTAAGTGCTTATCGGAGCTCAGTAAGGGAATAGGATGACCTAGCTTTTAACATTTGCCTAATTGAGCACGGGTGCTACTACATGATACATTCTGAAGGTCTGATGATGACCAGGTAAGTGCTTATCGGTGCTCAGTAACGGAAATAGTTAGGATGACTTAGCTTTTAACATTTATCTAATTGAGCACGGGTGCTACTACATGATACATTCTGAAGGTCTGATGATGACCATGTCAGTGTTTATCGGTTCTCAGTAACCACAATCATAAATTAGGTTATCAGATCGATTTGATTTGACCATGTATTTTCAAAACAGGAGAAGATAGAAAATGGCGGCGTTGGCTGCGATCATGCATGAATGAATGATGTACTAGATAGAGAGAGAGAGAGCGCGGGACTCGGGCGAGCGGGTATGCATAAGCGGCTCGTGCACCTGCGAAAGGATATCAAACAGGCCGACAGCAAGTGTGGCGAGTATCTATCGGCAGGCTTCAAAGGATAGAATCGCGCTACGAATTCATTGATATATTCTGCGCAATTAGTAAAAAAATTATAAATCGATAAATGAATATGCAAGTTCAAATCACAGTTTTCTGTTTTATTGTTTTAGTATGAAAAAATTACTTCAAACGTTTAGTATTTAGTGATAGGAGGGCGGCACTGAAAATTTCGGGAATCAAGGAAGTGACACAACATTACTATTTAAAAATGTATTTATTGCTTTTCGAAGTATTCTCCGCTAAATTTGACACATTTTTCCATACGATGGAACCAATCATTGAAGCAACCATTCCATTCGGAAGTTGGGGTCTCCAAAATGGCCGTTTTGTAGGCGTCCACAGCTTCTTCAGGTGATGAAAATGTCTGTCCACGCAATTTATTCTTTATTTTAGGGAAAGTATAGAAATCATTAGGGCTTAGGTCGGGGCTGTACGGCGGATGGTCTAATAATTCTATGTTTTCTTACTCTAAAAACTCTTTTGTTCTATGCGCGGTGTGAGAACTCCCATTGTCGTGATGGAGGATGATGCGGCGGTTGCATTTCTCTTTACGGAGTTCAGAAACAACCTGTGGCAAACAAATGCTAGCATACCATTCTGCATTAACCGTTCTTTGTCCCTCAAGAGGAATAGTCGTAACATGGCTGGTTTTGGAGACAAACGTGGCCACCATTTTTTTTGCAACACTCCACGAACGAACAATTTTTGTTGGCTTTAACTCATTTTCGAACACCCAAACTCGTGACTGGGTTTTTGTTTCGGGTTCGTACGCGTATATCCAGGATTCGTCACCTGATACGATATTGTATACAGCATTTGAGGATCCTGCGTGGAATCTTTCGAGAGTTCTTTCGAGAATTTCGACGCACCAAGTAACGCGAGCCGCTTTTTGCTCTTCACAAAGCGAATGCAGTATCCATCGGGAAAAATACTTTTTTTACACCTTATTGTTTATGCAAGATTATTTGTATTTGACTCATGCCTAAAGTTGCCTGCCTTTCGCGGTATGTCACATGTCGATCTTCTTCAATCAGCTTACGCACAGCATCAACGTTTTCTTGGGTGACTGACGACCTTGACGGGGATCATCACTGAGCTTGACACTTCCACGTTGAAATTCAGCAAACCAGCGATAAATTGTGGTTTTGGATGGGGCTTCATCACCAAATGCAGAAATCATCCGGTCAACACACTGTTTTTGTGTTAAACCACTTCGAAAGTCATAATAAATCATCGCTCTTGAATTTTCTCGAGTCAATTCCTTTTTCTCAGCCACTAAACAAGTTTGACAAAACCTTGTGACAAGACCGAGAATCTTTTTTAAATAAATAAATGGTATTTGATTTTTAAAACCAAGGAGTTTTCAATTAAAAAGATTTTAATATGACAGGAACAGTGGAAATATTCCATTCCCGATACTTTTAGTGCAGCCCTCGTAGATTAATTTCTCTCTATGCTAGTGAAAACTAAAAAAAAATATGCCATAGGCTTTCTACTCCGTTCACCAAAGGTATAATAACCAATTTTATTCAAGACGGTAAAAATAGTCAGCCGCTATATACAGTGTAAATTCTTTATAACGAAACTCAAGGGCCCGAGCATTTTTTCGTTATGTAGAGTGATGAAAGAAAAATACCTGGATTTCACATAATACTTTTTGATATTTGAATCAATAGGCTCCTAATTACATTATCCAAGGGCAATGGCACACGTGTTCTAAGCAATTAGCAATAACAAAAGCAAGGCGGCTGTTTACGACCTCAAGTGTCTTTCTTAGAAATTTCGGAACCACGAAGACAAATTCGGAGCGTTTTGTTAAATGATAACATGAACAAAAATACTGATAATATCTAAATGTTTACTGACGCCTAAATATCAACGTACTTTTTCATATACTTTTTCAAAAAATAGACTAGCTGCTGCCTGCGGCTTCGCCCGTGTGGATGTCGGAAATTATCCCACGGGAACGTGCTAGCGGGACAAAACCTATGTTACTCCTTACAACTTCAGCTATTTCCAGTTGAAGTCCCGTCAAAATCGGTTCAGCCGTTTCGGAGACTACCCGGAACAAACAGACAGATAGACACAAAAATGTAAAAAATTGGCATATTGTTATAAATACCGTTTATGCTTTCATATGCATTTAGTAAAAAGCTGTTATTTTGACGTTACAAACAGACACTTCAATTTTATTTATTTGTATAGATAATGGTTGTTGCGCTATAAAGAGTGAAACAATGTACGAGTTTTAAGCCTAGACCAACCAAATTGAATAATTTTTTACGTTATATTAAGTTTTTTGTTATATTAAATGATGTTATGAAGAGTTTACCCTGTATATATTTAAAACAATAGAGACATGGGTTAAAAAAATCGTAATAAAATATCGTCTCTTTAAAAAAGAATATATCTAATAGATGCCGCAGTGTAAGCAAGCAGAATAAGTTACCGGCATAATTTGCACCGCCTCCTCATCAACTGCCATACTAGACAGATCGTGTGTTTCTGTTACCGGCTGAAGTACCTGATCTTGTAATTGGGAATTTTGATGGTTTGTTAATTGCCTAAAAAATAATAACTTATGTAAGATGAGGTACTGTTTTACTATTACAGTCTGGTAATAAGCCACTCACCACAAAAAACTAAAATGTATTTTAACTAGGTATTTTATTCTTCTATTTAAAACCAAGTCTGAAATTTTCCGAGTCACCTTAGTCTCCATAAGCCCTTTCAAATGAGTCCACACACGATGGTTCTACGGGATGCCGTTAATGAGATCCTATACTCACTTTCGGAATCCACCATCACGTAGGTGACATCACCAGTCGCTTTGGTTTCCATGAGCTTTTTTAAATGAGTTCAAAAACGACGGTTCTACGTAGTGCCGTTAATGAGATCCTATACCCACCTTCGGAGTACACTATCATGAGGTGACATCACCAGTCGCCAGCTCTCCACGAGCTCTTTCAAATGAGTCCAAACACGACGGTTCTACGTAGTGCCATCAATGAGATCCTATACCCACCTTCGGAGTCCACCATCAGGTAGGTGACATCATTAGTCACCTAGGTCTCCATCCTCCATCAAACGAAATTCTCGAGATAGTTAAACGATAAAAAATAAACACCATAGAAATAATAATATGTATATACACTAAAAGGGTAGGTACTAATTACCAATAGTTTTGGAGAGCTCGTCCACGCTTCACTTTACATTTATTTTTATATTTAGGCATATTCAAGCTTACTCTATGATGGGTTCAAAAAACAAAACAAAACTACAAACTTCTTTATATATAATTACAAACTTAATTTCTATTCTTATTTTACGAAATATTTATATTTATACTATTTACAATATGAAATCATTCAAAACGTGAACTTTACTATTTTATTTGAAAAAATAACGCGCGTATAGTCCACCCGTCACCAGAGTCATAGAGACACTAAAGTGTCGCGTCCCGAGTGTGCATCACAGGCCTTTCTCGCGAAGTTTCGGGTTTTTATTTATTATTAAAAAATATTTCAAGAAATACGAAAAAAAAAACAATACAAATTGTTAAATACGTCATTACGTATTTTTTGGTATAAAATTCATGCCGAACTATTCAGCCATTACAGAGAACATTTACAATTTAGGTTGAAAAAGGACTTATTTACTATATTTTTTTTTCCAAAATATGGGAAAGTTTATTAAAATTTTAAACAATACAAGGTATTTGTAATAACCTTAAGTATAACATATATTTATATCGAAAACGATCAAAAGGATTCATCTACAAACTTCTTTAAAGGTACGGTATTTTTGGGATTTGAGCGATGTAATCCCCTTAACAGAAGAAGCTTTCTCACAAATTGGTGTAGAGGAATGGCGAAAATGTTGTGAACATGTAAATAAAATTGAAAACGATTTCATCAAGCAAAATAGAATAATTGAAATGCTGGAAGAGCGATTTATAATAAATACCTCTTTATCTTCATCATCTGATGAAGAACAAGAAATGCAGGTAGAGTTCTTGGAATCGTTTCCTAGTTCTGCATGAGGTGTTAAGTTTTAGTTTGATTTAAATGATATATAATAAATTAGTACATAAAGTAATGTACGATTGATTTATTTTTCATGACATATTTTCCTATGTCTAACAAAATTCTTCATACACATACGTCTTTAATCTTACAGCATCTAAGTGGTTAATTTCTGTAGGTTTTGCTAAGCACAGGTAGCACGATGCATTTGATCTGGCTTCAGAAAGGTATGTGTAGCGTACTTTAGCGTCGATCATTATCATCATTAGTTGATGAGTCACCCTGTTATTATTACTGCACTCTGTGGGGATAAGGGCATTCATTTCATCATCCATTTGTCTTTTCAGCTCAACGACAACTGCTTCGTTTACAAAATTAAACTGAACAGGAAGACAATACAAAGCTGAATATGGTATTGGAATCGTTCATAAAGGGTTATCTCCATCTGTCAGTTTCAGTGGCACCAAGGAGGTCATAAAAATGCTGGAGTCATCTTGCTTACCTTCCATTTTCTGCTTGTATCGACTTTTTCTGGAAGCACCATCAAATCCCCACTTAGATATCAGCTTTAGCTGCTTATTTTACACATCATTAGAAAGGCTTTAAAGTATCCTCGTCACCGTGAAGCTTGAAGTAAAGCTTGAAGTGTAATCCTAGCCGATGAATCTGTAACTGACACTGACACGGAGGGTGGCAATCAAGCTTAGTTTGTTGCACTTTATAGTACGATGGATAAATATCCTTAGCACCTTCCCGAATGACAGTCTCTCGTAACGTAATATATTGCCACTTTGACAGTTTAAGTGAAAGAAGCAATCCAGGCGCTTTTTCTGGCGTAAATATGGCTGTTTTCGCTGGTTTCTTAAGCGTTTTATTAATTTTAATGGCTGCTTCAGGATTTTTCATCATATATTCGATCACAGATGCGATATATCCACGCCATTCTTCTTTTAAACGTGCTGCATATGCCAATTCACTAGAATCTTCGCCTGTATCATCATCAGATCTTCTCTTTTTTGTCTTTGTTCCGACGGACGATGATGTCGACGGTTCTTGAGAGACTGAGAGTGCCTTAGGTATCTCATCAACAGTTGGTTCTTGATTAACTAAAGTACACAACTCGGCCAATCAATATTTGCTTCCAACCAATTTCCTTACAGTCTTCTGAAATTATCAAGGAATCAGCATGTCGATTCTCCGTCATCTACCCCGGTCACCAGGGAGTGTGGAACCGGCAAGAGATGTCGTGCGGTGTCCCACAGGGATCGGTCCTGGGGCCGCATCTGTGGGAC
The DNA here is from genome assembly GCA_905333075.3 of Atethmia centrago. Taxonomy (NCBI): domain Eukaryota; kingdom Metazoa; phylum Arthropoda; class Insecta; order Lepidoptera; family Noctuidae; genus Atethmia; species Atethmia centrago. The sequence goes on from HG995376.1 coordinate 6,210,754, forward strand.
ATCGGATACGACTGGGTGCTGCGCGCCGACCTCCCTAGCGGCGTCAGCGTAGTGTGCTACGCTGACGACACGTTGGTCCTGGCGCAGGGGAGGTCGCACCAGGTGGCGGCCGAAGTAGTGGCACGCGGGGTTGTGACAATCGTCGAAAGGATCCGGCAATTGGGACTCGAGGTGGCTTTGCACAAGTCCGAGGCCATGTGTTTTCATGGTCCTCGGAACGCGCCACCGTTGGGGTCCCAAATAACGGTAGGAGGGGTTTCCATCGACGTCGAGTCGACGATGAAGTACCTGGGACTCGTCCTCGACAGCCGGTGGAACTTCGTGGAGCATTTCCGACGTTTGGCTCCCAAATTGGAGCGGGCGGGCGCTGCATTGAAGCGGCTCCTGCCCAATCTAGGGGGTCCAAACGCCTCCTGCCGGAGGCTCTACGCCGGGGTCGTGCGGTCCATGGCCCTCTACGGGGCTCCTGTATGGGCGCGCTCTCTGGCGCTGCGGCCAGCCCGCCGATTGAGCGCGGCGTCCTCACCTTCCGCCTGACGCAGGTCCTCATCGGACACGGCAGTTTCGGAGGTTCCTGTGTCGGATAAGGCGGGAGGAAACGTCCGGGTGTCACCACTGTGTGGATCGCCCGGAGGACACGGTGGAGCATACGGTGGAGGTCTGCCCGGCTTGGGCAGAGCACCACCGTGTCCTCGTGGAGGCGATCGGCGGCAGAGACCTCTCGCGTCCGGCCCTGGTTTAGGCCATGGTACGGAGCGAGAGAGCATGGGCAGCCGTCACCTCCTTCTGCGAAGCAGTAATGCTCGCGAAGGAGGAGGCGGGACGGTTGAGGGAAAGGCAAGTTTCGCGCCCTCTCGCCCCTAGCCACCGCAGGAGACGCCCAGGGCGTTGGGAATCCCGGGCGGATTTCCGGCCACCGTAAGCGTGGGCTTGCGGACGGTGAGCAATGGGTAGCTCACCGTCCGGTAAGGACTAGGCCCGGGTCGATGGCGCGTTGTATTCCACGCGCGCCTCAAAGAGATGTCGTCAGCGCATAGGTAGGGGTCCACTAGGGCCGATGCCTGCCGGGGTCGCGGGAAGGTACTTATGGGTCACCGAGGCCCCCGCAACACAGGCAACAGGAAGGAATACGGGTGGGTTTTAGTCAGTAAGAGTCTGACACACCCTCCCGCTCCGCCCAAAGCGGGAGAAGTTGTTTGATGATTTCCCACCCTCATAAAAAAAAAGCATGTCGATTCTGTAAAAATCTCACGGTGAAAACTCGCGTCGAGTGAGCTGTCTGTGTCATCCCACTGATGCTAGGGGAAATCTGATCATAATCGAGATTTTAATAATATTTTTATGCAAATTCTATTGATCGTTTTATATTATTTCAAAACTATTATTTAAGTGTTGAAACGTTATTATTTAGGGTTTTTAAAAAATAAAATAGCGAAACAGAAACTCAGTCCGAAACTCAATTTTGTTTTTTTTATTCCAAATGGTTAGGTAATTTTTGCAGCCGCCATCTTTTTAGATTTGACCTCAATACCGGCTTTAACACCCCCGAAAACCATGAAAACGACATCCATTATGAAAAATCTGGTCATTTTCACAGCCGCCATCTTGCTTTTTAATTTTGACCTCACTATCAGATTTAACACCCCCAAAAACCATGAAAACGATACCCATGATGAAAAATCTGAACATTTTCACAGCCGCCATCTTGCTTTTTAATTTTGACCTTACTATCGAATTTAACACCCCCGAAAACCATGAAAACGATACCCATGATGAAAAATCTGAATATTTTCGCAGCCGCCATCTTGCTTTTTAGATTTGACCTCACTATAGGCTTTAATACCCCCAAAAACCATAAAAACGACACCCATGATGAAAAATCAGAACATTTTCGCAGCCGCCATCTTGCTTTTTAATTTTGACCTCACTATCGGATTTAACACCCCCGGAAAACCATGAAAACGATACCCATGATGAAAAATCTGAATATTATCGCAGCCGCCATCTTGCTTTTTAGATTTGACCTCAGTATCGGCTGTAACACCCCCGAAAACCAAGAAGACGACACCCTTGATGAAAAATGTTTGTATGCGCCATTTTGGATTTTGATATAAATAAATAATAAAACTTTATTGCTTAAATGGTGCTGTAGTAGAATACATTAAACAGTTATACATAAACAAATAATCACTAGAACACTACACTAAATGGTTGAGGTACTGTCCTCTTAGATAGGCTACATAATAGCCTGTAATAAAGAGAAACAGTGCCGTATCCCTCTGGGGTGGACAATAAACTAGTGTTATATTTTATTAATTACAAAACAGAAAGGTATTAACTACATACATCGATTATGAAATGTGGATGAAGTGTTGTGTGGTGAAAGTTTATGTAACAGATGTGAGTGTGTGTGTGTAGTGAATGTCTGTATTTATGTGTGTGGTGCGTGTATATAGTGGTGTGTCTTTAGCTATATAAAATATGTACCTATTTTATGACAGTGTAAGAAGAAATGATTCTGTTTCATGATACGTTTTATTTAGTAGGAAGGAGCGAATTGCTGATTTACACTCATGATCGGATAAACAATATCGTCGGCTTATTGCAAGAACTCATTAACTGCAAAAAATCATTAAATACGTTTTTATCTTTATTGGACTCCTTTTGACACATTCTACTAAATGCAAAAACTCACTAACTTATATCTAGACTAGATAGAAATTAGTGAGTTTTTGCATGTGTCAAAAGGAGTCCAATAAAGATAAAAACGTATTTAATGATTTTTTGCAGTTAATGAGTTCTTGCAATAAGCCGACGATATATTGAAATATTTGAATTAATTTTGTTGTACATAAACGGGCCAAGATAAAAGAAAAATCTTTTTGTAAATGAATAACCGGTCTTTGGAAGGGAACAAATTAAATCTTTGCGACGCTTTATAAGTTTAACATAGGGAGTTGTGTGGTGTTGTAACAAGATTGAATGCAAAATAAACAGCTGTCGTACGTTAAGAACTTTGCACTCTTTATATAACTGGTTGGTGCAAAATAAAATTGGTCGAAAGGTTGCAATCTTTAATATCGCTCTGTGTGCAATTTTAAGTTTGATATAAAGGTGGTAAAACCAAATTTTTGTTTGACGTGCATTTAAAAATAAAAAACAGCAAATTTTAAAAAGAAGAACGTCTTGATATTAATAACAGCGCCTCACGCGCAAGCGCGGCGTGATCTTATCACTTCACCCGATTCTCGTAATCATAGTAACCACCCGCGTCGAAGTGAATCGGCTAGGTGGAGTGAGTTGGTAAGCGCGACGCGGGAGTGTCGTGATCTTATCACTTCACTCGATTCTCGTTGCCATAACAACACCACTTCACTTCTTCTTCAAAACACATCGCGGTTGGGTCATGGGATTGCGTTTATTTAATAATTTAAAACAAACCGCGGCTGGGTCATGGGATTGCGTTTAACATTTAATCACTGACTATGATCAATAGAATTAGCATAAAAATATTATTAAAATCTCGATTATGATTGCAATGTAATCATTGGTTTTTCCCTAGTATTAGTTGAGATGACACTAACAGTTCACTCCATGTTCACTTCACTTAAGTTTTCACGGTGAGAAGGTTACTGAATAGCACTGCAGTTGGATTTCTGCCAACTATTTAAAGCGGCTCGCGTAAATCTCTGACAAAATTCTTTGAGAGTTACATGATCTTCGGCAGAAAGGTAATCGCCTATGCGGGATACAACCGCAAAACAATACGTCATGATTAAATGAAGTACTCTAATTTTGTAGAAGAACAAACAAGTCTAAATTGGTGATTAAACTTTCCATTCTAAGATTTTATAGTCGCAGATCAAAGATTCCGTGTTAGCAGTTACACAGTTGTGAACAATCTAAATTATAAATAAAAAATTAGCCCTTTTATTGCAAAACGCCGATAATTAGTTGACTAACCCTCATTAGTTTTACAAGATATGCTAATAAAAGGGAATTGTTCATTATTGGTTTAACGGGGAAGTATTTTTACGAAAAAACTTAATCAAAACTAAAATTAATATTTTTTTGATCCTCGTTGCAGGAAAGTAAATGTAAAAACATATCTTTTAATAAGTATTTAAGCCGATTGAGTTCAAAAAGCGTCGCCATTTTATGGTTGGAGGCTGATTCTGTGATTCATTTTTCAAAAGGTTTTATATTTATTTTCCTTTAATTACATTTATAAACAAAACACTCATCGTTTTTGGCCATCAAATCATTTTACATCCTATTGTAACATTAGTTCGCTTGTTGTCAAATCGATATTTTTTTTTTTATTACCTGGCAACACTAACTGTCAATAATGACAAATCTAGACAACGAAATGAAATGATTTTCGCCAGTGTGCTTTTTGGTAACACGTGTGTTCAGAATTTTGGCTGTTTTCCGGTGTTATTGTGTTTATTGTGACTTGTTATTGTGTTTGTTTTTGTACTATCTCAATATTACCTGCTGTCAGGTTTGTTTTGTGGTTGTTTTTATCGATATTGGTCATCATTATCCATATTCAATATGAATATGGATAAAAATAAACACCCCGACCCTCCTGATGACATCCCTAGAACCCCCTTAACCGGCTTTTCACAGTTTAGTCCAAGTCCCACACCGGGTTGGATCTAGTATCGTTTGGCAGGAATTGGGGGGTAAAAGGGGCTAAAGTTGGTAGGGTTTGGGTCCCCGATTATAACGTTACCACTCTTATTAAAAGGTAATGCATATTTTTCGAGAAATTAATAAAAAATGTTTCTAACCTCAAATCCGATAAGAAGCGAAAAACGAAACGTGTAAAATGGGCGATTGACAACCAAATCTCCCCAGTATCTTTAGTCAGTATCCAGTATCCAGTATCAGTATTTGTAGTCAGTCCATGGTATAAAATGTCGGGCAAATTCGATAACACGGAACGTAAACAATAAAACAGGTATGCCATTTGCGTCATGTGTCACTGTCATTTGTTTTCGATCGTTCCGTTTCTCCTCGAGTTGCGTGAATTTTTTCTCTGTGTCTGTACTTCGACTGATCGCATATGTGTACAAAAGGCAATGTTACTACTGTTACTAGGAGAACTTAGGATGCAAGAGCGAGCGAAGCGAGCTCGGGACTTGGGGCACCCCGACTCGGACAGGTTAGGTTCGAAGGGGATGGCGGGGTCTAGTGAGCGAGCGGAGCAAGCGAACTCAGACCCCGCTATCCCCTTCGAGGTTATTTTTTTTTAAACCCTAGAGGCCCGCGAAGCGGGCCTCATACTACGCCTTTTAATCGACTTTAAGTGTTTTGAGGTTAGGTTACAATAATTTGTTTTTCTCAAGAACGGTGCGTTACCTTTTCATGGGAGTGGTGCCAGGGGGCAGGGAGCACCCCTCCCCCAATCTCCCCCGCGAAACTGGGCTCATACTACAGCTTTTTAAGCAACTAAGAGTATTGAGGTTAGGTTACAATAATTTGTTTTTCTCAAGAACGGTGCGTTACCTTTTCATGGGAGTGGTGCCAGGGGGCAAGGTGCACCACCCCCCAACCTCCTCCCCCAATCCCACCCCCCTTCTCCTGCCAAACGATACTAGATTTTACCCAAATCTGGAACTACCCTACACCCAATTTCATTCAGACGCTTTTTGGCTAGTCAAAATATTTCCAATATTGCTTCAGTAAAGCGAGTCGGTAGAAACCGTGTATCGGTTGAGTTTACATCCCCTCAGGATGCAAACGCCTTTATCTCAAATAATATTTTAGGGACAAATCTATATGAGGCTATAATTCCATCATTTAACACCCGTATGGGTGTTGTAAGTGGCATTCCTACTGAATTCTCAGAAGAGGAAGTTCTGACATTTTTAAAGGTTCCAGTAGGTTGTGGCCCAATAATAAAAGTCAGGAGATTGAATAGGAAAGTTAACAAAGACGGTTTAATTGAATACAGGCCCACTTAAACTTGTGCCATCACATTTGATGGACAAGTTTTACCCAAACTTTCTGTTTTTACACTTCACTAACTGTAGAACAGTATGTCTACCCTACCATTCAATGCCGCAAGTGTTGCCGATTTGGTCATGTAGAATCTTTGTCGCTCCAAACCCCGTTGCAGCAAGTGTGGCAATGATCACCCCGATGATGGTTGTAGCATTGCTGAGAGTGAAGCCTTCTGCGTGTTGTGCTCTGGAAGCCACTTTGCGAATAGCAGAGCCTGTCCGGAGTACAGTAGGCAGAAGACAATTAAAACAACCATGGCTGAGGAGGTAATTTCATATTCAGAAGCAAGTAAAACTGTTCCCACTTCTACTCGTAGCTATGCAGACATTGCTAAATCACAGACTCAGTCATATCGTAAAACTGTATTTCTTAAGCCAAAAACATGCTCCCCTTTCTCCCTCCTATGATAAAACAGCTCATCAGCAGCTCATTAGCACTCCCCATTCATCTCAGCCTAATGGCTCTGCTCTCAATAACCAACTTATAGAATCTCCTGAAAACTGGACTTCAATAATTGAACTTCTTAGTAAACTCCTGTTAAATTTAGTGTCTTCACCCAATAAAATTCAATTACCGTCCAACGTTGCTTCTTCACTTATTAATTCACTCTCATCCCATAATAATGGTTCGGTTTGTGTTCCTTCAATGGAATGTGAGGAGAGTGTGGCATAAAAAGCACGAGCTCACATTCCTTTTAACCGATACAAACCTTTAGCTTGTTCCCTTGCTGAGACTTGGCTAGTTCCGAGTCTTAGTTTCCGTTTACCTCCCTTTAATATTCTCAGATGCGATCGATCTGATGGCTATGGCGGCTCGGCTCTCTGCGTGAACAATCGTGTCGCACTTGTGGCTGTATCTTTGCCTTCACTAGGTGATGATATTAGCATTGTGGCTGGTAGGGTAGAGGGTATAATCCTCTTATCTTTTTATATTGCTCACCCTCATCAAAGTTTCCTTCCGATCTTAAAATGTACATTGGAAAACATAGAAGGCCATGTACTTGTTATGGGGGACTTCAACTGCCATCACTTTTTTTTTTTTTGAGGTTGGGAAATCATCAAATAACTTCTCCCGCTCTGGGCGGAGCGGGAGGGTGTGTCAGACTCTTACTGACTAAAACCCACCCGTATTCCTTCCTGTTGCCTGTGTTGCGGGGGCCTCGGTGAACCATAAGTACCTTCCCGCGACCCCAGCAGGCATCGGCCTTAGTGGACCCCTACTATATGTGCTGACGACATCTCTTTGAGGCGCGCGTGGAATACGACGCACCGTCGACCCGGGCCTGGTCCTTATCGGACGGTGAGCTACCCATTGCTCACCGTCCGCAAGCCCGCGCCTACGGTGGCCGAAAATCCGCCCGGGATTCCCGACGCCCTGGGCGTCTCCTGCGGCGGCTAGGGGCGAGAGGGCGCGAAACTTGCCTTTCCCTCAACCGTCCCGCCTCCTCCTTCGCGAGCTGCTTCGCAGAAGGAGGTGACGGCTGCCCATGCCCTCTCGCTCCGTACCATGGCCTGAACCAGGGCCGGACGCGAGAGGTCTCTGCCGCCGATCGCCTCCACGAGGATACGGCGGTGCTCTGCCCAAGCCGGGCAGACCTCCACCGTATGCTCCACCGTGTCCTCCGGGCGATCCACACAGTGGTGACACCCGGACGTTTCCTCCCGCCTTATCCGACACAGGAACCTCCCGAAGCTGCCGTGTCCGGTGAGGACCTGCGTCAGGCGGAAGGTGAGGACGCCGTGGCGCCTCTCCAGCCACTCCTCAAAGAGGGGACTTATCGCCGCAATCGTGGCGTGCCCAGCACTGGGTTGCGACAACCGTACTTTCCATGACGCCATGAGATCCCGCCGGAGCTCCGTCCGCTGTGCCGCAATTTCTCGCGGCAGCGGACTAACGCCCCGGCGTTTTACCTCCTCGCGCCACTCCCATACGTGCGCGAGGACTTTTGCCTCCAGATCCCATGGCGGCAATCCGGCAAGGAGGCTCGCTGCCTCACAGGAGACCGTGCGGTATCCCCGGACCATCCGGATGGCCATGACCCTTTGGGCCGCGCTCAACCGGAGGGCTGGCCGCAGCGCCAGAGAGCGCGCCCATACAGGAGCCCCGTAGAGGGCCATGGCCCGCATGACCCCCGCATAGAGCCTCCGGCAGGAGGCGTTTGGACCCCCTAGATTGGGCAGGAGCCGCTTCAATGCAGCGCCCGCCCGCTCCAGTTTGGGAGCCAAACGTCGGAAATGCTCCACGAAGTTCCACCGGCTGTCGAGGACGAGTCCCAGGTACTTCATCGTCGACTCGACGCCGATAGAAACCCCTCCTACCGTTATTTGGGACCCCAACGGTGGTGCGTTCCGAGGACCATGAAAACACATGGCCTCGAACTTGTGCAGTTCCACCTCGAGTCCCAATTGCCGGATCCTTTCGACGATTGTCGCAACCCCGCGTGCCGCTAATTCGGCCGCCGCCTGGTGCGACCTCCCCTGCGAACTGCCATCACTTAAGGTGGGGCTGTGAACGTTGCGACTCTTTTGGGGAAGGTTTAGTTGAAATCTTAGAAGATCTTAACCTGTGTATCCTAAACAATGGTTGTCCAACCCGTAGGTCTCTCCCTGGACAGCATAAGAGTTGTGTCGATCTCACCTTTTGCACACTGGATATTGCAGCGTCGTTTCATTGGGAGTGTACCAGATTGTCACATCGCAGTGACCACTATCCAATCATAATATCTTTGGCAGAAAAAACTTTCCTGGAAAAATCAAACCCTCCACTCATGAGGTATAATTTGTCTAATCCTGATTGGACACGGTATTCCTCATTATTGGAAGACAAAGTTGATTCACTCCCATTTGTTAAAGCATCAGCTCCACTACCGTTGGCTCAACTTCACTCGGCAATTTGTAGACAGTTAGAAATTAGCTACAAATATTTCATCAGGCGTTAAATTTACTGTCCTTGAGTGCTTGGTCAATGTCATGAGAGGTTAAAAAATATACGAAAGTACAAGTCATTCTCTGCGTGCTACATCCTGAGTTTTAATTTCCAAAATTCCTAAGACGTTCCTCCAGTTTTGTACATGGTCCATACGAACCGGATAATATATCTACATACTAGCAAAGTGGAATGAGCTGGAATTGGATATTCTGGAAATTTAATTTAATGAGTATTTGAGTGAAGAGGTGACGAACACGTTTTTGGAAGAAAAGTGGATCGGACATTAAGTGAAATAAAACAGGAAGTGTTTAAGCATTATACTATTTATTAAATTCACCCAGCACTCATTAATATTAAATCAGGTAAAATTAAATATAGGAATTAAGTATTGGTTATAAAAACTTAAATAAGGTTAGTAACATATTTTTATATCAGATATTTACAAAGTTATTTACCTATTTTATTCTTTTTGTGTATCTACAAGGAATTATTTACAGAGCATTAGGTTAAATCATATTTGTAAAATATAGTTAACGTGTACTTAAAATACAGTACAGTAGTGTTATTGTTAACCTACATTAGTTAGCTATTTATTTTTCAATATACAAATATTATTTTTTAATTTAAACCTTTACAATTGTTGCTTTGCTATCTATTTAATAGGTAGATAAATATTTTGTTTTGTTACGTTATTTCTTTAGAATAGTAAACCTTACCTACATACTTTCCTACAGTAGTTATTGTTATTTGCAGTGATTTAACTTAAAAGTCAAACTTGTACAATTAAACTTAGGTTAATTTTGCTTAGTCTCATTAGTCACTATAATAAGTATTTTTGTTACAAACAGTTTCGTTATAATGACATTATAATTGTATAATTACAGGTCTTCGACACTCTCCTTTCAAGATGACTGAGATTAAAGAACTTAAAAAGAAGCGAAGCAGTTATAAAGGAAGATTAACAGTATTTGGAAACTATTTAAGTAATCTAAAGGATGCCGAGATAACCCCCTATCAGGTAGTGGAGTTGCAAATGCGAGTCACCAAATTAGATGATCTTTACAATGAATTTAACGAGGTTCAATTGAAATTAGAATGCATGTGTGATAACATTGATGCTGAGATACTCGAAAGAACTACAATTGAATCTCAATATTATGGGTTAGTAGCTCAAGCTAAAGTTATGTTAGCTAACTTCTCAAAATCTGAGCAAGACGAAGTAAAATCGAATTGCAGTAGTGGTAAGCGTCAGTTCGTCAAGTTGCCTACAATTCAATTACCCAAATTCACAGGATCATATGATAACTGGCTTGAATTTCGCGATACCTTCGCTAGTCTCATTCATGGCAGTGACGACATAGACGAGATTAATAAATTCCATTACCTGAGGTCATCATTAACGGAATCTGCTGCTGTCGTGATCCAGTCAATTGAGTTTTCTGCTCAAAACTACAATGTGGCATGGGAGCTTCTTTGTGAGCGATTCGATAATGAACGATTATTAATTGAGAATCACGTTACGGCGTTGTTCAATGTCGAGCCAATCACTAAGGAGTCCTCAACTGCTCTAAAAGGTATTATAGACAATGTAAACAAAAATATCAGAGCGTTGAAAACATTAGGCGAGCCTGTTGATAGTTGGGACACATTACTTATTCATCTAATTCGACAAAAACTTGATACTATGACATTCCGAGAATGGGAGGAATACAAAGGGCATATAGATAAATCTAAACGAATCACTTTTAATCAGTTTATTCAATTTCTGCGTAATCGCGCTGACTTAATAGAAACACTGGAAAAATCACGTCATTCCACAACTAACATAAAACAGAACACTAAAATAAAAGCCTTTGTTACAACAAAAAACACTAGTAGTTCTTCATCACATAGTTGTACAAAGTGTAAAAGCGATCACAACCTGTAAAAGCGATCACAACCTCAATTCATGTCCACAGTTTTTATCATTAAGCGTCAACGATAGAATGTCTTTAATACCTAGCTTTAAGATATGTTATAATTGTTTACGTCACGGTCACTATCCCAATAATTGCAAGAAACCAGGATGTAAAATATGTAAACGCAAGCACCACACGCTTATTCATAACGCAGATTTCAAACCACAACCTGTTTCAAGCAAATCAACTGATGGTACGACCGATAAGGCCAAGGTTGAGTCATCCTCCACTGCCGACGTAAACAATGGTCACGTTGCACTCTCAGCTAATATCTCTGCGCATTCGCATACGAGCAGTACAGGCGACATCCTGTTGTCAACTGCGTTAGTTAGGTGCTACGATGTCAATAATAAAGAACACATCGCTCGAGCTCTTCTAGATTCTGGTAGTTCAGCGTGTTTAATGACCGAGAATTTATTTAAAAAGTTAAAATTACCTCATTTAAACACAGACAAATCTATACAAGGCGTAAATAAGTCACTTTCCCGTGTGGAGAAAGTATGTCGTTTGCACATTAAATCGTTGCACGAATCGTACACTAATGATCTCATGTGTTTTTATCTTGCCCACGATAACCGATAACGTTCCCGCTAGACAGGTAAATGTGAATATACCGTCAAATATTCACTTAGCTGATCCGTATTTCCACACACCCGCTTCTATTGATATTATTATAGGAGCAGACGTATTCTGGAGTCTATTAGGATCTGATAAGATTTTACTAGGTGATGGGAAACCAACACTTTATCAAACTAGACTTGGTTGGCTAGTTTGCGGCCCAATAAACGGCGGCTGTATTAATCATTCATCTCAATTTTCATCAATTAAATGTAATTTTACTCATTTTAACGATTATTATGAAGGTTCTTCCATTTCATTTGAGTTAGATGACATCCGAAAACAATTATCGCGTTTCTGGCAGCTCGAGGAAGTTTGTCATGAGTCATCAACTTATTCTGATGAGGAGATGTGCGAAGAACATTTTATAAAAAACACAACGCGCTTGGCAGATGGCCGGTTTAGCGTTAAAATACCGTTGAAGGAATCTTCGAATAGTTTAGGCGATTCATATCATCGTGCAAAACGATGTTTTCTGTCATTGGAGCGCAGAAATCTCAGCCAACCCTCACTCGATAAAATGTACAAAGATTTCATGACTGAGTACATTTCTTTAGGCCATATGTTAGAGTGTACTATTCATGAAGATCAGCGGTCATATTTTATTCCTCATCACGGAGTACTGCGCGAGAGTAGTAGTACAACCAAATTACGGGTAGTTTTTAATGCTAGTGCAACCACCACCTCTGGAAAATCTTTTAATACAATACAGATGGTGGGGCCTACCGTTCAGGATGACTTGACTGCAATCCTTCTTAGATTTAGAATGCACAAGTACGTGATCTCTGCTGACGTAGAGAAAATGTACAGACAGGTGTCTGTACATCCATCCGATAGGCACCTGCAGCAAATTGTTTGGCGTGATGATGCTTCTAGTCCTCTTAAAGCCTACCAATTGCATACAGTGACTTACGGCACGGCTAGTGCACCGTTTCTCGCTACTAGGTGCCTCAAACAGGTCGGTCTTGAATGTCAGGATCAAAAGGTCGCTGAAGTTATCCTTCATGATTTTTACGTGGATGACCTTTTGACCGGTGCAGACGTATTTGAGGAGGCTCAAATGTTGCGTCATGAGGTTACTGATGCTCTTGCTTCTGCTTGCATGCCTTTAAGGAAGTGGAAATCTAACGAACCCAGTTTAATTTCAGAACCATCTGGTAATTCTAATTTTGATTTCCACAAGGAAAATGATGTCCTCAATAAAACGCTTGGTCTTAGTTGGCAAACAAACACAGATAACCTGTGTTTTCCTATAAATGTTCCTGAACGTATAGAAAATACTAAGCGTGGCATGTTAGCAGTAATCGCGCGAATATTTGATCCTCTAGGATTGTTAGCTCCGTGCGTCGTGACTATGAAGATGTTGCTTCAAAAACTTTGGCTGGACGGGTTAAAGTGGGATGACCAGTTATCACCTGACGTTGGAATAATATGGGCGAACATAATTAAAGCCTTGCCTTGCCTTCATAACTTACGTGTTTCACGTTGTGTGGTCTGTGACGCATACAAACACGTTGAATATCATATTTTTACTGACGCTTCGGAGCGTGCTTACGGCGCTTGTTTGTATATTCGCAGTATCAATGAACAGGGTGACGTCGACGTGCGATTATTAATGGCTAAAAGTCGCGTCACTCCTATTAAACCTGTAACAATACCGCGACTTGAGCTTTGTGCCGCTGTGCTTGGTGCACGTTTATATCAAAAGGTTGCTAGTTCCCTTCGCACTAAACCAAGTAGTGTAGTATTTTGGACTGACTCCATGATAGTGCTGGGTTGGTTAAAAATGTTACCTATAAAATTAAATACTTTTGTTCGCAACCGTGTAGCCGAAGTCTTAGAATTGTCCGGTGCAGGCACCTGGAAGCATGTGTCGACACACGATAATCCAGCTGATTTAATAACCCGCGGAGCGGAACCTACCGCTATGCAAGCACTGGATTTGTGGTGGTTCGGTCCATGTTTCTTAAAGCGTGACAGTACTACATGGCTATCTCCTGCTATGATTCCAGGAATCTTACCAGACATCAAGTCTAGTATTTTAATTAATTTAGCCCAAGATCATGGTAACAACGATATATTTAAAGCTTTGATCGAGTTCAATCGTTTTTCAAATTTTATTAGATTACAGCTGTTGTTACGTTTTTCGTTTTATTAATACATGCAAAAGGCATTCAGCAAATACGTCCTTTTTTAATGCTCAAGAATTACAAAATTCGTTAAATTTTATTATTATTCAGTCTCAAAAAGAGTCCTTTCCTGAATATAAATTAATATTAAATAATAAAAAATTACCTCATAAAAATCGATTACTTAGCTTAAATGTGTTTCTAGATAAAAATAAAATTATTCGTATAGGTGGTAGATTACACAATTCCGAATATTCATTTGAAAAGAAACACCCAATCTTAATACAGTCCACTCATCACTTTGCGAAACTTTTGTTTAGATTTGAGCGATATGCTCAAATCTAAACAAAAGTTTCGCAAATATATATGAGCATATCAGACTAATGCACGCAGGTCCTCAATTATTACTGAGTACAATTAGAGAGACCTACTGGCCACTTGGTGGTCGCAATTTAGCCAGAGCATGTTATCGGCAGTGCGTTCGCTGTCGTCGTCTAAAGCCACAGGCAATTGTCCCTCAGATGGGTAATCTCCCATTGAGCAGGCTCTCACCAGCCGAGTTTCCATTTCAAAGCGTAGGAGTTGACTACGCAGGTCCTATGACCTCGTCTAGTCGTCAAGGTCGTGGATGTAGATTGGTTAAGGTATACATTGTTATTTTCGTGTGCTTCACTACAAAGGCCATTCATTTAGAGTTGGTGGGTGACTTGACGAGCAGTAATTATTTACAGGCTTTACGTCGGTTTATGTCTCGAAGAGGAAAACCACTAAACATCTACTCCGATAATGGAACTTCGTTTGTAGGAGCCTACAATGAGATAGCCGATTTCTTGAAACGCAATTGTGACTTCATATCTGATAGTGTGTCTCAAGATGGTATCAAATTTCATTTTATTCCTGCTTACGCTCCACATTTTGGTGGTCTCTGGGAGGCGGGTGTCAAATCGACCAAATTTCATTTGTCCCGAGTGCTGGGCAATTGTAATCTGACATACGAAGAGCTTAACTCCACTTTGGTACAAATTGAAGGCATTTTAAATTCTCGGCCACTCACACCGTTATCGTCGAACCCAGAAGACCTGTTGCCTCTCACTCCAGGTCATTTTTTAATTGGACGACCTCTCACGTCTCTTCCCGTAAAAGATATCCGGGACTACTCCACTCATCACTTAACGCGCCATCAACGTATCGAACAGCTGCGGCAGCATTTCTGGTCGAGATGGAACAAGGAGTATGTCTCCGAACTTCAGCAGCGTGTAAAGTGGCGTACTGGCAACGACAGCCTGAACCTGGATTCCCTCGTTGTCATAAAGGAGGAGAACCAGCCACCCATGAAGTGGAAGTTAGGCCGCATTGTTGGTCTTCATCCTGGCACAGATGGCATAAGCAGAGTTGCTGACATCAAGACTCAAACTGGGACCATCAGACGAGCATTCTCCAAGATTTGCCCTCTATTGGAAGACTGTTGAAAGGCGAGCTTCCAACGGCCGGGGGCATGTTAAAGCATCAGCTCCACTACCGTTGGCTCAACTTCACTCGGCAATTTGTAGACAGTTAGAAATTAGCTACAAATATTTCATCAGGCGTTAAATTTACTGTCCTTGAGTGCTTGGTCAATGTCATGAGAGGTTAAAAAATATACGAAAGTACAAGTCATTCTCTGCGTGCTACATCCTGAGTTTTAATTTCCAAAATTCCTAAGACGTTCCTCCAGTTTTGTACACCATTTTAATTTCCCGTGATTTTGATCCTCCTGGTCCCCTCTATGTGGCAGACTGTTATAATAACCTCATTTCTGCCATAACAGCTAGTGCAGAATCATGCTTCCCTATAAAAAATTCAGCATGTGGGCAGATTGCTTCCCCACCATGGCGGGATCAGGAATGCACAATGGCCATAAGGGAAAGAGATGATGCTGAGAAGGTGTACAATGAAGCGATGGTTAGCGATAACCTAATAGCTTTTAATAGGATCCTTGCTAAATCTAAAATATTGTTGCGAAGGAAGAAACGTGCTGGTTGGGCTGACTTTTGCGGTTCTCTGTCCCCCTCCACTTCTTTATCTGTTGTATGGAAGAAGATTAATCGTTTTAGATCTGGATGTTCCCCTGCAATTTCTTCTCCCATCCCTCGAAAGACTGCTGAGCAGTTCTTTGATAAACTGGCTCCTCCGTATGTTCCATCGGAAGCAGAACATAATCAGCCGTCTCTCATTTCTTCAGAGGATCCTTTGGATGCACCATTTTCTATTCAGGAGCTTAACTCTGTTTTAAATCATGTTCATGACTCTGTCCCCGGTGTAGACGGTATTGTCTATTCCTTAATGTCTCACGTAGGTCATAGAGCAACAAAATATTTTTTTGACATTTTAAATTTTTCTTACACACATGGCTGGGTACTCGATCAGTGGAAAACTCAAATTATCATACCTATTTTAAAACCTGGCAAGTACGCTGATGACCCAAACAGCTTCCGACCAATCGCTTTGTCATCAGTCCTTGCAAAATTTTTAGAACACTTAGTAAAGATCTGACTAGAATTTATAGTAGAATCCAGACATCTACTTCCTGGGTCTCAATTTGGCTTTAGAAAGGGACTCAGTACCATGGATAGTGTTGGAGTTTTGGATGCAGATATACGCTCAGCGTTTTCGAGAAATGAATCCGTAGTCACTGCCTTTTTAGACATTTCATTTGCTTATGACAATGTTCTTCTTCCCATTCTCAGGCAAAAATTGCAACAGTTGAGAATACCGGAGAGAATGGTCCAGTGCATCTGTAGTTTGCTTATGTCTTGGTCTTTGGTTTTGAGAGTTCCAGGTGAGGAATTTGACGTCAGGATGTCATGGAAGGGCCTACCACAAGGTTCTGTTCTTAGTCCCTTACTATACAATTTGTACACAGCTGATATCGGTTCATGCATCAATAACGATTGTCAAATTCTTCAGTATACTGATGACTCAGCCTTATATGTGATAAATAACTCAATCAGCGACGCTGCATCATCGCTCTGCGTATCTCTTTTTTTTTTTTTTTTAGGGTGGGAAATCATCGAATAACTTCTCCCGCTCTGGGCGGAGCGGGAGGGTGTGTCAGACTCTTACTGACTAAAACCCACCCGTATTCCTTCCTGTTGCCTGTGTTGCGGGAGCCTCGGTGACCCATAAGTACCTTCCCGCGACCCCGGCAGGCATCGGCCCTAGTGGACCCCTACCTATGTGCTGACGACATCTCTTTGAGGCGCGCGTGGAATACAACGTGCCGTCGACCCGGGCCTGGTCCTTACCGGACGGTGAGCTACCCATTGCTCACCGTCCGCAAGCCCGCGCCTACGGTGGCCGGAAATCCGCCCGGGATTCCCGACGCCCTGGGCGTCTCCTGCGGCGGCTAGGGGCGAGAGGGCGCGAAACTTGCCTTTCCCTCAACCGTCCCGCCTCCTCCTTCGCAAGCATTACTGCTTATTGCTTATTGGTGTCTGGTGGGGTGCACATCCTTACACTATGAAACTTGTATACAAGGTTGGACAGAATTCAGGCTAAGTGTCTACGGATCATATCGGGTTGTATGAAGTCCTCACCAATTAACGCATTGCAGGTAGAGTGCGCAGATACGCCGCTTTTTTTTTTGTTTTTAA
Organism: Atethmia centrago; assembly: GCA_905333075.3. Classification (NCBI taxonomy): domain Eukaryota; kingdom Metazoa; phylum Arthropoda; class Insecta; order Lepidoptera; family Noctuidae; genus Atethmia; species Atethmia centrago. The sequence continues at coordinate 6,228,031 of HG995376.1, forward strand.
AAGCCTTTCGTTGTTATCAAAATTTAAATTCCCCTATTATTCAACTTCCGAAACTTCCTATTTTCAGTTTTGACTATAAAATTATGTACATGTTTTAAACCGGATATTTTCTTCAATATTGGCATATCTCAAAAGTCTCTGTCGGCTATTTTCAATGCGGCGGTTGGTGAGCGATATGGTTCAATTTCGAAAGTTTTTCTGAAAGGTGCTGCGGTATACTACCAAAACTCCAAAATCATTTTAGAATTCAAATGCCCTGTACAATCATCAGTATTTACGGGTGAGTGTGTGGCCAGAATAGAGGCGTGTCTATTTATAGTGGCTCATAGCATACGATCTGGTGTCATCTTTACGGATTCCCTTAGTTGCTTGCAAACATTAAAGCAGAATCCTTTCAAGAGTAAATTGCATAGTCCAATTCTGCTTCAAATCAAAAAGTCTCTTTTCTCTTGTGCCAAGAATCACAAAACCGTACACTTGGTTTGGATTCCGAGTCATTGCGGTATAAGAGGAAATGAATATGTTGACGCTCTTGCTAAGGATGCTGTTACGTCCCAAGCCGTTGACCTTAAACATTTTCAATGCCAGGGCTACGATTTGCTGAATCTTCCAAAAAAGAGCATGCTAACCTCATGGCAGGTGCAGTGGCAAAATTCTAGTAAACGGAAAGGTGCCTTTTATCACGCAATACAGCCTAAGGTTACACCCAAGCCTTGGTTTTACCCTTACAAAAAATATCCAAGAAAGTGTTATCGATTATTTGCCGTCTCCGTATAGGCCATTGTTGTTCTCCGGTTTTCCTTCACAAAATCCGGGTCAGAGACACATCGCTTTACGAATGTGGGTTGGATGAAGGTACTTTGGAGCACATTTTTTTTAACTGCTCCTATAATAACCCAGCCCATGACTTGTATAGTCATCTCCCTAAATTAAATATCCCTGTCCCAACTAATTTTCCATCCCTACTAACATACTCTTCCACAAAGCTCTTCGGGGCTTTGATGTTTTTTATCCGCGTCAATGACCTCAAATTATGATGATTTTTGTGTGGTTTGTGTTCATTTATGTACATATTTAATAATATAACTAACAATATTTTTATCTTTTTGTTTCAGTGTACAAATACTCGTCAACAAGTTTCACACTAAATCCAATAATTAATTATTTTATCAACAAAATAATAAATATTCCATTTTATTTTTTTTTACCTGTACGTTTTCTCAACACATTGACATTGGCAGAATTGTCGACATCGGCACCATTGCCATAGAAAAAAATTGAATAGAATATAATAGAACGAAATGAACTTAAAAACATTATTACATTGTTACTTTTGCGAAGTTTTTGGTCTTTGTTATATATAATGGACTCTGATGCCGCATCAATTGAAGACCCGGCTTTACCCTTGGACACTGATCTGCTCATGACAATGCCCCTGGGGCTATTTTGTTAAACGTGGAACCGGCTATAAATGACAACCTTAGCATGAACGCTGACGCTCCTGCGCACGATCTGGTTGCCCCCAGTGGGAATGAGAACCAATGCGATTCAAAGTAAGAGAATATCATTATTATAAACCAAATGATTTATTTTGGAATATAAATACTCATAATTGTAACTTTTTCAGGGACAAGTTTTAACATTAGACATGCTAAATATGAACCATTTTTACACTCTCCTGCAACCTTATTACTATAATTCATTTCTTTGAGGCATAAACTACTAAAAACCCTAGTCATTAAATATACAACGGCTTAACGTAAATATACTTAATGTTCACGTTAAGCCAAATTGCCCTAACAAACTGAGCAATTCCCTTTATAATCGTCAATAACATTTCTTAGAACTATGAGTTCTAGGAAATAGTTCTAGGTTCTATGAATATGTAATAGTGTTTTACAACTAATAAACAAATTAGCTTAAAATCAGTGTAGTTACTTAATCACTTCTTTTCAGACATATTAGAAGACTAAACAATTTGTAATTTGGTATTTTGGTGGTATGCAAAGTTTTAAAACTCATTTTGTGTTGATATATATCTAGCTCAAATATAGTTGTCTACGTATTTTTTTTTTTGGCTGGGAAATGTCAAATAACTTCTCCCGCTTTGGTCGGAGCGGGAGGGTGTGTCAGACTCTTACTGACTAAAACCCACCTGTATTCCTTCCTGTTGCCTGTGTTGCCAGGGGCCTCGGTAACGCTTTCGAACTTTCCCGCGACTGCGGCAGGCATCGGCCCTAGTGGACCCCTACGCTTGTGCTGACGACATCTCTTTGAGGCGCGCGTGGAATACAACGCGCCGTCGACCCGGGCCTCGTCCTTACCGGACGGTGAGCTACCCATTGCTCGCCGTCCGCAAACCCGCACCTACGGTGGCCAAAAATCCGCCCGGGATTCCCGACGCCCAGGGCGACACCTGTGGCGGGATGTAGGTACTATAAACCTCTGCCTACTCCTTCGGAGATATACGGGTGATGCTATATAATGTTACGTGTATTTAAAAGTCTGTGTTCTTCAACATAAACACTTAAAGGAATCATTTCATATCTAAAAATAAATAACAATATGATAAGATAAAAATAAATAACAATATGATAAGATTAAAAATAGGGTATATTATTTTCGACAAATTGGCACCAAAAAATTCATAAATAATTAGCACTATAATCACCTGTACGGATATTCATGTTAAACTTTCCGTTTAAGAGATAATTAGATTTTTCATACTAATTTCATACAATTTTTTCGTAAAAAAAATATAATTCCTTCGTTTTTGAGCAGAATTAACTCAGGTGTCATTTTTGTATAAACGTAGTAATGACTAATAGAAGCTAAATCCGGCAAAAAAAATTAAATCCCTAAGTCTATAAAAGCCGATTTTCAGCCCACCGTGCGATGTATCATATCATATTGCTTAACCTGTAAAGCCCCTGAAAATCAATTGTGTCTCATTAGCCGTCCTTGACCAATTAATGCATTCGCAATGGAATAAAAGCTCCAAATCGTACACGACCGTCGGCATATCGCCGCACGTTAGTGTGCGCTCACAAGCCCTGTAGAGCAGATCTATTCACTCGCACTACATCTGTCGTGAATAAGTACATTATAATTCGGCCGCGTACTAGAACTGACGTTATTAAAAATGGAGTCCAGAATGATAACCGCGATTTTAGTGACTTTGATCATTTTTAAATCATTGTGTTTGCCAGTGTTACAAGTTCCAGGGCAGTTTATAGCCAGTGTCCAAAGTAGTGAGCTAACTGGAAGAAAAACCGTGATGAATCCTTATACATTTCTTAGTTCTGGTGAAAATATCCAAAGTTTGAACCACGTAAAATTAATTGATGTTTTTACAAGTTCCGACAATTCCGACAAAAGAAAGCAAACTGGTGTCAGAAAAGCTGCACAAAAGGTCAAGAGATATATTATGAAGCAAAAGGCTAAATGTCCATCAGACACGAAATGGTTTGCAGATCGGTGTGTGACTTTAAAAAGGTATTTTTTTTTCTACTTTGACATAGGTTTTGTACATCATTTTCTATAGTTGTTAGTGATACTTGTAAGCAATTTTTAATTAGTATTGTTTTTAATTTCAATTTATATTCCACCGGAGATTTATTTTTAACCGACTTCCAAAAAGGAGGAGGTTCTCAATTCGGATGTGCATTTGCTCTCAGAAAGCACAGTTTGGTAAAGTGGGACTGATGATGAGACTACAGATGGCCGTCGAAACTACTTTTTTTTTTTAAATCTTTATTTATTTGAAAGGGTTTTATCACTTAGTGATAATGTCACCCTCATAACAGAACATTCAGCAACTTAAAACTAAACAATGGGTAATAAACAGTTATTATTATAATTATAACCTTACTAGTGTTGTCCGTATTCGTTTTGGTAAATAACCAACAACAGTCGGCACATCATCCTAGCCTCCTGCGACAAAGGGGACGCTAGGATGCTGTTACATTAAGGAACTGCTTATTATAAGTATATAACGGGTTGCGATTCGATTACTTTGATATGGTTGCTAAGCCATTTAAAAATCAAAATGCATATTGAGAGTGGCAGTTCTCCTGGTTCATAAAAGGAGAACTCCTCAAAAATTAACGTCTCTGCATCGGGAAAAGCAATATTTTGTAAAAAGGTGATAAGCAGTTGACATATGCTATAGTAACTTAGATAAATTACAAACTGACCCACTAAAAGTAAAAAATAAACACTACGAAGTGAAAAATAACTTTAATTTCGGAAGTCGGTGGCAAAAAACTAAAATACACATCCAAAGACACCGACTTCCGAAATTAAAGTATTTTTTCACTTAGTAGTGTTTTTTTGGAAGCTGTTTTTTTTGTAATATTTTTTTTATATTATTCGCACTTTTATTCAAAAAAATAAATAACTCAAAATTTCCTTACTTCGAGTTTTTACCATAAAGTGAATTAACTTCGCACGGAGAATACGTTCAGTTCAACAGCATTATGATGAAAATTACAATACTTATTTGTGCAACAAGAGAGCAAAGTCGTTTTTTGCTGCGAGTGCTGATTTTGAATCCTGAGTGTGGCGAGGGATTCAAAGGCACGAGATGCAAAAAACTGTAACACACATAACTTTTCACTTCAGCAGCGAGAACACTTTAGGAGATAAAATAATAAACAGGAATAGAATAAAATAACTATTTATTGTGAATCAAAATAATTAACATTGTAGGTAGAGGTACCAATTCAATAAAATAGAACATTTTAAAAGTTGAAAGTAAAATGACTGCAATTCTGCAAATTAAAAGTAACAGATTTATTTGGCAACGTTATAGTTGCATTGAGTTGAGTTTGATTATAAATTATCTGGGTTAAGGTTTCTGTTTCGGTGGCGGATTGAGAAGGAACAACGGTGAACGTTGGTGACTCTGATCGGCTTTCTGTATAAGTAGGTACACTGTGCGTCGTTGGAAGTGGATGGGCGTGGGTGAGACCAAGGTACCGAGATCGAATTCAGACTTTTTGTTTCCACTATTCGCTTACAGATTTTCGACTTATTTTCTATTGAGTCTTCAATATAGCCTTCTGAAACCGTATTGGATTTCCACCCGCCGTGACGTTTTAAAGTGGTGAGATCGGCTCCGGAATCAGCCAAGAGCGTTGCCGAAGTTCTCCGAAAGCAGTGACCCGTATATAGCTGAGGCTCTTCCAGTTTTAAGAAAGTGGCAATGTCTCGCGGTATAGCACCTATTTTATTTACTCCCACAGGCTATCTTGAGCATTTATTATTATGGTATTGTATGAAAAATCGGGCGGTTTTTATATTGGCTGGACGTAAATTTTGGTGTGTTTCTACAATAGTTACATATTCTTTGCGTACGACAAAAGACCTGTCAAGGTTCGTCTTCATATTTTCAATTTTACTAACAGTAATTTATCTCAATGCTTTTCGATATTATTAACTGTTAGCTGTAATAGCTCGTTATTGCGACACGCTCCACTAATTCCTATGATCAGTACAACCTGTAATGAAAATATTACATAATTAATATGCATAATTTAACATTTACAGCATTTACACATCGTAATAAATGTTTTAACAGTATTGCTAAGCCAGACTAGGATTCATTGCGCCTCCAAAAATTAGTAGTAGGCAGTAAGTACCTACATAACAGTCTACACATAAATTTTAATAAATAACAACATAGATTCATAGGTACCACTTACTTTAGCGGCAAGAAAATTGCAGTCCGGAGCTTCATTAAGAAATTTTTCTATGTTAAGAGCCGTGAAAATTTTGGACTTTTTAGCCTTATGCCCAACTGACATACTTTTAGAAAAGATGCGAGTTTTGCGTATGTTTCAACATGCACGTTATGTTTTGTTTTTAAAGTAGCTTTCATCATTGAGTAAATACTCCACATTGTAGATGATCGCCTCGCCTGTGATAAATCTAAAAAATAAGATAGCAACACCGTCTCCGAAAAATTGCTTGCGCCCTTTAGACTCCATTCATTGAAGACATGGTAAGCTTTCAGATATTCATTGCGAGACTTCTCAGGTAGGAAACTTAATTCTGCAAGAGTTAAAACAACAAGTTATTAAACTTGTTGTTTTAACGTAAAAATATGTAATGATAAAAATATGCGATGTAATTTATTTTTAAAATAAATTACAACAATATTGATACCAAATAATAGCTAGTAATGAGACAATTCCATGTATATATTATTGAAACTAAAAAGCTTGAATTAAAACAAATTATTAAATAACAAAAAACGACTACTAAAACACTTAGCTGAAAAGAGAAAAACAAGCATTATAATCTATAGAATTTTGGTATCGCAGGCGGGACAAACCAATAACCTGAAAAATGGTGTAACTTTTGTTTGTCTCCCCGGCTAACTCTAAATATTTGACATTTGTATGTACGAGTATGTTATGACTCTGACCTTAATTTAGTCTAATAAAGTATAGTAGCTCAAAACTAAAACTATGGCTATTCTATCAAGGCTATATCATATTAACGTAGTGTGTAATTTTGTCATGAGATTTTTTTTTATGTACTAGAAATACAACTAATACATTAACTTCAGTTTTATTTCGAGTACATAAAAAACGCACTAGGCTTGCACGAATTATCGTGTGCTAAAGTTCATCCAAATCCTATTTCGCTCCCCTCTGGAGAATTTATTCGTTTCGATTCGGTAATGGAAGATACACTCAATAGGTTAAAAAGTAGTAACAAAAGTATAATTTTATGTGGAGATTTTAATATTAATATTTTAGATGTTACTACGAGGGGAGTTACTTAGAGGGGCTTGTGGCTAAGTAATAACAGCCGCTCGGGTCAATCGATCAGGTTTTTTTTCGGACTAAATCACCCATAACTTTTTTTGTTATTAACCTTTTTCGGATCTGATTCCACACATAATTGTATTTTAGTGCTCTATCGACCTGTCTAACATTTATTTAAATATGTTAGCTATTTAACAAAATAGACGTCCCTTACACCAATGTATTTTGTTAGTAATGTCCCTTACTGACCAAGTATCTTGTAGTCCCGTCCCTTACATTAAATTGACTTCTACGTTAGATCCAATCTGTTATTAAAAAAATAGTTTAAAGGACTTATTGAAAAAAATGTATGAAATAAATACAGTGTAAAGAGATTGTTGACAGAAAATGAAGTACACACTTTTGACGTACGGATAAAAAAAACATTTAAGAGCCATGACAATGTATTAGAACCGTGTGTGTGTCGCTTACATGTAAGGTTTGTACGTTTTAATAGCCAATTTCTATTAGTTGGAATAAAAAAAATATATTTCATTTAATATGTTTATTATAACCAAATTATTAAAAAAAAAGTATGACCTGTACTGACTTTGAATTCTTATTCAAATAAAAGAGTAGCTGCAAATAATCATAATAGAGCCTATAGGGCTAATTAATCAAATTAAATTAAACAAATTTATTTCTACAGCTTAATCAGCCTTCAATAATAATCAATGTTTAATCATTATAATCATTAAAAAAAATTAAGATCAATAAACGTTTCGTTAGAATTACAGGTTTTTTTTTATCAACATTATCTTCTTCGTCCGTTTGATTCAAATTGTCAATCACTTGAGCGCAATATGGTAGCTTTAAATAATCTTGAAGAAATCTACTAGGCGTAGCATTCACGCACAATTTTTTTAAATCTTTGTATTTTGCCAACGATATTGGCAACTTGGTGTTATAAAATGGTCTTAATTCTATGCAATTATTTTCCACTGTTATATCAGGCGAGTCTGCTAGCGGTGACGGCACACTAACAGATGTTTTACTCTTAACCTTACCCTTTCCCGTCCCTTTTCCTTTTCCCTTCCCATTTTTCGTTTTACGTTCTGTATTACTCCCTATCTTTTTGGCTGCCAATTCTCCATTTATTTTGATGACATAAACAACCGCTTCCTCTTTCATAGAGTGTTTAGTCCAAATGGTCGAAACGTACTCTCCAAACAGTAAATTTTCGCGCTTCTCGTTCAATAACGAGTGCATGCTGTTAACTGGCATGTAACTATGACCGGTCGGTAAAAACTTAATCTGAATTGTTTCGAAATTCTTGAATATCTACAAAATAATGCAATATTGCCAGCATTGTCCTATTACGATCTTGTCCAGTGCAAGCATCGCAATACAGGATAACTTTTGGCACGACCCTGTCTCTTTTGACCTTCGTTTTCCGTCACATTCACCCCAAACATAGCAAAACCCGTTTTGAGTACAGTTTTCATAAATCGTAAAGTTATACACAGTGTATTTTCTGCTATAGAATAACAAAATATTGCCATGAGGCGTATTTAAAATCTTTTGTAAATCAAAGCTTGCAACTAGAGTGTTTACAGAATAGTTTTGGTGACTAGTAAATAATAAGTAGTATCTTTTTCTTCCACGTGATCTTTAATCTTTTCCTTATCCTATTCTGCCTCCTTTGGATTATTTTCATGTTTAGCGCAAATGTTACACTTATCCTTCTTCGGAACGTAAATTTAGGTTGGGGAAAAAGTCTTTTCGCATTATAGTATTTATGTATGAACTTGTAATAAAATCTCTTTGGGTATACTATGTGTATCTGGCTGGTTTTGGTATCATTGAAAGTTTAAATTTTAAAGAACATAATATAATTCCAAATTCAAATTAGGAAAATGTGTGATTTTCATTTGTTTTTCGTACCGTCAAGATGAGTGAATCTAATGAAGAAATTCGATACATTTTAAACAAAAAAGAATTACTACAATAAAGGTAAAAATGCAACGCAAGCCGCGAAAAAAAATTGCGAAGTTTATGGACCTAGTGCAGTGTCTGTGAGAGTAGCACAAATTTGGTTTAAGCGTTTTCAATCCGGAAATTTTGATGTCAAAGATGCACGTTGCTCTGGTCGCCCTATTACGAATAAAATGGATGCCATTTTTGAAAAAGTTGAACAAGATCGGCATATCAGTAGTTACGACGTAGTTGAAGAACTGGGAATTGACCACAAAACAGTTTTGCCGCATTTGAAAAAAACTGGGTACACAAAAAAGCTCGATATTTGGGTACCCCACGAGCTCACTGAAAGAAACCTAATGAACCGTGTATTTGTGATTCTTTATTACGACGTAATGAAACCGAACCATTTTTGAAGAAGCTGATAACTGGTGATGAAAATGGATCACGTACGACAAGAACGTACGAAAAAGGTCGTGGTCAAAGGCCGGTCAGGCTTCACAGACTGTGGCGAAACCCGGGTTAACTCGCAACAAGGTGATGCTTTGTGTGGTGGGATTGGAAGGGCATTATTCATTATGAGCTGTTATCACCAGGCTGGACCATCGATTCAGAACTCTACTGCGAACAACTGATGAGATTAAAGCAAGAAGTTGAGAAAAAGCGACCGGAATTAATCAACAGAAGGGCCCTTCTGTTGATTAATTCCGGCCGTTTTCTCTCAACTTCTTGCTCTAATCTTTTTCATCATGATAACGCTAGACCTCACACACCTCACATACCAAGACCCCTTCGTGCCTCGGAAAGGACGTTAAGCCGTTGGTCCCGGCTGTCATTTGTAGATCTTTGACAGTCGTTATGGGTCGTCAGAAGCCCGAAAGTCTGACAACCAGTCTTACCAAGGATAGTATAAGTAGTAAAAATTTTATGAAAAAAAAAACTATTTTTCACGAACCATGGCTCCCCATTACGTATAAATGTTCACTAACCTATGTTACCCGGGATAACGCAACGCTTCTAACGATACCACATACATTGATATCGGTTTAGCCGTTTAAAAGTTATGGTTGAATAAAGAAACTCACAAACATACACGAATCCTGAAAACATAACACTCCTTTTTTTGGGCAGTCGTGTAAAAAGGAGTCCCCATAATTATAAATGCAAATTTCTGTCTATTTGTTTGTGTGGTTTTCACGGCCAAACGGCCCGATCGATTTGGATGAAATTTTGCATGGGGTAGTTTAGGGGAAAGGGGTCATTCATGTATTACGTTATCAGCGTTTCAGTCATTTTCAACCCCTTGCCAGCAATGGTAAGCAAAGCTCCTATTCTTATGTAAACGTCACCAACAACGAACAATATTATGAAACAGAACCAAAGCGAATGTGTTTTAGTTGAATTTCTTTGAATTTAAAAATACTCGCTTTATTTCTCGTTGACAAGATTGTTCGTTGGTGTCCTCATTTAATAGTACATTGTGTCACAAGAGGCCAAAGGTATGTTCTTTATTCACGATTGTGCATTTATGGCCCGAGCCGTAGGCGTGGACTGTTAACCTCACGTGGGAATACATTTTTTGGGCGAGAGTATCACATAGCGCTTTTCGTTACACATACGAGGAAACAAAAATATTCAATCAAACATTTCTTGCAAACACAACATGGCGCAATCATGGCGCCGATTTTGGGTCAGACAAATAAGTTTTTTTGTGCGTCATCTATTTAGCTTCTGTCAATTGCGACCAATCATCAAATTCAACATTGTGACTTTATGGCTAAACTAAAAACTATTTACTGAAACCTTACATCAAAATAAAAATGCAAAAAAAAAATAGCCTACTAGATTTTATTAGTCTAATGAAATTTAATATTGTGGCTTTACGGCAAAACTAAAACCTATTTACCGAAACCTCACGCTAAAATCAAAATTAAAGAAAAAATAATCGTAGCCTACTAGATTTTTGTAGACCAATCAAAGACCTCCTTTAGTGGGAAGTAATGTTAGACGAATAATCAAATGTGTCGATTACATTACGTATGGTAATGTTACATTTTCCGCCATGGGCGAAAAAAGCCCAACTTTTCCCCCTATTATGCGGGATCAAAATAACCCTTTATGAGTAGGTCGTATCGTGTTGCCCAGTAACTGGGTTGTGGAGGTCAGATAGGCAGTCGCTCCATGTATAATACTGGTATTCAGCTGCATGTGGTTAGACTGGAAGCCGACCCCAACATAGTTGGGAAAAGGCTAGGCAGATGATGATGAACGCTAGACCTCACACATATTTAGCCACTCAGCAAAAATTATGAGAGTTTGGCTGGGAGGTGACTTCGTTCAATGAAGACTTGCAGTCTAGGTTGGACACAGACAATCACTCCACAGCAGGAGATCTACACGTTTGTTTATTAATTATATTATTTATAACGTTCCAGGTCTTTTTAGGGTTATTTTTGGCTTTCACCAATTCATTTTTTTCGTGATTGTGTTTTAATCTTTGTAAAAGCTTATTGCAAAAGTTGCGATAACGCAATATTATAGTATAATTGTCTGGCGTCTTATTGTGTTCTCGGTGCAAATTGTCTCTATGCCTAATACATCTTAGTAGCCCTGGAGTGATCCACGGCTTGATTATTCTCAGCCTAGAAGGAACGCAAGAGGTAATGGTATTGTCATATATTATAGACACAATAGTATTAATAAGGAATTCAGTAGCCCAATTAGGATTGCTCATAGACAAGATGGTGCTGAAATCGGTTTTTGCAATTTCAGTAACAACCTTAAGCATATCTACTTTCGAGACGACTTTAGTCGTATGTCTACTTTAGTGTACTTTAGTGTATGTGGGTCATTTTTATTTATTTCTTGTTGTTTTTTTTTTTCTCTTAGTTTTAATGATGGTCTGGCATTTTGAGTTCTTTATGCGGCCAACCTAATTGTCCTTTTCTTGGTATTGTTCGTCGAGTCGTTGAGCTCCTTAAGTTTTGAGTTGAGCTACACGATTACTGACAAATGGCACTGACTGGTCAGGTCCACTCAAATTTGTGTGGTTCTTTCCTCAAAAGACCATTTCAGACATAGATCTACATGGTCCTCACATGATCTGACCAAGATTATGTCTGGACTTTAAAAGAGACTTTGACCCTTGAGTTTGCTTCGCCATTTCTTCTCAGGGGTAGTCACATAGGAAATGTCGACTCCATCTAGCTTATTTTTTAATATGACGTGTAAAAGTGATTCTCATATCCTATTTACAGAATAAACAATTTCATTTCATTTCATTGTCGTTTTGGAACATTTTTTAAACAAACGAGTACTGGGACGTGATCGGTAATGTGACTGTCCAGAATAAGCGATACTACCAATTTCACCCCTTTAATCATGACATGATCCAAGCAATTTTTATCTCTGGTGGGGAGAGTATAGGCCGGTAAGAGCCCGTGTGATGCAGTCAAAATCATGTATTCATTATAATTTGGATCATTGTTAGTTGTACTAATGTTAATGTTCATGTCGCCCACGAGAAATATATTTTTGTGGGAGGATACAGAGGCAAGTATAGTACTGAGACTATTTAAGAAGTTACCTATGTTACGAAAACATGGCGGCCTGTACACAGCAATGATTATAATGTCAGTGAGTTTACAGATTAAGCAGTTAGCATCAACAAACTCCGGCTCCATAATACAATAGGTATTGTAGACCTGTAAGAACATAGATAACTTAACTAGACCATCATTTTTATTTAGGCTATTTGTAGACGTTGGTAGAATTAAAAGCACAAAATGATGAGCTACGTAATATCAAGGCTGAGATTGAGGACTCCGCTATGTTAATGAATGCCACATACGAGGAGATTAGAACTAGTATGAGGAGGCTGGAAAGTGAACGCACAGAGCAACGTAAATATATAGACCAGCTGGAAAAGCAAATGAAAGATTTTCAAGAATATCATAGGTCCGCCGTGATTGAGCTGCGTAATATCTCCCCAAAGCCTAATGAAAACACAAATGACTTAACGGAAATAGTCGTGAGTGTGTGTAGATCATTGGAAGTACAGGTAAAACCGGAAGAGTTTCGGGACATTTATCGAGTGCTGAGTAGCCAAGACCCTTCTAAGCAAATTATTGCAGAATTTCAATCAGTCACTCTGAAAAAGTACTTCGCGCTGAACGCGATTTTAACAAAGGGAAGCCACTCTCCGAAAAAATAAATAGTGAGCAGTCTGGCTTGATGGGTGAACGCACCCCCATCTACATCGCTGATCGTCTTCCAGCAACTGCCAGGAAACTTTTCTACGACGCACGAAAATTTTCTAAAAGTAATGGATGCCAATACTGCTGGACGGCTAATGGAAAAAAAATATTCGCATGAAAGAAGGGGATAAACCAGTACTTATACTGTCTGAATCCAGCTTTCAACACTTACTGCATGATTAGTAATTTCTTCAATGTTCAAGTAACATTAGCTTCTATATTGTGTGGGAATAATTTTATTTCTTATTCTTATTTTATAACATTTGGTAACTACTTTAAACAGTCACATTCATACACTTACAAAAATCAAATACATAATACAACTTTACAATTTATCACTCAAGAATACAACTTACTCACGTACACTCAACACACTCACAAGTCACAAGGTTTATTATTTTTAGTAAATGGTTTCCATCTTTCGACGCGATACACTGTGAGAGGGCAACTTCGAACATATTGTCTATTTCAGGTTTTAATAGGGATTATTAAGGTCCATTTCTGTAATGCCTTAAGGCTGGAAATAAGACTAAACGTGAAATCTTTAACTGCACATCACATTAAATTAAATAAAAATGATTGACGTGAATGAAATCATAAATAGCTTGGATACATGTGGGTCCCACGAAACGTTTATTTGCCCCCCTGATAGATGCCTTCAGATATTGGGAAACCCCAATTAAACTATGAATGTGCTGCATCTAAATATACACAGCATCAATAAGAATTTCGATAGCGTCCTGGTGTTATTAGCTTCTATAAAAATTAGGTGTGACGTGATAATTTTTTCGGAATGTTGGCTGAACGAAAATACTAATGTCCCAATTCTCCAGGGATACTCGGCTTATTCGTCTACAAATAGCCTAAATAAAAATGATGGTTTAGTTATCTACGTTCTTACAGGTCTACAACATAGTATTATGGAGCTGGAGTTTGTTGATGCTAACTGCTTAATCTGTAAACTCACTGACATTACAATCATTGCTGTGTACAGGCCGCCATGTTTTCGTAACATAGGTAACTTCTTAAATAGTCTCAATACTATACTTGCCTCTGTATCCTCCCACAAAAATATATTTCTCGTGGGCGACATGAACATTAACATTAGTACAACTAACAATGGTCCAAATTATAATGAATACATGATTTTGACTGCATCACACGGGCTCTTACCGGCCTATACTCTCCCCACCAGAGATAAAAATTGCTTGGATCATGTCATGATTAAAGCGGTAAAATTGGTAGTATCGCTTATTCTGGACAGTCACATTACCGATCACGTCCCAGTACTCGTTTGTTTAAAAAATGTTCCAAAACGACATACGACTAAAGTCGTCTCGAAAGTAGATATGCTTAAGGTTGTTACTGAAATTGCAAAAACCGATTTCAGCACCATCTTGTCTATGAGCATTCCTAATTGGGCTACTGAATTCCTTATTAATATTATTGTGTCTATAATATATGACAATACCATTACATCTTGCGTTCCTTCTAGGCTGAGAATAATCAAGCCGTGGATCACTCCAAGGCTACTAAGATGTATTAAGCAATTGACACAGAGAACACAATAAGACGCCAGACAATTATGCTATAAAATTAACCTATTTCGCAACTTTTGCAATAAGCTTTTACAAAGATTAAAACAGAATCACGAAAAAAAATGAATTGGTGAAAGCCAAAAATAACCCTTAAAAGACCTGGAACGTTATAAATAATATAATTAATAAACAGACGTCTAGATCTCCTGCTGTGGAGTTATTGTCTGTGTCCAACCTAGACTGCAAGTCTTCATTGAACGAAGTCAACAATTATTTTGCGAATATTGGCAAGAAGCTAGCAGCTACGCATACAAACTTAGGTACATTTCATGAGGCATATGTCAGGGATGAAGCACATGTGAATTCAATTGTTATTCTCTCCCCGGACTGCGTTGAGATTGAAAATATTACAATGGGCCTTCGCTCCGATTCTGCCCCGGGTTGGGATGGAATTAGGTCACACCTTCTAAAAATGAGCAGACAAACTCTGGTGCCCCTCATCACTCACATATGTGGTTTGTGTATCTCTAAGGGTATCTTTACAAAAGTTTTAAAGAGAGCTGTCGTTCATCCTATTCATAAGGGAGGAGACAGAGGCAGAATCAACAAATATAGACCAATTTCAGTCCTTCCGGCATTGTCGAAGGTCCTTGAGAGGGTTCTGAATAATCATCTTGTATCTTTCTTGGAAAGCCATAAGATCCTTTCCAACAATCAATTTGGCTTTCGCAGGGGTAAGTCATGTGAGGACGCTTCCTCACTCTTGATTGATGATGTTGTCGAGGTACTAGATAAAAAATCTAAGTGCCTTGGTTTATTCTTAGATCTATCTATGGCTTTTGTTACTGTCTCTGTCCCCATCCTACTAAGGAAATTGGAGAGCATTGGAGTTAGAGGCCCCGCACTAGCTATCTTTGCGAGCTACTTATCTGAGCGAACGCAGTGTGTTAAAGTGTCCACATATGTCAGTGAGGAGTGTGGACTGTCTTACGGAGTACCTCAAGGTTCCATTTTGGGGCCTACACTTTTGTTAGTTTATGTTAACAGTTTATGTAATTTAGCACTTCCAAATTGTTCCATCTACACGTATGCGGATGATACGGCCCTTATAAAATTGGCTGAAAATTGGGACGAAGCTCGAGAGAGAGCAGAATCTATTCTTGGCATTGTCATGTCTTGGCTATCAGCAAATAGTCTAACTCTAAACGTGGATGAAACCAACTTTATTACTTTTTCCCTCAAATTGACTTCGCAACCGGACATAACGCTTTCAGTTAAAGCTCATATTCATTGCAATGCTTACCCAAATCAATGCTCCTGCCTTCCCCTGACAAGAAAAACCGATGTCAAATACCTCGGTGTACTAATAAACAATCTCATTTCATGGAATTCTCAAATTAAGGCTTTGTCTGGCAGAGTTAGAAAACTAATTACCGTGTTTTAAAAAACCTGCGGTTCAGTGCTGACGTAGATACCTTACGTATGGTTTATTTCTCTCTTTGCCAGTCAATATTGACTTTTGGCATAACGGGCTGGGGTGGTGCTACTAAGACAAATATGATACAGCTTGAAAGGGCACAGAGAGCTGTCCTCAAGGTCATGGCTTTTAAATACTATCGGTACAGTACAGCTCAATTGTACAAAGATTGTCAGGTTTTGACCGTGAGGCAGCTCTTTGTGCTAAACAATACGTTGCGTAGGCATACTTTCTTACGGTTGGATCCCAATCGCTTAAAAAAACGTAGGACCACAGACGTGTGTCCCATAGAGAGGCACAGAACTAAACTTGCATAACGACATTTTAGAATCCTTGGTAATCACATTTACAACTACGTTAACAAGCAATGTAGTATCTGCAAGTTAAATAAATTTGATTGCAAAGCAAATTCGGTCATCCCTCGGACGCTTGCATTTGCTCTTTCACATTTGGTCTTTCGTTCACTCGCACCTCCGACAGAACTATGTTTTTGTACCTCTCTTGCGAACCGCCAGCCACCATGGCGAATCTCTGTTAAGGAATATTTACAATATACACCTGTTAAAACTACACAAATCGCTTCATTTTGGACGAACAAACCTGATCCTGCACATAATTTGGTCCATCGAGACGGATGCTGGATTCAATACTACGAAAATACGAGTAACGACGCCGAGACGGCGACACGCGCCGGGCGACGCCATAGTTGGACCAGAGCAGCCATTTTATACGAGAGAAAAAGAAAAACGAGGATATTCAGAAGAAACGCAACGGTCAGGTCTTTGCATCGTCCTTTCCCTATACGTTTGGATTTGTGTTAACGCTGTGTTTATTTATACGACTACAGTTTGCTTGTACGCGACGCGAGAGTTGCAGCATGTGGCTCCGTTGATGCTTGCACGTGAGTACCTACATACCCAACGCTTATTCGTAGCCCACCAAAATGTCTGTTAAGTCTGTAGAGTAAATTCTTTCTGAGCTTAGGAAACGTAGGGGTAGTGTAAAGGGCTGTTTAACCCAATTTAAAATTTTTGTTGATTCGTTCGTGGGGGCCATTTTGACTGCCTTACAAGTAGCCGAACTAAAGTTACGAGTTAAGGCCGCCATCGAGATATTTTCTAAATCGAATTACTTTTAACGGAATCGGAGTTAACCGCTAATTCAGAATATGTTGAAGCATTAAAATCGTTATATTTTACAGCTATGGCCAGTGCGAATCGTCTTATTCACAACGCGGAGTCTTATAACAGGTTCCCTGTTACATCAGTTCGGGACGGTTTCCGACAGCCTATTAATATTAAATTACCGGATATAAAACTCCCTGCCTTTGAAGGTTCTTATGATCACTAGCTGGAGTTCAAACATTCTTACATCACTATGGTCCATAACCGTACCGGTTTAGATGTAATACAAACATTTCATTATTTACGGTCGGCTCTGAGTGGAAGCGCGTTACAGCAATGCTATTCTGTAACCATCTCACCGTGAAAACTTAGGTGAAGTGAGCGTGAAGTGAACTGTCAGTGTCATCTCACCTGATGCTAGGGATGGACCAATGATTACATTTACAATCATAATCGAGATTTTAATAATATTTTTATGCTAATTCTATTGATAATTCTATAAATTATTTCAAAACTTTGTATTGTTTGTTATTATGAACCATTTGTTAACTGATTAAATGAACGCAATGATGTGTTTTGAAGAAGCTATAGTGGATTGAGTCGAGTAAAGACTGTGCGACGTTGTTCAGTGTTGTTATAAACCCAAATCTATTCAATAAGAAGAGATAACGGACCATAGAATTTATCCCCACACAAACTATGTGGGAACCTAAACGATGTGCAGCAGTGCTATTCTGTAACCTTCTCACCGTGAAAACTTAGGTGAAGTGAGCGTGCTAGAGATGACCAAGGATTACATTTACAATCATAATCGAGATTTTAATAACATTTTTATGCTAATTCTATTGATTATTTTATAAATTATATAATATTTCAAAGCTAGTATATATCAAAATCTGCCTAGCCTTTTCCCAACTACATTGGGGTCGGCTTCCAGTCTAACCGGATGCAGCTGAATACCAGCATTTTACATCACATACCTCCACAATCCAGTTACTGGGTAACACGATACCCCTTGGTAAGACTAAGTAAGTTGATTAAAAGTAAAATAAAAATAAAAGTAAGTCTAACTAAGCTGTAGTTTGTTATTATGAACCATTTGTTAACTGATTAAATAAACGCAATCCCATGACCCAATCGCGATGTGTTTTGAAGAAGCGATAGCGGTAAAGACTGTGCGACGTTATTCAGCGTTGTTATGAACCCAAATCTATAAAATTAGAAAAGATAACTGAGTGTGTCAAGTGATCGAGTGCTAAAACTGTGCCTGGCTGACGGACCATAGAATTTATCCCCACACAAACTATGTGGGAACCAACCTAAACGATGTGTGTACACAAGCCATTTGAGCAAAAAGACGTGCTGATTATTTAATAAAACTTATCTAATATTTTATTTTAGGTAGGTAAATACCGACCTACGCGTTGCCAATAATAAAAGAATATTCATAAAATCATCGTCATCAATACTTAACATAATATTCATTCAAAATTCAACAGTTACAACAGACACTCGCGCAGCGGCAGGGCGGCGGGCGGCTAGGCTCACTTCATCCAGCCTAAGTGAAGTGTCGTTGCTATGGTAACGAGAATCGGGTGAAGTGATAAGATCACGACACTCGCGCGTCGTGCTTACCGACTCACTTCATCTAGCTTAATCACGTTAGCGCGGGTGGTTACTATGACTACGAGAATCGGGTGAAGTGATAAGATCACGCCGCGCTTGCGCGTGAGATGCTGTTATAGATATCAAAATGAGTTTTTTTTTTTAATTTGCTGTTTTTTTTGTTTAATTGCGCGACAAACAGAAATTTGGTAAATTTTTTTTTACCGTTTTCATGGTTTTCGGGGGTGTTAAAGCCGATAGTGAGGTCAAAACTAAAAACTGAGTTGGCGACTGCGAAAATTACCAAATTTATTGGAATTAATATAACAAAATTGAGTTATTTACTGAATTTTTGTTTTGCTATTTTATTTAAAAAAAAAACCCTAAATAGGAACGTTTAAACACTTAAATACCTACTAGTTTTGAAATAATATAAAATGATCAATAGAATTAGTATAAAAATATTATTAAAATCTCGATTATGATTTTATATATAATGCTTGGTCAATCCCTAGCATCAATGGGATGACACTGACAGCTCACTCCACGCAAGTTTTCACGGTGAGATTTTTACAGAATCGACATGCTGGTCATAAGTGCCTTAGAGTTCAGTCCTGCCAATTACATTCACGCTTGGGAGTTATTAGAAAACCGCTTTCAGAATGATAGGTTGTTAGTAAATTATCACGTCAAACCGTTATTTGGTATTCCGTCTTTAAAACAGGAGTCACCATCACAAATTCCGAAGATAATTGATACCGTCCGTCGAATTTACGCGCTTTGGCGTCACTCGATGAACCCACAGACAATTGGGATACGTTAGTAGTCGTTAATAAAGCTTATTAACGACTACCAACGTGTCTCAAGGCTCTCTTTGTAAATAACTGTTAAATATGACATTAAACAAAACAACAATGAAAGAATAGTATTTCGTAATAGTATTGGTTAGATTTTTGATGAGAAACTGTTGGTTGTTGTGTATCACATGTAAACAAGGTTATAATTATCATAGGAGTGTTTTTATTCTTGTCTAATTAAAGAAACAGACGTAAGTTATTATGATAAATAAACTGAATTTATTGAAATAATCTATCGACATATCATTCCAATAAATCGAAAAGCATTGAGTCTCTTAGGTTACAGTTAAGTCAAAAATATTTCTGGACGGATTCTACAATAGTCATGGGTTGGATTAAAATGTCATCATATTTACTTAAAGCATTCGTGCAAAATCGAGTGACCGAGATCAGTGACCTCACGGGAGACTCGGTGTGGTTACACGTGTTTAGCAAAGACAACTCAGCTGATCTATTGTCGAGAGGTTATAGTTCAGATTTATTAAAAGACTAGCGGCCCGTCCCGGCTTCGCACGGGTGGACATAAGATTTTTTTATATTTTTACCTTTTATTTATATTTTTTTAAACGCAGTATCACATTATCTATGTATACTTACTTATAATCCGAATTTGTTCATCTTTTTTTATTTAAGTAACTTATTTAATCTTAAGTGAGACATATTACTTAGTTTATTTTTATTTACATTTTTACAACATTTTACATTTTTATCTGATCCTATCTAATTAAATTTCCTAAGTTTTTATATAATAACACTTTTTATTTATATTTTTTTGTTATTTTTGGTGTGTGTATTTATTTTAAAGCTTTATTTAATTCTACTTGTGTTGGTTGTTACTTTTATTTTACAAAACTTTTACCTTAAAGCTTCACTGTACACTATGCTGGCAGTGGTAGGTGATAACAAAAAATATTGATTTTCAAAAGATCTTACTCGAGAAAGGGCAACATATAATTGCTCATTAGAGAAGCATTCTTTTCTTAGGTCGATGCCAACAATCGAAAAAGTTTGTCCCTGTGATTTATTTATCATAAGGGCAAACGATATCTTCACAGGAAACTAATATTTTAAAGCATATAGGCAAATCCGTCGGAATCATCGGGATTCGCGGAATGTGAGCGAGCTGTCCAGCCGCGAGCCCAGTGATGATTGTTGCTACAAACACATTGTCTCGTAATTCCTATAGCAAAAGTCTTGTGCCATTACTCATACTGGGAGGGTTAAAATTCCTCAAAAGCATAATGGGAGTACCTCCTTTTAATTTTAGTTCGTGGGGTGGCAAGCCGGCGGGATTGAGGGAATTTCAAAATTCTTGTGGGTAGTGCACTGTATCTTCGATGTTGCATGCGGTGTCAATTGATTTCTAACATTTAAAACCACCCGGTAGTTTTTCCATAATCATTCTATTTATCTCATTTACTGAGTCGTTTCTCGGTGACGCTATCGCCCTCGAACAAAGCCAATTGAAATTTCTTTCTATGAGATTTTCGATGTCGGGTTAGATTATGTCTATACGAATTTCTAGACTGTTAATCAATCTAATAATAATAAAAATACCTATATTTATTTACATAACCAAATTACAAGATGATTATTAACATTAACTAAATTAATTTAAAACTAAGTTACGCTTAAAAAAGGCCCTCGGGGCATTGTACCGAGGATGCTGGCGGCATTTCCTCGCTGAATTGCAATGCTGATGCGTTGCGCGAGAAAGCCGCCAGCTTTTCGGTCACCAGTTACATCAACTAGACGTTTCGCGATTTCCGCAAATAACTTATGCGCACTGGGACCCCACGGACCGAGGGTCTCGACGCCAACGGGTACAAAGTTGTACTCTCTGCCAAGGCCTCCATATTTAATAACTTTTAGATTTTCGGCATTTTCTGCCGCTGCACCCGCTTTAGAAGTAGTCCGTTGGAGGTGGGACGGTGCCAGTGTGTCTACACAGGTAGCGTCCCACACAAGCATCCGTCCCAAACTCCACGGGACCAAAGACACACCATCAGGTCTTTTGCCATCATCTCTGACAATGCCAGTCGGCTCAAGAAGAGCAGGCACATTGATGCTGGCAAGAGACCGGCGGATTATGTCATTAAGTGTCGCATGTCTTGAAAAGCAGCCTGCACTTTTTGACAACAAAGTCCGTGGTGACCCAGTCGGTCCACGTCCGTGCCACAAGGGCATGTGTGTGGAGTGCATACCGTGACCCCAAGCCGCAGACCAGTCGCCAGACGAAGCGAGGTCGGATCCAGGAAGGTACCGGTATATGGAGAAGGATGGGCATGTAGCCAATGACCGGCCTCTCTGGTTCCGACCGCCAAAAGTCTTGCGCGATCCGGACCTGAACTGCGGCTCAGAATCGATTTGTATGTTAAATCGCAATAAATATCGTCCCAGCTCCTTTGAGATTTTAGGTTGTCTGGAAATTCTTTACCCGGGCAAGCAATTTGAAAAGCATTCTTGGCATCCTCCAAGCCCGCAGTCTCATAGTTTGTGGGCAAAGCCCTTAGGACATTACCTATGAGACGTGACGTGCTATGGGTGGACGACAAAAAGGCTGGGGAAGCAACACTCGAAATTTTGCGGATTGCCAAACCGAATAGGGAGGGATGCTTGTAACCAAGATGGTTCATTGAGCTGAATATTTAAAATCATTTCTAAACTAGTTTTGACTAAACCGTCTATTGGTGAAAGCAAATTTGGATGTTTCCAAAAAGGGCTACAGTTACATAAGTAAATTTAGGGACAAACAGGCAAAACTTTAGAATTATAAGAGCATAATGAGGACTGATTTCGAGTAAACAATTTGCGTGACTTTGGAATTTAGAAATAGTGTTAGTAATATAATCAGGAAAAGATTCTTCAAAGATGGGAGAACCCAGGAGGCAAAGTGACTTTCTGTCTACTATTTTGATATTGGGTGCCAGAAAATTTAATTTGGATTTTAAATTATCCAAACCGTAAGAAGTTTCTTGAATAAAGAGTTCACATTTGCTAAAATTTAATTCTAAACCAATATTTTCGAAATTTGTTTTAATATTTGATAAGTCAGATAACACAGTGTCCACATCGCCTCCCAGGGTTCCGTCATCCAAATACCAAACGTTAAATTTCGATTTTAAATTTTGAATAATCGGATTTATAGCCAAGCTAAAAATTGCTGGCCCGAGGGCATCGCCCTGCTGACAGCCGACCTCCAAAGAAAGTTCATGGGAACGGTAAATTAATTTTGAAGGTTCTGCGTAGCAGGTAAGCAGGTATTGATAGAGTTCCGGAATTTTGTTCTTAACTTCTGTCAGCATGGTATCCCTGTTTACTGAATTGAAAGCATTTTTGACGTCAATTTTGACTACAATTTCGCAATCATCATACGAAAGGTAGGTTCTTAAGGCATGGACGGCTGCCTCACACCCACCTTTCGTGCCAAATCCTAATTGTATAGGTTCGAAAACTGACTGTAATTTAGATTTGATATGTCTCACCGCAATTTTGGATGCCAAACGTTAATAGACTGTTAATAGTTTGAGCCAATCATTGTCCAACAATACTTAGGAGCTATTTGCAACTGTCGATGGTAATTTTCCATCTCCAAGTTTTTTTGTGAGAAATTTACATTGTGGTTATTACTTAAATGTGCTCTCATATTTGTGCGCAAATTAAGAGTTTCAATTGATTGCCATAAATGTGATGATTTGAAGCACGCTTTAATAACGCCGGCACTTGTACCTTTTGTTATAACCGGTAGTGTTTGGCGAAAGTCTCCAACCAACATAATGATTACGCCCCCCATCAAATTGCCTGAGTTTCTGATGTATTTTAATGTGCGGTCCACAGCTTCTACATGAGCTCTATGGCTCATGGTGCACTCTTCCCAAATAATCAGCGACGTGTCCTGTAAGAGCTGCCCCAGTGGACCATTTTTGCGGATTAGGCATACGGATTGTTGTTCTAAAGACACAGCCAACGGTAATTTAAAGGTTGAGTGTGCAGTTTTCCCATCATTTAATAGAGTTGCAGCAATTCCGGAAGACGCAACTGCCAGTGCTTTTCTTCCAGATTGTCGTACTTTGGTTAATATTAAATTGTTAAGAAAAGCTTTAACAGACATTGGGAAATCGAAGCTTCTCTCAAAGTTATTCCCCATTGGTTATCATTTTACAGCAAACCTCTATCTTGGCAAGCGGCTTTGAAAGTTTCTTTAACAATTCCATCAACTGTTTTTAAGTCCTGAAACAATGTTGAGCCACGTTTATGATGAAGCAGTATCCTGAGATAAAAACATTCTGACTGGGAAGGATGAATGCTGTACACTCTTCCCAATGCCGCATCTTTTTTATGACGGGGTGTCCAACTACGTCTTGGCCGCGTTTCCTTCTAGAAAATTTATTGTTAGCCCATGTATAGTAATAAGTGACTTCGTGATAGAGTAGTGTTTTAGCTAATCCGTCACTACGGCGTGGCGGCGCCTTTTCTATGACTTATTAAATTCGTAATATCTATTGAATGGAATAGCCGATTTGAACAATTCAAAAAGTAATCTAAATGGATTGAAACAGTCTTGAAATTTGGATAAGGATAAGGATTTAAGAAATCGGATTTTTCACATGGTCTAGGTAATTTTGTTCGGTATTTCTACCCAAGCAGCAAAAACTAGTACTATAAAAAACCATAAAATGTTTTGTAAAAAACTGTCCTTGGTCCTATAAAACCCCAAGAACGTATGTTTTATTCGGAAGTGGCGCATTTATATCACTGTTCAGTGACAAAATAATTTTATTGCAGTGTTCCAAATGACGAAACAGTCCAATAAAATCTATGTAGGTAACAGTGATGCAGGTCTCAAAATAATGATATACTGGCTACCGTAGGGCCTTTTATAGTACTTTTTCATACAATACAAGAGTTTAGTTTCACATTTTTCATTCACCATTCATTATTTTACATTCGTGATAGTGCACAGTGCAAAAAATTATTAAAATAATTTTACAAAAGGATACAAGCAATCTGAGATGAGTAAGATTTTATTTTGTTATTACAATATTAGTCTATTACCGTGGAAATGATGTGCGACTGCAGCTTTACTGATAAACTAGGGATAGGGTTACCATGAATTTAAAGTGCCCTCCTCGAATTGTTGAGCGTTTACTAAAATATGTTTTTTTTTACTATTTTTCTGAAGACCATAGGTAATGAAAAAAAAATTGAACCATAAACTATTTACTGACGAATAGTGTGAAATTAATCATGTAACCAGTTTTTTTTTTGGGGAAGAACTTACGTAGTTATATAAAAATAAATTTATCGATATCCCTATTGGCGTCCTTTAGGTACACTGAAAAAACACAATGTTGACTGCAGTTAATATTTATAAAGGTGTTGCTTCTAAAGTTCAGTGATGCTACTACATTCATAAATAGGCATTTCATATAAAGAAATATAAACATAGTGTTTATACTTACGTAGTTATATCAACTTTTACGTACCTAGGGTACGTAATGCTGTAAAATGATAACCAATGGGAAATAACTTTGAGAGAAGCTTCGATTTCCCAATGTCCGTAATTTATATTTCAAGATTATGAATCCAAGATACTACAAAAATGTACGATATTTCCTTCCAAAAGCATAAATGGTCGAGTCCTCTGACAGATCGGTGGATTTCTCGTGGCGTTTTGCAGTTTAGTAAAAAAATTGTGACAATACCAATATCCGTGCTGCTCGCTGCGTATATTTTTAAAATTTTCCATCTTTCTATCCAATAAGAAGACGTTTCATTATTCCTAAATCCAATAAACGTAGCGCATCTCCTACAACAAAATCTTCTACCATATCAATAGGCAGTTCATTAGAACTGCCTATTTATATGGTAGAAGATTTGACGAACGAAGATTTAAAGTGGGCAGCACCATAAAGCTGAATCACCTCTATTGAGAGGTGATTCAGCTTTATAGTGCTGCCCACTTTAAATCTTCGTGGTGAGTGTTATATGATCAACGACGTGCACAATTTATGTCACATTATTGATGAAGTAAAAAAAATTGGAAAACTACAAGATTTTAGTGCATACTTTTTCTTTTACAGCCCATACTTTTTCGCTCGAAAATCTTCGTCGTTTCTTTTAGGGCATCCAACTCTTGGGAAATTGTTGGTCTTTTTCGAATGTTGAATCATTGCTTGAAGATTCAGAAAAATCACTGGAGTAAGGACTCTCTTCAGAAATAATATCTTTGTAAGACACATTTTGTACGGAACCGATTCCCGTAATTATGATTCCAACTTGATTTTTGCTACTATTACTGCTTTGATTGTTTGATGATGACGAAGATGCTTTTTCAAAACGTCTATTCACTTCTCTTCTGTACGTTCCACTGCGTATCTTTCCAATTCTTTAAATCCTTTTTTTGTTTTTAGGGCAGAATGCGCGTCGCATTAATTTCTTATCAAAATGTCTGAATATTATTGTAAAACGAGCCAATAATCTTTTTTGGGACTTAACTGTCATTTAATAGAAACATTTATAAACCACATGTATGAACCACATGGTAGGCACCAAAAATGTTATTATACAATAATTTTGCTCTGTTATAGTGTCTGTGTGATATACATATCGATAAAATTATAATATGCATCTAAAAACTATTATAGTACACTTACGTTCTATTAGCGTGATCTGAAATTAGACTACATCACAAAACCACTGTATTGTAAAGTCTTTGTGACTACTAACGCACACGTACTGTAGCAGCGATGTCAATATCCACAATATCACAATATCGCCCTGTAGTTGAGTGTTCATCACTACTATAACGAAACTACTATTGCAGCAGGCTTAGCATGACACTCTCTATTTCTTCGAAGAATAGACACGGCTCTCACCGTAGAAATCCTTCTACAATCTGTCATCTTGTCTTCCGTTTCTAACGATCTTTGTCTAGGTCCTTTTTTATGTAGAAGGATTTCTACGGTGGGATGTCAAAAAAGGAGAAGCGAAATGTCACTTTGTATGGAAAGAGCCGTGTCTATTCTTCGAAGAAATAGAGAGTGTCATGCTAAGCCTGCAGTTCGTTTGGAACTCTCATTACGCTAATCAGATAAATAAAGGCACCTGTTAACAATTTTATAGAGCAATATTATTATGTACTAGTTATATTAGAACTTGCTTATAGTAAATTTAAAATATTTACATGTAGTCTTTAAATGTTTCTTAACTAACATAAAGTGTACGATGCATCATTGGTATTATAGACACATTAATGGATAGCAATCTTAATACGTTGCGGGAAATAGATGATACCGAAATTTCGAAGTCAGCTATTATCAACATTGAAGAATTGCATAATTACTTACAGCATGATAATTACAACTTGACAGTATTAACGCAAAATATAAGGAGTGTCTATTCAAACTTTGAAGACTTACAGCTAAACTTATCACAAATAAAACATAATACATATATATATATGTAGATGTGCTGATGTTAACGGAGTGTAGGCTTATATATAACAGCAGTTACCATTGCTTAATAATTACACTTCGTACTATACCTACCAAAAATCAGCTTAATAAAAATGATGGTGTGTGATGGGTACGTTCAAAATGCCCACCTGATTCAGGTATCTGAAATCAATATTTCACATGCGTCAGCTATCCAGGTGTCTATCTCGAACTATACCATCATAGGCATATACCGTTCTCCCTCTACCCTTTGTGCGGATAATTTTATAAATTAATTAAACCTTCACCTTGACCCTATTAAGGCACATACAAATATTATAATTGTGGGAGACATCAATATAAATTTAATAATTAAGACTTCTGAAATATCTCAACAACGTAAAATATTACTAATAAACTATTTAAATATGTTAGCGGCACATGGTCTATTACCAGGACACTGTCTGCCACCAGAGAACAAAGTTGTTTGGACCATACACTTAGGTATAAAAATTGACAAAACATTGAATTCGGCTTTTGTGGGTGTTATTAATACCTCAATTACAGATCACGCAATGGTATTAACAAACATAATCCGAACACTAAAAATTCAAAAGTTCGCCAGAACCAAAACTGTAATTAACTTTGATACAATGACTTGATATGTGCTGACACGTTATTTTTTAATTCGTATAATGACCCTGAGATCATAGCTTATAAATTTATAGACGTAATAAAAACTTTACTACTATCAAATACTACAACTAAGTTAGTCCCGAATGGTATGCGGGTTATTAAGCCTTGGATGACTGCTGGTGTACTTCGATGTATAAATCTCCGTAACAAAATGCAATTGCAAATTAAAAAAGATTCCTATAATATAATATTACAAATCACTTACAGACGTTTTCGTAACTTTTGCACAAACTTAATAAAGAAACTAAAAAGAAAATCACAAAGAGAACAAATAACTGTGTCAATAAACAATCCCAAAAAACTTTGGCTAAAAATTAAGGAAATTACACAATTTAAAAACCCTAAATCAGCCAATTCAAATCTTCTTAAAATCTCAACACACCATCTTGATTCTTTAAACCGTATTAATCATTTTTTCGTTACAATTGGTAAAACATTAGCGGAAGAGATAATTAAAAAATCTAATCTCTCTAAACTTAGCTCTCCATACCTAAGGAGTAAACAGCATACTACATCATTCGTACTGCTTGACACTGACCCACAGGAAGTGGATGGCATACTCGTGGGTCTCGATTCTGAAAACTCACCTGGCTGGGACGGTATACCTACAAAATTTTTGAAAATTTCTAGGGATTTCATAGTCCCTTTAATAAGCCAGCCAGCTAACCTGTGCTTTAGAACCGGGATATTTCCTGCTGCTTTTAAGCGATCTATGGTTGTGCCTGTACACAAGGGGGGGGGGGGGGGCGGACCGCAACGATATCAATAACGGCATATAACATGCATCGCAAAAATCTTTGAAACATTGTTAAATAACAGACTATTTAATTACCTAAATAATCATAACATTTATATACCTCACAATACGGGTTCAAAAGGGGGGGGGGGTCTATCTACACAAGACGCTGTTAAAGCATTAACTTGCGATATAGTATATTCTGTAGATAAAGGACTGAAATGCCTTACAGTATTTTTAGACCTAAAAAAAAGCATTTGACACCGTTTCTGTCCCCATCCTTCTGCACAGACTTGAAACAATCGGCATAAGAGGTACGGCCCTCTTTCTTTTTGGTAGTTATTTATCAAACCGAAAACAGCAGGTGAGGGTTGGAAACTTAACTAGTAATGAAGAAACTGTATGTTTTGGAGTACCGCAGGGAAGTGTGCTCGCCCCGACGTTGTTCCTGATTTATATAAATAAGTTGTGTAATATAAGGAACAGTAGCGGACGAGTAGTTTCATATGCAGATGACACAGCAGTTGTTTTCACCGGTGACTCTTGGGCTACCGTGCGTACTGCTACTGAACGTGGATGAGCAGCAATAGCAAGTTGGTTAAATGCTAATCTTTTAACCCTTAATGTATCTAAAACGAACTTCATCTGCTTTACTCCAAATCAGAGGACACAGCCAGGTGCTGATTTTGGGATCGTGATCCATGAGTGTGCAAACTCCCACTATCCCTGCAATTGTCAAAGCATACAACAAGTTAGATTCACCAAATATCTTGGTATAACAGTTGACCAAAGATTGTCCACACAAGATTGGCACACCCATATCGAAAATACTACGACTGGGTGCTGCGCGCCGACCTCCCTAGCGGCGTCAGCGTAGTGTGCTACGCTGACGACACGTTGGTCCTGGCGCAGGGGAGGTCGCACCAGGCGGCGGCCGAAGTAGCGGCACGCGGGGTTGCGACAATCGTCGAAAGGATCCGGCAATTGGGACTCGAGGTGGCCTTGCACAAGTCCGAGGCCATGTGTTTTCATGGTCCTTGGAACGTGCCACCGTTGGGGTCCCAAATAACGGTAGCAGGGGTTCCCATCGGCGTCGAGTCGACGATGAAGTACCTGGGACTCGTCCTCGACAGCCGGTGGAACTTCGTGGAGCATTTCCGACGTTTGGCTCCCAAACTGGATCGGGCGGGCGCTGCATTGAAGCGGCTCCTGCCCAATCTAGGGGGTCCAAACGCCTCCTGCCGGAGGCTCTACGCGGGGGTCGTGCGGTCCATGGCCTTCTACGGGGCTCCTGTATGGGCGCGCTCTCTGGCGCTGCGGCCAGCCCGCCGGTTGAGCGCGGCCCAAAGGGTCATGGCCATCCAGATGGTCCGGGGATACCGCACGGTCTCCTGTGAGGCAGCGAGCCTCCTTGCCGGATTGCCGCCATTGGATCTGGAGGCAAAAGTCCTCGCGCACGTATGGGAGTGGCGCGAGGAGGCGAAACGCCGGGGCGTAAGTCCGCTGCCGCGAGAAATCGTGGCACAGCGGACGGAGCTCCGGCGGGATCTCATGGCGTCATGGAAAGTACGGTTGTCGCAACCCAGTGCTGGGCACGCCACGATTGCGGCGATAAGTCCCCTGTTTGAGGAGTGGCTAGAGAGGCGCCACGGCGTCCTCACCTTCCGCCTGATGCAGGTCCTCACCGGACACGGCACTTTCGGGAGGTTCCTGTGTCGGATAAGGCGGGAGGAAACGCCTGGGTGTCACCACTGTGTGGATCGCTCGGAGGACACGGTGGAGCATACGGTGGAGGTCTGCCCGGCTTGGGCAGAGCACCGCCGTGTCCTCGTGGAGGCGATCGGTGGCAGAGACCTCTCGCGTCCGGCCCTGGTTCAGGCCATGGTACGGAGCGAGAGGGCATGGGCAGCCGTCACCTCCTTCTGCGAAGCAGTAATGCTCGCGAAGGAGGAGGCGGGACGGTTGAGGGAAAGGGAAAGGCCCTCTCGCCCCTAGCCGCCACAGGAGACGCCCAGGGCGTCGGGAATCCCGGGCGGATTTCCGGCCACCGTAGGCGCGGGCTTGCGGACGGTGAGCAATGGGTAGCTCACCGTCCGGTAAGGACCAGGCCCGGGTCGACGGCGCGTTGTATTCCACGCGCGCCTCAAAGAGATGTCGTCAGCACACAGGTAGGGGTCCACTAGGGCCGATGCCTGCCGGGGTCGCGGGAAGGTACTTATGGGTCACCGAGGCCCCCGCAACACAGGCAACAGGAAGGAATACGGGTGGGTTTTAGTCAGTAAGAGTCTGACACACCCTCCCGCTCCGCCCAGAGCGGGAGAAGTCATTTGATGATTTACCACCCTCAAAAAAAAAAAGGGTCAGGAAACTTATATGGATTTTTAAAACGTTGCAGCATGTGATGCCCCCGTCGCTACTTAATAAAATCTACACTGCTCTGGCCCAATCAATCATCACATACTGTATACCGATATGGGGTGGGGCCACCAAGTCCAAATTTCTAGACCTAGAAAGGGCTCAAAGATCTCTCATCAAAGTGATGTATTTTAAACCCTTTCGATACTCTACAGACAACCTTTATAAGATTAGCAATCTGCTCACTGTTAGGAAATTATACGTATTGAACATAACTTTACATTTGCACAAGACCCTCGCATTTGATGTATCAAATCTCGATAAAAGACGTAAAGATATTGTAGCCCACTCCCCTCGGGTCCGTACGGTTTTCGCCAGGCGTCAGTATAATACTCAATCAATTTACATTTATAATGAATTGAACTTTAAATTGAATATTTACCCCATGTTGCGGTACGATTGTAAAAATACTCTAACGGAATGACTAAAATCACAAACGAACGATGAAATTGAAGTTATATTAACCAGAATATGCTAATGATGAACCTGTTCCCAACCATAACAAACACCACTTATCCAATCATTAACACACACACACACACACATCCACACACACACAAACACTACACCTACCTCCTTCAACAATTTTTGTAACATCCTACTAGGTACCTAAACTTTTTATTTTTGTTCTTTTATTACTGTTCCTTATTTTGATTCTTGTTTTGTATTTTTAATTATGTCTCAGCATTGTAGCTAGTAACGCAGGGGAAGTTGTGAGGTAACCCTATCACAAGTATACTTATAACTTACCGGGGCTGCCTCAATTCTGAGTTGTATAACAATTTAATGAGAAACAATAAAAACTTTATTTTTTATTTTTTTTTAAGACATTAACACCTATCATGGGTAACTTACCACGTAAGCGCTTGGAACCTGGCTTCCCATTTATACGAACGGGTGTTGATTACGCGGAGCCAGTGTTTATATTGAATCGAAAAGGCAGAGGTTCAAGATTGACTAAAGCTTATTATTTATTTTTTTGCTTTTATTTATTTGCTTCACGACGCGAGCTATGCATTTGGAACTTGTTACAAGCCTCTCTTCAAATGATTATATTTTAGCATTAAAACGAATCATTAGTAGGCGAGGTAAACCTTCTGTCATTTATTCGGATAATGGCAAAAATTTCGTAGATGCAGAGAAGGAATTCCCTTCATTTTTAGATAAAAGTTCAGAAGCTATTATTAATCATGCTTCAGACAATAACATTGAATTTCGATTTATTCCTCCGTATTCTCCACATTTTGGCGGTCTATGGGAAAGTGGGGTACGCTCGTGCAAGCATCACCTGAGGCGCATAGTAGGTAACGCGCGATTAACTTACGAGGAATTTTGCACGGCTTTGACACAAATCAAAGCCGTCCTAAATTCCCGTCCAATGTCTCCTCTATCCTCAGATCCTTCCGACCTTACTCCTCTTACCCCCTCCCATTTCCTTATTGGCCGACCATTGACAGCACCACCATCTGAAGATGTCACAGACGAGCCAACTTCGAGGTTGACACGCTACGATCGAATCGAACAACTTCGGCAGCACTTCTGGCGATGCTGGTCTACAGAATACGTATCGGAGCTGCAACTGCGAACCAAGTGGAAGACTAAGCAGGCTGACATCACATTGGGCAGCCTAGTCCTCATAAAAGATTACCACCTCCCGCCGTTAAAGTGGCGGTTAGGTCGTATTACACGTATATTTCCCGGAAAAGACGGCGTGGCTCGAGTAGCGGACATCTACACAAGTACTGGAACCATTCGACGAGCTTTCTCTCAGATTTGCCCGCTGCCACTGCAATCGGTGAGCCGACGCGGCACAGGCACCATCTATCGACGAGTGAAGGAAGAAAAGCATCGATTTCGGTCATCATTCGGACGCTTGCATTCGGTCTTTAACATTCGGTCTTTCGTTCACTCGCGCCTCCGACAGAACTATGTTTTTGTACCTCTCTTGCGAACCGCCAGCCGCCATGGCGAATCTCGGTTAACGAATATTTACAATATACACCTGTTAAAACTACACAAGTCGCTTCATTTTGGACGAACAAACCTGATCCTGCACAGATACTTATTTTTACATTTACCGCTTTTAACATAATTCTTTAAATTTTAGTATGTCCCGAAACCTAGACACGTTAAAACAACGACAGTAAAAGTATGAAGGAAAATTTGAAATCATTTAATTTGTTTACATGAACATCAGCTGAGCGAGTCAATTACCTAAGTTGATAGAGCGAGCGGAGTGTAGGTAGTTAGGTACGCACCGACGAACGACGCGAACGCGACGTAAGTAACTAAGGGCCTGTGCACACCACGTTTTTTAAACGAGCCGTTGACGCGCTTGTTAGAAACGTGCGTCGACGCACAGTGGGCCCATACTGAAAATTAGTGGACTTAGGCAACAAAGTTCCTATATCGATGCGATTTTTTTTATATGACGTGTTATATTATTCCTGACAACTTTTATTCTTATAAAATTTCTTCTAAAGTTGATAGTTTGTCTTGAAAAAAATTAATTAGATTTTTTTGTATGGAGCGAATCACGTTTAATTTTTTTTCTTCAATTGTACTAATATGTTGAGTGTGTGGCGTGAGTATATGATAGCTAGGGTCATTCTCTATTCATGAAAAAAAAATCAGCGCCGGCCATCTGCGGCAGCGCGAGTAATCATTCGGTAAAAAAAAAATGATTTGGAAGAATTTTTTTGTCATTTAAAATAAATTCAAAGCATATTTTTTGTCTCATTTGGCTGTTTTCACCTTCTTTTTAGTTAAATAAATAGTTTTAATAGCGTATACGTACTTATAACTAGTAATTCTGGTAGAGATTTAGTTATTATTGCATGTTATCGGTAGCACCTGCATTGTGATTGATGACTCATTTGTTTGTGCACTCGGCTAAGCGCATAACTAATGAGTCATCGAAAAATGCTCGTCTCTGATTGGCTGAATAATTTTCACTCACTGTTATGTCCACTACTTGAGTAATTAACACTAACTATAAATATAAAGACATTCATTAAGTCCATCTAGCGGATTAGCTCGTGGCCCTAGGAGCACTATCCTTTCTGAAGTTTATTGTTTTTAACCCGCGCGGACCGCCAAGTTTTTAAAGTTTCCTCTGTGTAGGCACAGGCTACCGGAAAAGTACCTGTGCGGACACAGGGGGAGCCTGCCGTGCCGCCCGGTGGAGCCCCACCGTAGCGGTCGCGGAGGCCACGCCCCGTACCATGCCGAAACCCGGCAAGCGCGGCTCTCTGGGCCGCGATGCCGGGTCGCCGGAGGACCGTCCGGCGCTGGACCGGGCGACGTCGCTCCCTAACATTGGTGACGCGTCGTCCGGGTCGTCCGGTGCACCGCCGGTCAGGCCTCCACCCACGAAGAAGGAGGGAGATCGCCGCCACCATGAGGACAGAAGAGGAGGGGGAGGGGGGACCGCTGTAGCTGCCGGCCCTCCGACGACACCGGCGCCTGCGCGCGTTGCGCCGACGCCGTCGTCGAGCCGGCAGCACGCGGTACCTATCCGCCCCGCTGCATTTCGTCCGGTGCCAATCCAGGCACCGGAACCAACTGCCAGCCTGCCGGGCCGCGCGCCGCAAGCGCGCGCCCTAGCACCGCCGGCGCGCCCACCAGCTGCGCCCACTGCGCGCGCTGACGGGACACGGACGCGGCCCGCCGCCGCTCAACCCACGCGCCCGCTGGCGCCATCCGCGCGCCCCCGCGCGCCCCCAACCCGCACCACCGCGCCTCCGCCGCGGTTTGCGTCGCCGCCCGCGCCCTCCAGGGCTGCGGCCGTGCAGACGCAGACGACGCATCAAGCTGTGCCAGCTCCGAGCACCGCCAGCTCCGCTCCCAGCCGCTCGCTGGCGGGACCGGGGATGGCTGAACAGGAGCGGCCAGTAAGTACCGGCCCATCTACCCGGCAACCACGCGCGATGCCTAGGGTGCCCGCCTCGCCGGCGCCCCCCCGCACCTCCGCGTACGACTCGCCCGCCATGCTGTCGGCATGCTCCTCCCGTGTGGGGTCGAGCGTGTCGCTGGCCTCGGTGGGCTCGGCCGCGTCCGGTCGCGATGACGTGTCCCCGGACACGACCCCGCGATCCGGTCAGCGGCCCAACGTGGGAGAGGGTGAGGACGCCGAGCCAATGTCGCCGGCGTCACCAACACCGTCGCTGGGTTTCGGCTTTGAGTTTGCTCTCGAGGCCAGACCCCAGCGGCGGAGAAGAAGCTCCGGCGACACCGCGTCGGAGGAGGCGAAGAGGTACTGCCTCGACCCGCCGCGGCCACAGCGCGAAAGCGCGCCGCGGAGTCGGGGGGCGCCGAAATCGCCTACCTTCTCCGATGCGGTGCGCCGTACACCGCCGGCGTCACCGAAACCGGACACATCTGCAGGGGTAAGTGCCACACGCATATCCCCTGCCCCCCCTGCAACTACAGCGCCCCCTGTGGCCACCCCCGGCACCGTCGCAGCGTCTACGTCGACGAAACAGAAGCCGGGGCCGAAAAAGTTACGCTACCCTCCGCTGGTGGTGGAGAGGCTGCCAAACTGGGCCGCCCACTTTAGGGCCATCAGTGCCAAACTGGGCCGGCCTCCTAACGCTCGTCCATACGGGAGCGGGGTTCGCTTCACTCCCGACAGCGAGGAGGAATATAGGCTGGTCCAGAAGTACCTGACTGGCCTGGAAAAGGAAAGCGGCGTATCTTGGTTCGCCTACTCACTGCCGGCGGACAAGAACATGAAGATTGCCATCAGGGGGCTGCCGGCCGATACAGACCCCCAGGAGATAGAGGAGGAGCTCCGGGCGTTGGGTTACCAGCCGGAGTATGTGCGCCACATAAAAGGCGCACAAGGACGACCCGGCTGTGTTTTTCACGCCATCCTGAAAAAGACGCCTGACGTCCGGGCCATATTTGACACCACGATATTTATGTATATGCGTGGTGTCAAAATAGAGGCTTGGCGTGGAAAGCGTGGGCCCGCACAGTGTCACCGGTGCCAGCGCTTTCGCCACAGCTCGCACCAGTGCCACCGTCCGCTCGCTTGTGTGCGGTGTGGAGGGGAGCACGCGGCACGAGACTGCCCGCGCCCGCGGGAGGAACCGGCCACATGCGCTAACTGCGGTGGGCCTCATCCCGCGTGCAACATCAAGTGCCCTGTGTTCCAGGATGAAATCCGGAACAAGCGAGCGGGGACCGCAGCCATCACGGCCAATCGCCGGACACAGCTGGCCACGGATAGGCCACAGGCGAGTATTTTAGAGGCAGAAGGCACGACGCTGATGGCGGCGGCCAACGGCCCCACACAGAGGACCCAAGCCTCCTCCTCTGGGCGGAGGAAACACAAACGCGGGGGGAAAGGTAGGAAGCCCAAACCCCCAGCGACCACAGCGACCCAAAGAGACACCCCCGCGGCCGACCCTGCCTCAATCAGAGAGCAGGCTGTGGACAAAAACAAAGGTAAGGTACCTACCGCTGGCGCCGGCATAGCGCAGCGGAGAGATGGGGAACTTAAAAAGTTCGCCACAAAAACGAGTGGCGCCGCCACCGGCGCAACTGACGCTAGCGCCGGTGTGGAGCGGCGTAAAGTGGCGGAACCAAACAAGTTCCCCAGACAGGAGATGGATGGCGCTACCGGCGCCTCCAAAACTAAGAAAGAATTCACAGCCTGCGCCATTAAGCTGTTAATGGACCTTATTAAGGCCATAAGGCAGGGTCAGGATGTGGAAACGGTCATCCTCGATGGCCTAGCCACTTTATTAAGGCTTTATCATGGCTAGGCCACTGAGGGTGATCCACTGGAATGCCCGCGGCCTACGGGATAAGGTCGCCCCCCTCCGCCACCTCCTGAGGGATCAGGACATCGACGTGGCGCTCATAAGCGAGACGCTCCTGGGGCCCGAGGACCGGGTTAGGTTCCCGGGATACCTCGCTTACAGGAAGGATGAAAGGTCGGCTCACAATATCCGTTATCGTGGTCTGGCGGTCCTTGTGAGACGAAGAGTCGTCCACCAACAACTCCCCTTGCCGTCGCTCAGCAGTTTTTACGCGCTGGGTGTGCAGCTCCATGTAGCCGGTGAGGATATTAACTTATATGCCTGTTATAAGCCGCCCGCGGCCCATTTGGACCCGATAGAGCTGCGGGCGCTTATTAACACGCCACAGGCAACCATCCTCGCCGGTGATTTCAATTGTAAACACCCAGCGTGGAACTCAGCTAATACGAATACCGAGGGGAGACGGCTCTTCGCGGACGCGGAAGCCTTCGGCTATACGGTGTCCGGCCCAGAAATGCTGACTCACTACCCGGACGTAACAGTGAACACACCGGACGTGCTGGACATCGTAGTCCACCGAGGGCTACACTGCCAGATCACGCAGCAAGTGATAGACGACGAGTTACAATCGGACCACCAGCCTGTACTCGTCGTCCTATCGGGTATGCCGACCCGACTGAAGCCCATAGCGCCACGTCGCACAACGGACTGGACAAAGTTCGAGGAAGAGCTAGAGACCACTACGCCTACTCGGCCTATTGTCACCGCCGCGGACGTGGATCAGATGGCTTGTGACGTCACTGCTTGCATACAAAGCGCCTTACAAACGGCGACTACGACGCAGCCGCAGGGGAGAGTGCTATTGCCGCCCCTGCCGGCGCGTCTGAAAGCGATGATCGCCGAAAAGAGGCGCCTTCGCAAGCAGTGGCAACAATTAAGATGCCCAACCCTGAAAACGCAGCTGAACCGTCTCGCGGAGAAGGTAAAGGCCGAGCTTAAGGCGCATACCGCCGCGGGCTGGGAGGAACGAATCGACGCGACCACAGATAGTTGGCCGTCGGTTCATAAACTCTGCCGCCAACTATCCAACGCCCCAGCCCCGGTGCGACCGCTTCAAGGGAGCGACGGGGCGCTCAAATATGTAGCGGAGGACCGGGCGGAGGTCTTCGCAGAACACCTGGAGCGTCAGTTCCGCCCCAACCCGACCGATGACATCGATCATGTCGCAGCGGTCGAGAAACACCTGGGAGACTATTTCGGCCCGCCGATAGCTCCCGATGAGGACCCCATATTTTTCTCGCCTGGCGCAGTGAGACGCGCCATCCTTAAGACGAGGCCTAGGAAGGCCCCCGGTGCCGACGGTATCTCCAACGCAGTGCTGCGCCACCTGCCGCACCGAATGGTCGCGGCGGTAGCGCGCCTGTACACGGCGATACTGCGCACGGGGGCTTTCCCCGCTTCGTGGAAGGAAGGGCGCGTCATTATGCTGCCCAAGGCGGGAAAGAATATACTGAAGCCGGAGAGCTATCGGCCCATCACCCTGTTGCCGACGGTCTCCAAGGTGTTCGAAGCACTCCTGCTGCGACATCTCCAGCCTCATATCGCCCCACGCCCGGAACAGTTCGGGTTTAGGGCGGAACATAGCACGACGCTCCAGCTGTCGAGGGTACTGCACCACCTCGCAGCTGCGGCCAATAAGAAGGAGTACTCGGTGGCAGTATTCCTCGACATGGAGAAGGCCTTCGACCGCGTGTGGCACGATGGCCTTACATATAAGCTGGCCACGTCAGACGCGCCCCGTCGCGTAGTAAAAGTGGTCTCTAGCTTTTTGTCCCACAGGTGCTTCAGGGTGGTGGTCGACGGCGCGCTGTCTAGCGCGCGCCCAGTGCTGGCAGGTGTGCCGCAGGGCAGCTGTCTGTCGCCGGCGTGTTACTCGCGTTACACCGACGACATCCCCGCCACTTCCGACGCGACGCTCGCGCTGTATGCCGACGACGCCGCGTACATCACTACGTCGCTTAATGCGAAGTACGCGGCGGTCAAAATGCAGCGCGCGCTCGATCAACTTCCCGAGTGGCTGTCGAAGTGGCGGCTTTCGGTGAATGTGGGTAAGACGCAGGCGATGGTCACAGGATCAGCGCGCCTCCCGCCACCCTTGAATCTACAAGGAGCCGACATCGATTGGTCGCCCCGGGTCAAATACCTGGGTGTCACCATCGACCGTCGGCTCACTATGGGGCCACATGTCCGTAAGGTCGCCGCGCAGGGTAGGGTCGCCCGCAACCTGCTTAAACCTGTGCTCTCGTCCCGCATCCCGGTGCGCGTCAAGTTGGGCGTGTACAAATTGTACGTGCGCTCAATTTTGACGTACGCCGCCCCCGCTTGGTTCGCCCTCACGAGCGAGTCGAGCCGGAAGCTGCTCCGCGCGCAACAGAGCATTGCGCTGCGGACCATTGTTGACGCTCCTCGCTTCGTGAGGAATGATGTAATCATGCGGGACCTCGGGATCGAGAGCCTGGATGAGTTTGTGCGGCGCCTCGCGAAGGGGATGTACGCGCGTGCCGACGCATCTGATTGGCCACATGTCAAGCAGATAGCGCCCTGGCATACGCGTCCCCCTGACGCGAGACCCTTGCCCCGCGACCTGGTAGCGGACGAGTGACCCCATACACCGGACTGGACGCCTCGAGTAAGTCGCATCCAGGTTACACGCGGCTTACTCGACTCAATAGAACTCTACAGATGACATACATCTATTGCGTGGCGTGTGCTAAGTTAATATAGGCGCGTCACGTAATTAAACCAGACACCCAGTACTAAACATGCTTTTAACTCACACGTGCGTGCGCGGTGCGGGCCGCGACGCGCGTAGACACTGAACGGCGTTACACACAACACAATGCCGTTCACACACACATGACAGTTCCTTAGCCCGGACTGTAATCGGCTAGATCTGAGAGCGGGGCGGGCGGGGACTATACACCTATCTGTAGGAACGCCGAGTCGGCTCCACTGTCGCTGGTCGTCCTCGCTGGGCCTCCCCCGGGTAACCGGGGGTCTCACCTGGCGGGGACTGACCGCCGTGGAGTCGTGAAGAAAGCGGCGCTAATGTACTAGCGTCGTGGCGTGCCTACAGATTTACACTTAGCAACCAGTGACACGGACGCGTTAAAACGCGTCCGACGATTTTTAAATCGCCAATAGGCGCCTATAATGAGGGGCCCGTATTAACGGGCCAACGCAGACCCTCCGCGGCCAGGGAGCGATGCTCCGGCTCCGCATGCCGCGCCCCCTTGCGGGGGCGCAGCGACATCTTCGAGTAGTCCATCTAGTTTCGCTCTTGTCGCTTGTTTGTGAACACAGTGAAATACTTGTATTTTTATATTTACATTAGAACTATGGCTGGATTTTGTACCAACCTAGATCTTTTTGTGAAATTAAGAAGTGGCGGTGATCTGAAAAATCATATGTTTCTGTATGAAAGTATCATTTCTGTCTTGACTACCGAAGTTTCTGAAGAAGACAAGAACCGAATCAAGGAGTTCTGTCGACTTTTTTGTGTAAATTTAAATAAAAAGTGGATAGAGTCAAGTAGAAATCAAAAAACTTTTATGAATCGTGTAATTAATCGCAAGTGGTTGGAAAAAAAACATCAACTGGCCTGTTTGTGACAGTGTTGATCTGAGAAGTGTGATGGGCTT
Source organism: Atethmia centrago (assembly GCA_905333075.3). Taxonomy (NCBI): domain Eukaryota; kingdom Metazoa; phylum Arthropoda; class Insecta; order Lepidoptera; family Noctuidae; genus Atethmia; species Atethmia centrago. Next base: position 6,268,372 of record HG995376.1, read on the forward strand.
TTCGGACGCAGCCTTATCTGAGCTTGTGGATATAGATTGCCATGTTCCTACTCTTGCAGTATGTACTGCGGAAGCGGGAACATCTACAGAAAAGGAGCACAGAAAACCGTTCGAAGAGTTAAGTAATAAGCAAAAGAAAAGACGTTCTACTTCCATAGTAGAAGAAAATTCCGAGGAAGAGTTGCAGCACTGGTACATAACAAAATTGAAAGACAACGGCAAAACGAATCTGGCAAAAGTGGTCGAATACCTTTCCAGTAATCCAGATGCGCTATCCGAAGTAGAAGAGAGACTATTCAAAAAGCAGAGCTTAAGTACTGTCTCTGAAGATAAGTGTTTAGCTCTTTATACATCAGTTGCGCTCTCGAAATGGAAGTACTTAGCTCTTCGACAATTTTTGAAAGAAGAAACTGTGCTGCTTTTCCATCTTATCCAAAGCTTGTAAATGCCAAGAAAAGATGTTACCCACCACAAGAGAGTATGGAGATTACCGAAAACGGAGCTCACATTAAATTGCAAGCGCTATTGGACCACACTGTGGAGAGGATATTACTTGATATAAATACTGTTGATAGGTCTCAAAATGAAGAACTCAAGTTGACCTGGAAATGGGGACTTGATGGTTCTTCGTCGCAGAGTAACTATAAACAGAAAACGTCAAACACAGCTACAGAGTTCGATGATTCATCAGTAGTCATGATAAGCATCGTCCCTCTTCGGCTAGTGTCTACTAGGCCATCATCTGGGAATGAAAATCTAGTTTGGGAGAACCCCACACCTTGCTCAACTCTGTACTGTCGACCAGTGAAGTTCACTTTCACTTCGGAGACAGCTGACTTTATAAAGTCTGAAGAGTCTGAGATGAAAAAACAAATTGATGAACGAATATCTACACAGTGTGGAAATATTATTGTATCACATGAATTGCATATGACCATGATTGATGGAAAAGTGGCCAATATTATTGCTGGAGTACCATCATATGCAACGTGTCCCATTTGATTGGCAAAACCGAGTGAGATGAATAATTTAGACTTGTGAAGAAATTTACAAACAAGGAATTTCTTCACTGCATATGAAGATTTGGTGTATGGAATGTCTTCTCCATATATCTTATAATCTGGATTTTCAACGATGGACTGCTCGCGGCGAACATAAAGCTTTGAAACAAGCTAAAAAAAATACCACACAGCAAGAGTTTCGTGAGCAAACTGGAATGCTGATTGATATAGTCAAACAGGTATATATTTAATTTTCGCTCTCTTTATGTTGTTTGTGAATTATATCTCTATGTATTGTATATTACAGTATTGTTTTCCCATTTTAGGGTTTTGGAACTACAAACGACGGGAATACAGCGAGGCGCTTTTTCCAAGATTACAAAAGATCTTCCAGAATAACGGGAATTGACAAAAATCTGATTTTCAGATTTTCCGTTATTCTACAAGCCATATCATCAGGCAAAAACATTGACTGTGAAAAATTTAGAAGATACTGTAGAGAAATAGCTGATGTGTACGTGCAACACTATTCGTGGTACTACATGCCAGTTAGTGTACATACTTATTCGTTTTAGGTACCTTATCTGAAGAAGCTTCGGAAGCCCGTAATAAGGACTTCAGAAACGTCAGGTAGAGGCACACTCGGAAAACGGGGAGAATAGCAACAAACGAAGACATCCTCCATGGACTTCTAATAAGCTCTGATCCCCACATATCCTACATAAGGCCTAAAATAATGAAACAGGTTCATAATGAGTTGTTGCCTGAAGCAACTCAGTTGTTACAGACTACTGAGCCTCCCTGTGACAGTGAAATTATGGAGGAAGAAGAATGCCTCATAGCAGAGTCCGAAAATTTGCCGGACCCACTAGCACTTCTGGAACAAGAAATAATGTGATCCGGCTCTAAATTATTCCCACAAAAGCCCATCAGGGTTAGGAATATGACAAACAGCCCTTTTCAGGGCTACAATTACTTCACAGTTTCATATTGATCATACGTACGATAACTTATACTATAATAATATACATACAGTTGATTATGTAGATAATTATCAACGACTTGCCCGTACAAATTTAAATTATTTCACCTATCATTAACAAAATTAGTATAACCTGAAACATTACGATATATTTATTCAACAATAGATAACGTGCAGTTAAAAAATAACACAGCCAATCAGAGACGAGCATTTTTCGATGACTCATTAGTTATGCGCGCACAAACAAATGAGTCATCAATCACAATGCAGAGCACCTGCATTGTGATTGATGACTCATTTGTACCGATAACATGCAATAATAACTAAATTTCTACCAGAATTACTAGTTCTAAGTACGTATGCGCTATTAAAACTATTTATTTAACTAAAAAGAAGGTGAAAACAGCCAAATGAGACAAAAAATATGCTTTGAATTTGTTTTAAATGACAAAAAAATTCTTCCAAATTATTATTTTTTTACCGAATGATTACTCGCGCTGCCGCAGATGGCCGGCGCTGATTTTTTTTTCGTGGATAGAAAATGACCCTAGCTATCATATACTCACGCCACACACCCAACATATTAGTACAATTGAAGAAAAAAAATTAAACGTGATTCGCTCCATACAAAAAAATCTAATAATTTTTTTTCAAGACAAACTATCAAGTTTAGAAGAAATTTTATAAGAATAAAAGTTGTCAGGAATATTATAACACGTCATATAAAAAAAAATCGCATCGATATGGTAACTTTGTTGCCTAAGTCCACTAATTTTCAGTATGGGCCCACTGTGCGACGGCGCGCTTTTATCCTACAGAAGGTCTACAGGCTGCGTCTGACTCGCGTGCGTATCGCGTTTTTCAAACGCGCGTCAACGGCGCGTTTAAAAAACGTGTTGTGCACATGCCCTAACTCGAATATTACGTTATCACTTCCTATTTTTTTAATTTTAATAGATACAATGCTGTGTAAGTCGTTTATGGGTAGTATTTTGTGAGTTAAACCACCCGTCCAAGGGATTAAAACTATCAAAATGTAACCGTGTATATATAGAATGGTAAACTAACTGACTGAGCGATATATCAACGCAGAGCCATACCGCTGGACCTAGAGACTTGAAACTTTTGCACATTGATACCTTATATAGTGTAGGCATCCATTAAGGAAGGATTTCTTCAAAATCCACCACGGTCAAATAGGGGATGAAACTTTGTATGAAAGTCCGTCAGTTTTGAAGTTAAGATCTTCAAATTTTGTGTTTAGGCTGACGATTAAAAATTAATTTATATGTGTCTCAGCGTTATTTATAATTTCGAACCCGTAGGGGTCAAAAGGGGATGAAGTTGTGTATGGAAAGTCCTCCATTTAAAAAATAAATATCACCAAATTTATTACTTAGTTGGCTAACACAACGTATACCGGTGTTTTCCGGATTTCAACCCTTAAGGGAGATGAAATTTTGTATTTAAGTTGTTCATTCTCAAATATATTCAAGTAAAAGACACGCAAAAACACGTGTATTGTATTATCACTAAGCCTCTACTGCCGCCGTTCTATCCGTCTGTCTGTGTGCCACGAGCAAATATCTCAGCTATCTGGAAATGGTTGAGGAACTTGTGGATAGGTCTTCGCCCGTCTATCGGTGTGTCCGTCTTTCTGCTAATCTCAGGTGTCTGGAAATGGTTGAGGAACTCATGGCATAATTTAAAACAAATAATCTCCATCCCGACTATTCCCGACACCTCATATAAATAATAGTTATATAACTCGAAACTTTAACGGTGTAGCATCTCAACGATACCGGACAACTTTCTCTAAGAAACATAGGTCGCGAAATAAAATAAAAATTCACCTCCCCATACATTGACCCATAGCAGCTGATCGGAAAATGTATGAAAACCATTTTTTTTTTCAGTGTATAAGTTTCTTTGGGAAAGTTGTGCAGTATGCAGACTGTTAAAGTTACTAATTGCCAATAACCCTATGTACCTCGCAAGTATTAGATTTACTTTCATAAAAAAAGTTCGTTGTTATTTCACTTTTCAATAAAATATATAAACAAATAATTTAGATTCAGACGGAATTGTAAATGCTGCAGCTTTTCTAAAGTTGTTTACTGAAATAACAAAATATATTTTTTTTATTAAAATCTAAAAAAATTGTTTGAGACCAGCCTTAGACAGGCTCAGGTTTTATTAATTACCGAATTATAAACCGAAAAAATTAGATCTGATTAAAAACCAAGTACCTACCTATTAAATAAACTTAAAATATGGAATTATAATTAACCGCGCATAAAAGGAAGGGAGCAATGCTTCTGGGATAAGCTCTTCTAAATCATTCTTCTTGTTTGCACTTATTTCTTGTTTAAGCTGTTTTCGTTATTATTTCTTTCGTTGATTTCATCTTCTTTCTTTTGTTTCTTACATAAACGTCCTTGTTGTTTTATTTAATATAAGGTAGCTTCACAGCTGACAGAAGTATAATCTTATTAATAATCTAAAGATTACGCCAATTAGGTAGTACACAGAAAATAAGAAATACAGAGAGTGCCATAATTATTAGTATTTAAAGTGTGTGCGTGCTAGTATCTGTGGGGTGTAGGTGCTGTAAATGTGTGTGATGATGTGTGTATGTCTATGTAAGTATGACTAAACTGGCACTACTGAGTTAGACGAGTAACCTGCGGTTGATGGAGGATTTGGATAATCTCTTTTTTAAATCTGTTCCGCGTGGTATTGTTGGGAATTTAGCGTTATATAATGCAGGTTATTATTTCATCACCAATGCTCTCAAAACGGTGAAGAAAAACATCATTAGGAAACTGGCATGTCCTAGAACCAAAAATTCGAAGGCAGACTTCTACCAACCCGCACAGGGCCCGCGTGGTGGATTACGGCCCACTCCCTCTCACAGTGAGGAGGCTTTTTTTTTTGGTGGGAAATCATCAAATAACTTCTCCCGCTCTGGGCGGAGCGGGAGGGTGTGTCAGACTCTTACTGACTAAAACCCACCCGTATTCCTTCCTGTTGCCTGTGTTGCGGGGGCCTCGGTGACCCATAAGTACCTTCCCGCGACACAGTGAGGAGGCTTGTTTCCCAGCAGTGGGAATATTATAGGCTGATTATGTGTCTAATGCAGGTAGACGCAAGAATGGCGACGTAGCAAAGTGGTAAGTCTGGTACGTCTACTGAATAAACTTTAACGACGTTAAAGTTTATTCAGCTGAGCAACTGTGAACAGACAAATTTATTGCAATGATATCATATCAATTAACTGTCATCGCTCTTCCAGAGTATTAAATTTGTAGTATCGACAGGAGTCCGGGTAATTTGGGATATCAGCTTTAGTTTTGTAATTTAAGTAGGTACTTAAAAATCATCATTGTAGAAAAACAAGGTTGTGTTTTCTATGGTTATTATTAAAACTTTTATTTAACTCCATTAACATTCTGTACATCAGTATTGCTCGTTAAATTATATCCCAAGTATTCTTGTAATATTTTCAAATCGTAGGTAAAACGATTCAATATTCATCTCATGCACAATTAATGGAGGTTTACAATTTTTGGCATTCTTAATAAGAGGTAGGTATCTATATACTTCTCGGGTGTATATATTGTCGCAGATTGAATTTACCTTCTTTTCTTTATGTTTAATATTAGCACAGCATATAAATATAGAGAAGTGTTGTATCTATTATTTTTCTACCCGCTGTTACGTTGTAAATTTTTGTACCTACCAAGCTTTGGTATTACACAGCTGCATTACTAATAAGTAAAGTAGCATTAACCTGAAAACATTAGTAGTACATTATTGAGGTTTCTGAGTAATATATTTCATTGTAGTTTGTACAAGTGATATTGGCCTGCACTTGATAGAAGGACTCTTTCCTTCAACTATATTTCGTCTCTGGACTCATTAGTTAACACTTTCTAACATTAAATCACTTTTCTAAACCCTGTTAAATACAGGTTTGCACAATTAATTAAAGATCAATAAATATAATGTTTACATTCTAACTGTCATCCAGTCGAACGTCAGTTTCTGACAGTTAGAGGCGACATCTGGTGGTCGCCGATTCACAGTTGTAGTTTAATCGATATTTTAACTTATTGATTGCCAACCATCGAATTAATATCGTATGGAGCAATCCTTAATAATTTTCAGCTTTCAGTAAAAAATAATAATAAACTAAAGAACCGAAAGCGGTAATGAAATATTTTTTTCAATATAGACTTCTTTCTAGAAATTTCGTTGTCAAATAAATCCATTTTTAATCTGTGAATTTTTGTTGGACATAATGTAGTCAGGTTGTACGTTGCTAATTAACCGAATTAATATTTTGGTTTAATTACCCCAATCAAGACAAGTTTTAGTATTGGGAATTATAAATATTTTGTTTGTTGGTCTAGATCATGAAGATTCTTATTGTTTCTGAGTTTAAACGTCACGTTGGAAAGTTGTTAGTGATTTTCAAGAATTAAGTATCTTGGTGTAGTATTTATCTTCAGTGATATCATAATCATTTTACCTGAAAAAGGGGAGATTTTTGAGACACTCAGTCTAATTCCGGTTTGTTATCCGTGACAGGATTATTAAAAAGTGGTGGCGTCGATTTGCTCTTGAACACGCTTAAGTGATACTTTTTTTTTTTTTTTGAGGACGGGAAATCATCAAATAACTTCTCCCGCTCTGGGCGGAGCGGGAGGGTGTGTCAGACTCTTACTGACTAAAACCCACCCGTATTCCTTCCTGTTGCCTGTGTTGCGGGGGCCTCGGTGACCCATAAGTACCTTCCCGCGACCTTAAGTGATACTTGAAAACTTATTCCATGTTTTAAAATGATTCCAAATTGCGCATACGCAGACTACTTTCCAGCCAATCAAGGATCTTACAGTCTGCTTTCTCCCGAAGCCAACCGAGAGGCATCTCGAGAGATTCGTCTCGCCGCCAGGATCTAGAGGAGTGTCTGGGGCCTGGACGCGAGACCCGTTTCTCGAGTCAGCTCTAAGTCTCTTGCGGAGACGACTGTGCGGCTGGCAGAGTCCGTCTAGCGATAGCGCAGGCGGGACGGTTTTTTTTTATACCTTAACATATTTTTTACATTTCAATACGGTTTCCGTAGGAACCTATCGTTTACCATAGTCCGGTTTTCAAGAGTGGAAACTGGTCTTGAATTGAGGATCTTGGGTTCGACATTCTACGTTCATCCAGAAGTTTATTGGACACCTTCGTCGGTTCCGGGATCCGGGACTCTTAAAGTCCCTGGCGCCCATCTATTAAGTAATAAACGCTCATAATAACTGACAGGTTAAACCATAATATTTACATTAATACCATAATATATAATTAATTTCAAAAGCTTACTTGTCGGTTTTTTGGGAATTTCTCGAAGCCTGTTTGTTACAGGATCAGATGTGATTATTAACATATTAAGTAAATCTCAATTCGTGGCAATACGTGAAACTTTTCGTGTATTGTGTTCTCGGAATCTTCTACAATCATTATAGCGAGCTTCCTGAGCTTCCTCAGAAAGCTGTCCAATAGGTAGAAGAGCAGATTGCACAATATCAACACTGTGCACAAGAAGTTTGTGCACCGTAACTGGCATATAATACCACGAATAGAGACTAAGGTATAATTTTTTTGTGTCCTGCGTTAAACTATTAAAATTTTCAATATTAATATCGTAACCCGAAGCTAACGTTCTAAGAATGGTTCCAAAGTTCTTAATTAGGGTCACATCTAAACCTGTAATATCTGAAGCTAGTTCAGGATTTCCAAAAAACCGACGACCAGTATTTCCATCATTAGTATTTCCGAATCCAGGTTTTGGTTTATCTACTATCAAACCCATTTCCGACTTAAACCTATCTTGGATTCGAGCCGAATGCTGCTTCACATTTGCTTTGTCATTTTCATCTCGAATTTGCCATTTTTTAACTTCGAGACGATAGCTTATGTGAAGCAAACATTCGAAGGAGCGTATCCAAGCGTGAAGTGGAGATATACCAAAACACAGATTGTTTTTATTTACTACAAATTCCTTAGACTCATCATTCATACATTTAGGAGTAGCCGCACAAATGTAGCACTTTTGAGCGGAGGAAGTTTCAGTCATAGAATCGCACACTTTACCGTCAATCATCGTGAATAGCAATTCATGTTTCACAGATACCTCATTACCATTTACATTACCGATTGTTGGTACCAATCGGTTTATTTCCTCCAAAACTTTGTTGGTTTCCGTTACAGTAAAGTCTGTTGTTTCTTTGGAGAAAATAAACTTAATTGGCCTACAATACATAGTAGAAGATTGCCGAGGATTCTGCCAAACAATGTTACCACTATTGTCACGTAATTGAAGCGGCACAAATGAGAAAACAAATAAAAAACTAATCAGTGTCTTCACTGTTTGCAAACTTTTGTTTGTAAGTGCTATGACCAGAACTTCCATCGCACCCCCACTTGCTTATAAGGGAGAATGATGAGTCAGGAGGCAAAGATCTGAATACCTGAAGCTGTGCAGAAATTAGACGTTCGACTGTTTTGTTTAACGCGGCTTGAAGTTTAATTTCTGCACGAGTTTCGGTTACGAAAATCTGTTCCTCAGGGGGATAACAGTCTAATTTGGCCTGCCTAACTATTAAATGAAGGAAATACCTTATGTCCCTCCTTCATGCTCCATTTTCGGGTTTGTTTGTAAGAATGGGTTGTAGCTCTGGCGTCCACATAGTAAGCCAGCTTCTTCCTTTGAAAGGCACCTTTGCGAAACAACACGCGAACTAATAGTTTTTTCATGTCTTGACACTTCTCGGGGCTGTTGCTGGCTTCTCTAATCACACAAGCGAGATTTCGGTGCCCAGCTAACCGCGCTGAAATTTCAGCAGCAGCCACCAACGGGTTTGTATCCCATTCTTGGAGTAAATCGTCGAGTCGCCTTTTTTTCGATTTATCACTCAGGTCATCAAAAGTTTTAGTAGGACGACCACTCGGAGTGGATGTTGAGGGATTGGGGTGGTGGACAATCACTTTACACTTGAAATCTTCTGCAAAGTAAGCAGAATGGTTGCCCAAGAAGCGTTCATGATTGCCTCCGGAACTTTTCCATATTTCAGCAAATTTTGAAGAAGTTTTGCTGATATGGTTCCTTAACTCTTTCATTGAATCATCGCTGATACCCAATAATCCGTGTCTGTTCCTTATATATTGATATAATGCACTGGTTCGATTTTCTTTTGGGTGTTTACGCCATTCTTCCTAAACTCTATTTTCGAGATGGTTGATTCGATCTCTAGAAAAACAATAAAAACAAAGTTATATTTTTTTGTGAATTTTATGACTACTAAAAATCAAAATCTAACAGATATATCAAAAATCAACCTAGGAGAAAGAGGGGAGAGATGGTTTCTGGTCCATCAAACATTAAAAACGATTAAAAAATATAAAAATTTTGCAACATAGCGCGTCTTGTAAATGATGGGAAAAAACTATAGGCACTTTAAGTATCAAAATAAAAAGTACATACCTTCAGCTACAAAATCCATCACAGGTTTTTTTAACAAGTATAAAATTCACTAGCATATGATGTTTCTCGTTAGAAGCAAAACTGCAACTAATTAACACTATTGGGAAGTCGCTACGCCCCCGTCGGGGGCGCGGCTAGCGGAACCGGGGCGTCGCCCCTCGGCCGCGGGAGCAATTCGTTGGCCCGTAAATACGGGCCCCTCGTTGTGAGTGTCATTAATGACGCCTAGATGATTGGGCGCGTTTACTAGTAACGCGCCCATGTGAATGATTGCTATTTTGTTACTGTAGGCGCATCACGACGCTAATACTGTTAGCGCCGCTTTCTTCACGACACCCCGGCGGTCAACCCCCGCCAGGTGAGACCCCCGGTTACCCGGGGGAGGCCCAGTGAAGGCGACCAGCGACGTAGGTGCCGACTCGATGCTCCTATAGTATAGGTGTATAGTTCCCGCCCGCCCCGCTTTCAGATCAAGCCGATTACGGTCCGGGCTAAGGAACTGTCGTGTGTGTGTGGGTGGCATTGTAATTGCGTAACACCGCCCAGTGTCTACACATATCGCACAGCCCGCGCTGTACGTATGCGTGTGAGTTTAGCTGCCTGTTTAGTGGTGGATGTCTGTGTTTATTACGTGACGCGCCTATATTAACTTAGCACACGCCACGCAATAGATGTATGTTTTCTGTAGAGTAATATTGAGTCGAGTAAGCCGCGTGTAACCTGGATGCAGCTTACTCGAGGCGTCCAGTCCGGTGCGATGGGGTCAGTCGTCCGCTACCAGGTCGCGGGGCAGGGGTCTCGCGTCAGGGGGGCGCGTATGCCATGGCGCTATCTGTTTGACGTGTGGCCAATCAGATGCGTCGGCACGCGCGAACATTCCTTTCGCGAGACGCCGCACATACTCATCCAGGCCCTCGATCCTGAGGTCCCTCCGGATGACATCGTTCCTCACAAAGTGAGGGGCGTCCACTATGGTCCGCAGCGCCAGATTTTGTTGCGCGCGGAGCAGCTTGCGATTCATCTCACTTGTGAGGGCGAGCCACGCCGGGGCGGCGTACGTCAAGATAGGGCGCACGTACAACTTGTACACGCCCATCTTGACGCGCACCGGGATGCGGGATGAGAGCACCGGCCTGAGTAGGTTGCGGGCTACCCTACCCTGCGCGGCGACCTTGCGGACGTGTGTCCCCATCGAGAGCCGACGGTCGATAGTGACCCCCAGGTATTTGACCCGGGGCGACCATTCGACGTCGGCTCCTTGTAGCTTCAGGGGGGGCGGGAGGGGCGCAGATCCAGTAACCAGCGCCTGCGTCTTACCCACGTTAACCGACAGCCGCCACTTCGACAGCCACTCGGGAAGCAAGTCGAGGGCGCGCTGCATCTTGACGGCCGCGTACTTTGCATTCAGCGAAGTTGTAATGTACGCGGCATCGTCAGCATACAGCGCGAGCGTCGAGTCTGTCGTGGTGGGGATGTCGTCGGTGTAACGCGAGTAGCACGCCGGCGATACGCAGCTGCCCTGCGGTACGCCGGCCAGCACCGGGCGGGCGCTAGATAGCGCCCCATCGACCACCACCCTAAAAGTCCTGTTAGAGAGAAACGTAGAGACCACCTGTACAACGCGACGGGGCGCGTCGGACGTGGCCAGTTTGTATAATAGGCCCTCGTGCCATACGCGGTCGAAGGCCTTCTCCATGTCGAGGAATACTGCCACCGAGTATTCCTTCTTGTTAATTGTAGCTGCGAGGTGGTGCAGTACCCTCGACAGCTGGAGCGTCGTGCTATGTTCCGCCCGAAACCCAAACTGCTCCGGACGCGGCGCAATGTGGGGTTGGAGATGTCGCAGCAGGAGTGCTTCGAACACCTTGGAGACTGTCGGCAGCAGAGTGATCGGCCGATAGCTCTCCGGCTTCAGTATGTTCTTTCCCGCCTTGGGCAACATAATGACGCGCCCTTCCTTCCACGAAGCGGGAAAGGTCCCCGTGCGCAGTATCCCCGTGTACAGGCGCGCCAGGGCCGCAACCATACGGTGCGGCAGGTGGCGCAGCGCTGTGTTGGTGATACCGTCAGCACCGGGGGCCTTCCTAGGCTTCGTTCTTAGGATGGCGCGTCTGACTGTGCCAGGCGAGAAGAAGATTGGGTCCTCATCGGGAGCTATCGGCGTTGCGAAATAGTCCCCTAGGTGTTTCTCGACTGCTGCGACATGTTCGATGTCGTCAGTCGGGTTGGGGCGGAACTGACGCTCCAGGTGCTCGGCGAAGACCTCCGCCCGGTCCTCCGCTACAAACTTGAGCGCCCCGTCGCTGTTGAGTAGAGGGCGCACCGGGGCTGGGGTATTCGTTAGCTGTCGGCACAGCTTGTGAATCGACGGCCAACTGTCAGTAGTGGCGTCGATTCGCTCCTCCCAGCCCGCGGCAGTGTGCGCTTGTAGTTCGGCCTTCACCTTCTCCGCGAGACGGTTGAGCTGTGTCTTCATAGTTGGACATCTCAGCTGTTGCCACTGCTTGCGTAGGCGCCTCTTCGCGGCGATCATTGCAGTGATGCGGGCTGGCAGGGGCGGCAATAGCCCTCTCCCCTGCGGCTGCGTAGTGCGAGTCGCCGCTTCTAGGGCGCTTTGGATGCAAGCAGTGACGTCCTTCGCCGTCTGGTCTACGTCCGCGGAGGTGACGATAGGCCGAGTCAGCGCGGTGGTCTCTACTATCTCTCTAAAGGCGTCCTAATCCGTGGATCCACGTGGCGCTTGGGGCTTCAGTCGGGTCGGCATACCCGATAGGACGACGAGTACAGGTTGGTGGTCCGACTGTAACTCGTCGTCTATGACTTGTTGTGTGGCCTGGCAGTGTAGCCCTCGGTGGACTACGATGTCCAGCACATCCGGCATGTACCGGGAGGCCTCGGGGTAGTGGGTAGGCGTCTCCGGGCCGGACACCGTGTAGCCGAAGGCTTCCGCATCCGCAAAGAGTCGTCTCCCCTCGGTATTCATCAGGTACGAATTCCACGCTGGGTGTTTACAATTAAAATCCCCGGCGAGGAGTGTGGCGTGTTGCGTCTTGTTTAATAAGGCCCGCAGCTCTGACAGGTCCAATTGGGCCGCGGGCGGCTTGTAGCACGCATAAATGTTCAAGTCCTCGCCGGCTATGTGTAGCTAGACACCCAGCGCGTAAAATGTGCCGAGTGACGGCAAGGGGACTTCTTGATGGACGACCCTTCGCTTTACTAGTACCGCCAGACCACGGTATCTAATATGGAGAGCCGACCGTTCATCTTTCCTATAAACGAGATATCCCGGGAACCTAATCCTGTCCTCGGGTCCCAGGAGTGTCTCGCTTATTAGCGCCACGTCGATATCTTGTTCCCGAAGGAGATGGCGGAGGGGGGCGACCTTATCCCTAAGGCCGCGGGCGTTCCAGTGGATCACCCTTAACGACCTAGCCATGGTAGAGCGACAACAGTGTGGCCAGGCCGTCAAGGATGACCGTCTCAATATCCTGGCCCTGCTTAATGGCCTTAATGAGGTCCATCAATAGCTGTATGGCACAGGCTGTGAATTCTTTCCTCTCGTTGGCTTGTAACGATGCGCCGGTAGCGCCGCCACTCGTCTTGATGGGGAACTTTTTTGGTTCCATCTGTTGCCGCCGCGCTGTGCTGGCGCTAGCGTCAACAGATTTTTTTTTTTTTTGGGTGGGAATTCATCAAATAACTTCTCCCGCTCTGGGCGGAGCGGGAGGGTGTGTCAGACTCTTACTGACTAAAACCCACCCGTATTCCTTCCTGTTGCCTGTGTTGCGGGGGCCTCGGTGACCCATAAGTACCTTCCCGCGACCCCGGCAGGCATCGGCCTTAGTGGACCCCTACTTTGTGCTAACGACATCTCTTTGAGGCGCGCGTGGAATACGACGCGCTGTCGACCCGGGCCTGGTCCTTACCGGACGGTGAGCTACCCATTGCTCACCGTCCGCAAGCCCGCGCCTACGGTGGCCGGAAATCCGCCCGGGATTCCCGACGCCCTGGGCGTCTCCTGCGGCGGCTAGAGGCGAGAGGGCGCGAAACTTGCCTTTCCCTCAACCGTCCCGCCTCCTCCTTCGCGAGCATTACTGCTTCGCAGAAGGAGGAGACGGCTGCCCATGCCCTCTCGCTCCGTACCATGGCCTGAACCAGGGCCGGACGCGAGAGGTCTCTGCCGCCGATCGCCTCCACGAGGACACGGCGGTGCTCTGCCCAAGCCGGGCAGACCTCCACCGTATGCTCCACCGTGTCCTCCAGGCGATCCACACAGTGGTGACACCCGGACGTTTCCTCCCGCCTTATCCGACACAGGAACCTCCCGAAGCTGCCGTGTCCGGTGAGGACCTGCGTCAGGCGGAAGGTGAGGACGCCCTGGCGCCTCTCCAGCCACTCCTCAAAGAGGGGACTTATCACCGCAATCGTGGCGTGCCCAGCACTGGGTTGCGACAACCGTACTTTCCATGACGCCATGAGATCCCGCCGGAGCTCCGTCCGCTGTGCCGCGATTTCTCGCGGCGGCGGACTTACGCCCCGGCGTTTCGCCTCCTCGCGCCACTCCCATACGTGCGCGAGGACTTTTGCCTCCAGATCCCATGGCGGCAATCCGGCAAGGAGGCTCGCTGCCTCACAGGAGACCGTGCGGTATCCTCGGACCATCCGGATGGCCATGACCCTTTGGGCCGCGCTCAACCGGCGGGCTGGCCGCAGCGCCAGAGAGCGCGCCCATACAGGAGCCCCGTAGAGGGCCATGGACCGCACGACCCCCGCGTAGAGCCTCCGGCAGGAGGCGTTTGGACCCCCTAGATTGGGCAGGAGCCGCTTCAATGCAGCGCCCGCCCGCTCCAGTTTGGGAGCCAAACGTCGGAAATGCTCCACGAAGTTCCACCGGCTGTCGAGGACGAGTCCCAGGTACTTCATCGTCGACTCGACGCCGATAGAAACCCCTCCTACCGTTATTTGGGACCCCAACGGTGGCGCGTTCCGAGGACCATGAAAACACATGGCCTCGGACTTGTGCAGGGCCACCTCGAGTCCCAGTTGGCGGATCCTTTCGACGAATGTCGCAACCCCGCGTGCCGCTAATTCGGCCGCCGCCTGGTGCGACCTCCCCTGCGCCAGGACCAACGTGTCGTCAGCGTAGCACACTACGCTGACGCCGCTAGGGAGGTCGGCGCGCAGCACCCAGTCGTATCCGATGTCCCACAGATGCGGCCCCAGGACCGATCCCTGTGGGACACCACACGACATCTCTTGCCGGTTCCACACTCCCTGGTGACCGGGGTAGATGACGGCCCTGTCCGTCAAATAGGCCTCGACCACACGACAGAGGTAGGTCGGCATCCGGTGATACCGGAGTGCCTCCCTGATGCGACTCCAGGGCAGGGTATTGAAGGCATTGGCGATGTCTAGAGACACCGCCAAGACGACCCCACCCTGGGCAACAGCATTCCCCGTCGTCAGGGCTCGCACACGCATGATGGCGTCCACCGTAGAGCACCCTCTGCGGAAACCAAACTGGCTCTCCGCCAAATCCGGCCCCACCCGCAACAGCTGGCCGACGAGGCGGTCTGCAATGACTCTTTCAAAGAGCTTGCCCTCCTCGTCGAGCAGCACGATGGGCCGATAAGCGGACGGAAAGTCCGCAGGGCGCCCTGCCTTCTTTATGAGGACCAGTTTCCCCGTCTTCCAGCGAAGCGGGAACTGGCCCCTCTCCATGCATGCGCTTAGGAGCCCCCTAAGTCGAGGCCCGAGAGCCTCCAAGGCCAGGACCCAGGCCTTCCCAGGTAAGCCGTCGGGTCCTGGGGCGGTATTTTTGGCATTAAGCCTGCGTACCGCCGCTCTCATTTCTCCCTCGGTCACCTCCGGAGCATCGTCGTCGTCGTCGGCGGTGTGGTCCGCATCAGGCACCGCAGTAGGCGGAGCCATAGGTGGGGAGGAGTGTTCCCCTCGCGAAGGGAACAGAGCGCTCACCACGTCCTCCACAAGCTGGGGCCGGAGACTCTGCGTTAGTGGGGGAGCCCATGGGCGGAGTTTATCCCGCACCACCTTGTACGGGCGTCCCCACGGGTCCCTGTCCAGAGTCCCCAGCGACTCCTCGCGGGCCAAACCCCTGGCCCGCAGGATCTCCGCTTGGAGGGCGGTCTTCGCCGCTCTGTACCCCTCGTACAGCTCCGCCTGAATGGCTTCCGTATCCGGAGGTTTGATACGGAGCCTGCGGTGCCTGGTGTACCGGCGTCGCGCAGCCACGCACGCAGTGCGTAGAGCCGTCAGCTCCTGCAACCACCAGTACACCTGGCGCGAGGCACGTCCAGGCTGGACCCGGGGCATTGCCACGTCACATATGTCGGACATGGCCTCCCGGAACCACTCCGCCTCGTCGTTGATGTCAGCAGGCCTGTCCGGTGGTGACACCCAGGCCTGCACGATCGAGGCTTCCAGGAGGAGCTCCCGGTCCAGCTGCTTCAGCGCCCACCGCAGACCACTCGGGGCCCGTCGGACCGGCGCGTCCGAGGTCTGGGCGGAGACGTCGAACCGGATATACCGGTGATCGGAATAGGTTTCCACCCCCTCCATGACGCGCCAGTCAACTACACGCGGCGACAGAGTGGGGCTGGCGAACGAGATATCCACCACTGATTCACCCCGCATCCGCACACACGTGGGGACAGAACCCCGGTTTAGGACGACCAGGCCTGTCTCCAGAGCCCAGTCCTCCACCATCCTGCCCCGTGTGTCCGTTAACCGGGAACCCCAAGCCAAATTCTTGGCATTGAAGTCCCCGAGGACGACCACGGGGAGGAAACCAAATCCGACGACGACGTCTCTCAACTCCGCAAGGAAGTTGTGGAACTCGGCAAGAGTTCGGTTCGGAGAGAAGTAGACCCCTACCACGACAATCTCCCCGAACCGTGCTGCTACGCAGCCCCGTCCCCTCCTGACGGCCTCGAGGGATGGGGTACCGGCGGCGGCCGACGAAATTAGGGTCACTGAGCCGCTCAGGTCCTCCACCCAGTCATCCCTGGGCGGGACAAAGTACGGCTCAGCGACCACGGCGATGTTAATCGACCACTGCGCCATGCTCTGGAGCAACAGATCCTGAGCGGCGGCGCAGTGGTTGATGTTCGCCTGGAGGAGGCGTAATGGGGCCATTAATGGCACTCCATGTCAGCCCCCTCCTGGGCCTCCTTCCCAGCCCCCTGAGAGGGGCCTGCCGCAGCGGCCACGGTGGCGACGGCGACGACGGCGGTGTTGGAGGCGGCAGCGGCGGTGGCAGTGGTGGCGGCTGCGGTGGTGACGGCGTTGGCGGAGGGCTTGCCTCTGGACCTGGCTTTGGTGGGTGGGGCGCAGGCCTTGCCCCCCATCCGGTGCTCGGCCGGCTTGCCAGCCGCCGCACATACGGCACAGTGCGGCGTGGCATTGCACGAGCCGGCCTTGTGCCCGGGCAGACCGCAGCGGTAGCAAAGACCGCTGCGGTCCACCTCCGAGGTGCAATTCGCTTGCACGTGGTTACCCACCTGGCAGCGGAAGCACCTCAGAGGTCTGGGTTCCAGCAGTTTCACCTGCGCGGAAACCCAGCCCACCAATAGCCGTTGGCCCTCCCCGGTAACTTTTCTGGCTGCCGACACGGGGCAGCTCACCATAACGGTTTGCAGCCCCGTGGAGTCAGGACGGATGATGCCTGCCTTCACCTGCTTGGCAGAGCACCCCCCGGTCCTAACCACTGCGGCGTCCCTGTCCCTGCTGCTGCCCCCCTTGAGGCACCGCCCGGGGACCGGCTCCTTGAAGCCCAGCCAGGTCCGCCCGGAGCTTCTCGTTCTCCTTTCGGAGAAGCTCCATGGCGGCTGTCAAGCGGGCGACCTCCGCCCGCATCTCAGACATACCATCTGGCGGAGGCGTGACGTGGAGGGCCTCCGCTGCCGCCACAATAGAGGCCGTGGCCGCGGCTATGGCCTGATCCTTAGAGGACCTGAGCCTCTTAACCCATACCGCCTTGATCGCAGCGGCCACTACCTCCGCAAACCCGGCTGCACGTTCCGACCCGGAACCGCCAGCGGCTTCCGCCCCGCCTCCAGAAACCTCAGAGAGGGGCCCCTCCTTGGCGAGCCTCTCGGGTCGCCGGGCCAACTGGGTCGGGCCAGCCAGCCCGGCCGGGCTGGTCAGCTCGACCGGGCCAGCCCGGCCCGGCTTGCCCGCTTCCTTGGTAGTGGGACCTCTGTCTACCCCTTTACTACCCCGGACTCCACCCCGCCGGCTGGAGTGGATCTTCCTCCTCCGCCCGACTCCATCGTCGGAGGTAGACCCCGAGTTGGGCCGCTTGGAGGTTCGCCTGAACTCTCGGCTCCTCTCCAACACCCCTTTTCTTTGCGAGCTCCCCGAGCTCTCTCCGCCTGATGCAAGGTCGGACTCCGACCCCGCATCACTCTCCTCCCCTTGACTTCCACTTTTTTTTTTTGTTTGATTTTTTCCATACTGTTCCCACGAGTATGGGGGATCTAAAAAGTACACCTAGGTTCACCCCCTGTCCCTAGGCAAGTGTACATTTATAACCCAACCAGGGGGTCCACTGGTACCCTGGCTGGGGGTGCGCTAACGACTGATGCGCCACCTACAACTCGGAAGTTGCAGATGACACTACTCCTCAGCCATTCATATCCTCGCCGCGCACCAAAACTTGATATTAGAGGAATTTTTATAGAGGTTATCTTCCTCGCGATCCGGGCGATCAAGCCAAGATCCTCGTCCCGTTCCAAGCCACAAAACATGACTGTGGTCTCTTTACGGATTACGATTTCGACGGTTGCAGACAGAAGAATCATTCTCCCGCTGCTTGCTCGCTGGCAGGGTAAGTGCACAGCAAGCACCGCCACTCTTCGCCCACTCGACCTGCCCTCTGTAAGCAGAGAGGGGAGTGGACGACCGACGATCGAGCATGAAGCTCCCCGCCACGCAGAAATTCGCCACGGTCAATACCCTCTCCGAAACATGGAGAGACTATTGGCCGTGCCCAGGATGCACCGGCCCGACGACTGCTCTTTCCCCCGAACGTATTCGAAGGGAACCAGCAGCAATCAGGCACACGAGGAGGTTTTCTGCACGCACCCCAGCGTCAACAGATGGTTTAATATTTCCCCGCGGCGCTATGCCGGCGCCAGCGGTAGTCCCCCCGCTAATCTTAGCAGCCTGTGCCCTCTCTGTAGCAGGGCCAGCCTTAGGGATTTCCTCTTCCTTCGCCTGGGGGGGGGGGGGTGCTTCTTGCGCTTTCCCTTCCCCCCGCGTTTGGTCTTCCTCCGCCCTGAGGAGGCGGCTTGTCTATCCGTAGGCCCGTTGTCCGCCGCCATCAGCGTCGTGCCTTGGGCCTCTATTTGCGTCTCAATTGGCCTTTCAGTGACCATTTGGGGCCGGCGTGTTTTGGCCGTGATGGCGGCGGTCCCCGCCCGCCTGTTGTGGATCTCCTGCTGGAAGACGGGGCACCTGATGTTGCACGCGGGGTGCGGGCCACCACAGTTAACGCAGGTGGCCGGCTCCTCCCGCGGGCGTGGACAATCACGCGCCGCGTGCTCCCCTCCACATCGTACACAGGCGAGCGGCCGGTGGCACTGATGTGAACTGTGCCGGAAGCACTGGCATCGGTGGCACTGAGCGGGCCCACGCTTTCCTCTCCAAGCCTCAATCTTGACACCACGCATGTACATGAACACGGTGGTGTCATAGATGGCCCGGACATCTGGAGTCTTCTTTAAGACCGCGTGAAATACGCAGCCGGGTCGTCCCTGGGCGCCTTTTATATGACGCACGTACTCCGGCTGGTATCCCAGCGTCCGGAGCTCCTCCTCGATCTCCTTGGGGTCCGTGTCTGCTGGCAGTCCCCGTATGGCGATCTTTAAGTTTTTGTCCGCTGGCAGCGAGTACGCAAACCATGAGACACCGCTCTCTCTTTCCAGGCCGGTAAGGTATCTTTGGACCAGCCTGTACTCGTCTTCTGTGTCGGGGGTGAATCTCAGCCCCGTCCCATAAGGGCGAGCATTTGGGGGCCGGCCCAATTTGGCGCTTATCGCCCGGAAGTGAGCGGCCCAGTTTGGTAGTTTCTCTACTACCAGCGGAGGGTATCGCAGTTTTTTCCCCGGCTTACCCTTCACCGATGTCGCCGTCGGTGCGTCGCCAGGGGTTGGGGCAGCAGGGCGGGCATTTGAGCCCACTGTGTGTACAGGGGGGGAGCAGGGTAGTACTTACCCCCGCAGTCGTCTGCTGTGATAGTGGCGGCGAGCGGCGCGCCGCGTCGGCAAAGGTAGGCGAGGCAGGCACCCCCCGACCCCGCGGCGCGCTTTCGCGCTGGGGCCGCGGTGAGTCGAGGCAGTGCCGCTTCGCTTCCTCAGCCACGGCGTCGCCTGAGCTCCTCCTGCGCCGCTGGGGTCTGGCCTCGAGAGCGAACTCAAAACCGAAACCCAGCGACGGTGTTGGTGATGCCGGCGACATTGGCTCGGCGTCCTCACCCTCTCCCACGTTGGGCCGCTGACCGGATCGCGGGGTCGTGTCCGGGGACACGTCATCGCGACCGGACGCGACCGAGCCCACCGAGGCCAGCGACACGCTCGACACCACACGGGAGGAGCATGCCGACAGCATGGCGGGCGAGTCATACGCGGAGGTGCGGGGGGGCGCCGGCGAGGCGGGGCACCCTAGGCATCGCGCGTGTTTGCCGGGTGGATGGGCCGGCACTTACTGGCCGCTCCTGCTCAGCCGTCTCCGGTCCCGCCAACGAGCGGCTGGGA
Source organism: Atethmia centrago (assembly GCA_905333075.3). NCBI lineage: Eukaryota > Metazoa > Arthropoda > Insecta > Lepidoptera > Noctuidae > Atethmia > Atethmia centrago. The sequence continues at coordinate 6,288,661 of HG995376.1, forward strand.
GCGGAGCTGGCGGTGCTCGGAGCTGGCACAGCTTGTTGCAACGTCTGCGTCTGCACGGCCGCAGCCCTGGAGGGCGCGGGCGGCGACGCAAACCGCGGCGGAGGCGCGGTGGTGCGGGTTGGGGGCGCGCGGGGGCGCGCGGATGGCGCCAGCGGGCGTGTTGATTGTGCGGCAGCGGGGCGCGTCCGTGACGCGTCAGCGCGCGCAGTGGGCGCAGCTGGAGGGCGCGCCGGCGGTGCTAAGGCGCGCGCATGTGGCGCGCGGCCCAGCAGGCTGGCAGTTGGTTCCGGTGCCTGGATTGGCACCGGACGAAACGCAGCGGGGCGGATAGGTACCGCGTGCTGCCGGCTCGACGACGGCGTCGGCGCAACGCGCGCAGGCGCCGGTGTCGTCGGAGGGCCGGCAGCTGCAGCGGTGACCCCTCCCCCTCCTCTTCTGTCCTCCTCGCGGTGGCGGCGATCTCCCTCCTTCTTCTTCGTGGGTGGAGGCCTGACCGGCGGTGCACCAGACGACCCGGACGACGCGTCACCAATGTTAGGCAGCGACGTCGCCCGGTCCAGCGCCGGACGGTCCTCCGGCGACCCGGCATCGCGGCCACGAGCTAATCAAACTAATTAACACTTCACTTACCCCTTATTTATATAACAGCCCTCATTAGCTTATGAGTGATTGAAATGTGTGCAAAATATTTCTTAGAACCGGGACAGTGGGGATAATGGCTACATACTTAGATAATTAGTTCTTGGAAGTTTGAAAGTGACTTTTGTCTAGCTAGCATATTCAGGATGAATCACTGTGCGCTGTTAGTATTGCTACTTGAAATGTCCTCCTTTCCAACCTAATCCATCCAAAGGTTGTCTTTAAAAGATCGCTTTTAGCAATACGACCGCCCATTTTGTCACCCTATTTAAAATTTCTACATTTATATCAGTAACTTTTAAGGTATACATAATAAAGAGTATTCTATTTTATTGTATTCTATTCTATGATTTAAGAAAAATTGTTTTCTTGTGTTTTATTGTGTTTAGATATTATTTATCAATCAGTTAAATAACTGTTTTTATTTCTCTTTACAGATATCGAGAAGTGATGGAAGAAGAATAAAATAACATAAAAAGTATTTAAGTAGGCATTACCTTTCATAAATAATTAAACACCGTTTATGTTAGATAATTAATAGTTGCTTACTACATCTTGTTTACATAATTAAATATGTTTTCCCTAATTATGTTGACCTGTCTCGTAACCTTAGCAATATATAAACTAGCACATAAGAAATCAGGACACTTCTATTTCATAACTCAAGACGTCAACTTCGAATGTACTCGTAGTACACCAATTCTTGTAATTTAGTAATAGCTAATAAATACATTTATTTTTTTAAATCAGTCTGATTGTCACAAGTCTGATTTGTCAAAATATATTATTTATAATATTAACTATAAATACAATGATGTATTCCATTGTAAAAAATACATTATGTTAGATTCCTTACTAATAATTTAACATAAAATAAATCGGAAGCCTGTTCATTGATGCAATGAGGAGCACAAAAGTGCAGAACTAGGATCATGTGAATTTGGTGGAATTCTATTGGATGTTTGCACATCCACTTGCACGTAGATTTATAAACCGTTTTTGGGTCAAGAATCTGCCATAACTCCGTTCTGCCTTTGTAAATAAATAAATACTTACATTAGTTTGTAATTGATTAGTATTAAATAATAATCACAAGGTTATCTGACCCAGCGTTTACACAAAGGTGTAAAACTAAAACAAGTTGTAAAGACAAATTGTATGCTTACAAAACTTGTAGAAAACTTGTCAAAATGTCAAAGAGGTTTAAAAAATAGTTAAACACACATGTCTTTTTTTATGGATGGGAAATTATCAATTAACTTCTCCCGCTCTGGACGGAGCGGGAGGATGTGTCAGACTCTTACTGACTAAAACCCACCAGTATTCCTTCCGTTGCCGGTATCCCTTTCGGACTTTCCGACGACTCCGGCATGCATCGGCCTTAGTGGACCCCTACACTTGTGCTGACATCTCTTTGAGGCGCGCGTAGAAAGAAACGTGCCATCCTCCCGGGCCTAGTCCTTATCGGACGGTGAGTTACCTATGGCTCACCGTCGGCAAGCCCACATATCTGAAACAACGTCAATACAATGCAAAAGAAAGCAAGATCTTATTACAACTTATATACGATTGTAAATGGGTGAGAAATAAAATATTTTTAGTTTTATCTATAGGTTGGTTTAACTCTGTAAACAATTGTCAATCCGCACTGGGCCCGCGTGGTGGATTACGGCCCACTCCCTCTCACAGAGAGGAGGCATGTGTCTCAGCAGTAGGAACATTATAGGTTGATTATGTAAACAATTGCCAATGATATTGTGATTTTTAAGTTATAAATTATGATACAAAGTTCCTAGATTAGGTTCCTATGGCATTAAGGCCTCCTCTGTACATTTGTGTGCTTAAAGTATTAAATAAATAAATAGAATCCAAGCAACTGTTAATTTTAGTTTTACCTACTCAGTGTTGCATTATTTATTGTGATAAGGTTCTTACATAAAGGTGCAGGTTTTAGCCTACAGTTAATCAGTGCTTCTCTTTTACCTATTATGAACCCGATGTGTCATGATGCTGTGTGGACACATTCGAAAGCTTTATCAGCATTTTTCCTAAGTCTGTTGAAATTACCTATATCTTGTCCATTATTTAGATTGTTCATTAAGGGGACTACAGCACCTAAACGCAATTTTTTTAAGTTTTATAATGCGTAAAAGTATATGATCCAGTGCAGTAAACAAAATCAGAAACAAATATGATATTCCGAGTGTGTTGAAAACATAATTATAATTAATTTGATACGATAGAAAAAAATCACGAAGATACCTCGAAAAAATTATTTTAACGATTAGAAACCATACTAATATACATGCAATTATTCCTATTTTATGTCAGATAATTCTACAAGCAACATATTAGCATAATATAATAGTGTATTATTTTTTTCTCTAATCAATGGATTTAAAAAAAATAGATAATTGCTTCATATTTTGCAATAAATTACCAGCGTTGTGTCATCGCGCTTTTCTTTCTTTTCTATGCAGTCCGACAGTAACCGCGCTTTAGGTTTTGTAAGCCTCTTAAACCCAAATCGAGAGTTAATGATATCAGAAACCCGCTGCACTATATATGCAAGGACCCTAGACCCGTATTTTAAAGCCATTTTTTTTAGTTATAAATTAGCATAATTTAAGTTCATGTACACCTTTAAGTAATTGTTACACTGTTCAAAGTTTTTAAGACGTTATTGTTATCAAGGTGTTAGTAAACAATTGTTAGTGAACCAAATAAATAAATAAATAAAGCTGGGTGTCAGCTGCGTTCGCACATATTTTTCGTGTTTGTATAAAAGTGGTCATTACGACCGAGGAGACGTACTGATCACGTTAAAAAAAATCTTGTAAGTGTTTTTTCTAACCAATGACATCGTGGACACCCCGCTTCATAATAATAATAATGATGGTCAATAATTAATCTCGATTCAAATCTAATAGTCGAAGCATGTTCAATTATGTATGCCAAATCTACTTAAACAGCATGTCTTGTAAACAATGGAAAAATAACCTTGAAATTGCATAATATAAAATACCATAAAGTCGTTCCAAAAAAAATACAAAAAAAAATTATATCTCAAATATTACCTAAGATTGTTAACAAACTGTTTTACCTTATTTTACATTCTTGTCACCACGACCACAAGTGAATGAATTCCATCGGTTATTTGTTGTTGTAGTATTGTGCGTTGACTATGCCGACAGAGAGGCAGTAAATAATGTGACTAGGAATTTATTGCGCAATACTTTAAAAAAAAAATCCTATCTTAGGTACTATTTTGGATTTATTTCTCTTTGTATTATTTTTAGAACGACCATAAGGTCTTTTATATGCTATTTTAAGGTTATCTATTATATACGGGACACTCTGTATATCTTGAATGTTAGTTCCTTCATAATCATAATTTATTATTTAAATATAGATAGATATATTTTGTAAAAACCAGTTAACCTTATTGAAACCAAGTTTATTGTCATTTTCAAATAGACTTGCCTTAAAATAATATGACATGCTGAGTTTTATACGGGTTTATAAAAAAAAAACTAAAACAATAAGAAAAAATAAAAAAATTGTTAACGTACAGTACACATATACGTACATAAATACACGCACGTTGCTTAAGAATAAATGGCTCACAAAGTAATAACAATTATAACAATTTAAACAATTTATAACAATTTTAATTTTTGTGTTTTAATTTTGATTCTGATTTGTTTTAATTTTATTATAATTTTAATGTTTGATCTTAATTTAATTGTGATGTTGATTTTAATTGTGTTGTTGATTTTAATTTTACACTATGATCCTAAGTTGGTTGAAATAAATAAATAAATAATAATAATAATAAAAGTCATAATGTAAAAAAAAATGTAACTAATGTAATTTGTAATGTGTGTGTTGTGTATGTGTAAATAAAAATGTAACTAAATTAGTTTTAAGGAAAAAAAATGTTTTATTGCACGATCCCTTACAAGGTAAAATTTAGAAGGAAAGTAAAAATTTCCAAACCATCAAAAAGTAGTATGTAGAAGACAATCTGGGTTTCTGAGGGGCTTGAGGTTAAGTAATAACAGCCATACGTGTCGATCGAAAGCTAAGCTACGCTTGCCGCGGTCGGTCCGTGGATGGGTGACCTCAACATACCAAGCCCCGCCGTGCCTCAGAAATCACGCTAAGCTGTTCTGGCAGTCATTCGTGAATCTCTGATAGTTGTTACAGTCTTACCAAGGAGTATTACCCAGGAATTGCGTTGTGGAGGTCAGATCGTCAGAGGTCAGTCGCTCCATGCAAAATACTGGTACTCAGCTGTATCCGGTTAGACTGGGCTAGGCAGATGATGATGGTGTAACATGTAGAAGCCAAGAAATACAATAATAGCAATCATTTAAATTAAGGACATCCGTCATCTGCGGGGTTATTGTGGAACACACACTGGCATGCTATCCATTTTGTCAATTCAACAACATCGTTGCGTCATTTGCAATAGCAATAGCTTAACAATTTACAAAAACAAAGCAATCGTATAACAAGTTTCTTCAAAATCCTTCGGATCGTGATTGAGATTGTGTTCTCTTAATCGGGGTGCTGGCTGTGACGTATGGAGCATACTCACAAAATGTATGCGGGTGATTTTCTGGTTTATATGGTAAGTACCTAGTTAGTACTGGTGGCCCGAAGAATAAATGATCCTTTTCACGAGCATGGGGCATCTTGCAGGTGAACCAAGCAAGGCAAGTACAATATGTATTTTGAGTACACATTATACTCGTGAAAAACGTGTAACTAAAATATAGAAGACACTATAGTATTCTTCGTCTTGCTGACCATTGTTATGTTTTGTTATTAGTAATTAACTGTTTATTTATTTTACTTTGATGGTCTTAGTTCATCATTTGTGACTGTTACAGCTATAGCTATATGTAAGCGGGCCGCCTTTTATGCTTTTATATGGAGGCTTTTATTTGGGCATTAAGTTCTGTTTACGTTTTTATCTCTGCTTGAGAATTACTAGTTTTCGGTGTTTTTCTTTTTTTTTTGTTGGTATAGTGGTATGCTAGCTGACATATGGCTAATAATTTAATGTTTTATGTTGCACGTAATGTAAATTGTTTTGCATACTGTTGTATAGAATCCATTTTTTTTTCCCTCTAACTGAACAGACAGCTGTGCTGTTGGGGAGTTTGTTGACCACTTCTTCTTCCCAGCTAAAGCACTAGGAAGTGGTGAAGGGTGGGCGTTTTGGGGGACTGTCTTATTTCGAATCGGTGTCGCGCGGGACTTAAGGTCAAACACCGATTCAGTGTCAAACAATAGAAAATCAATTGTGTCTCATTAGCCGGTCCTTGACAAAGTATACTCTCGAACGGTTTTATTTTTATTATTATTGTATTATTGTATAATTAATTTAATGATTTACTTTTTATGTTTTTTTTAATGTGTATTATTAGGCCATTATCTATTATTTTGCAATTTGGACGTAATTTAATTATCTATGTTTGTTTGTTTACATTCATGATTTTAAGTGAACATTAAAATTATGTCAACATTAAATAAAAATGTAGCTACATTCTGATTCAAGTACATATTGTAAACCCATCTGGGCTTAAATAACCACTTAAAGAAATAACTAACGTGATGATATTTTGCATAAAGATAAGGTCTGGTCTAGATTTAGTAGGTACCTATATATTTAAACCGGAAAACCAATTAAACCAATTAAAATAAATTGGGTGAGGGTGAATCCGCGAGTAGATACCAATATGTGGTGGAAAAAACACCCATTGCGTTTTTAAGAGACTGTACATGCGCCATTTTTTTAATGCGTGGCTTGCTACTGTTACTTCTTGTATTCTTTCCACCGACTGTGTTTTTGTTTATTTTGTGAATATATTAATTTTTTGAACAATTTCGTTATTGACTAATAATATCATTTTGATTGCGTACATTAGTAAGGTGTTCACGATGGATAATTCAGTTCCTCGATGTATTAAGGCTCCTACATACTGGCGCGACTTGTCGCGCGACGCGTCGCGACACAAAGGCACCGCTTGTAGCGCTACACGCGGTGTCATAAACTATCTTTGTGCCAAATTTCATCCAAATCCGTTCAGTACTTTTTGCGTGAAAGAGTAACAAACATCCATCCATCCATACTTACAAACTTTCGCATTTATAATATTAGTAGGAATTATGTTTCATATTAACTTCTTACCTATTCTTCCTACATGAAGAGGAACGTCTATATTGACACTGCGTTACTCGACGCCACATTTTCTCACCGTAATTTTACTATAAATTGTTTCGAATATGATTGGAAAATAAATAGGTAGTTGAATTAATACAAAATAACAATGACATAATACCGCGCTTGTATTCCCCGAAAGATTCCTCGGAAGTGCACTTATAGTACACCCACATATCGCCAGTTATATTTAGTCTCAAGTTATTACTTCCTCGCTCCCCATTGGGGGCCGAGCTACGGGCTGTTACTGAAAAAATCCTATTGGATTAGCGTAATAGCACATTCTGACCTGGGAATTGAACCCAAGGCTCCACAAAACAGTAATGTTAAATGTACTGTTAATTAGTACTACATATTTTTAGCCTATTATTTCTCTTCTTCTGTTAAAGTATTTTTATTTGTAAAATAACAAAGTCAACAGTACCAGTGTTTCCTCGTCGAAATCCGTATTATTAATACGGATGATTACATTACCCCAACCTCATGGTTAGATACACACTTTAATTAGGGTGGAAAGATATCTTTAGGTGGTATGTACAGCGTTCACGAATGTGTAAAGACTCTTATTATGCGATAGGTACCATTTTGTGTAAGGTACCAGAACCTAATTGAATTATTTGGTTTAATAGATTTCACGTGATGACATAGTTTGCACTGAGTGCTCTGCTTATCTAAATGATGCTGTCCAAGCTGGGCCAGCATCAGGTACTTCATTTGGCCATCGAAGTGTATGCTTAACGTGTAGAAAAACTATACTACGCGTATGTGCAATAAGAGTGCCTTCAAATGGTGAAGAAAGGAATAGTATTCTTTGTTGGATATCTCCTCATTTGGTATGCATCTTATTTAATTTGTCAAGACTAGTGACTATAAGCCTAGTAATTTGGTTTACAAATTATTTTTAATTAAATTAAAGTTAAAACAACAAGTTAATGGACGTCAACGAAGTAATTATTGAATTAAAGAAACACTATGTTTATTTTTATAATGTTACTGCTCAAATGTTGCTGCTTGGCATCGCATGGGCATGGCACGGTTCGCCAGAGGTCACGGGTTTGAATCCCGCTTGTATATTTTTTTTAGTAAATCTATTCACAACGCAGGTATATTTAGCTTATAGCCCATGTGTGAGTTCTATGTACCTACTATAAAGCTTAAATTCTTCTCCATAGATACCTACTACGCTTTGGAATGGGCAATCAGCTTCATCTTTCCGACTGACCACCCCTTGACAATTCAAAAGTGCCTGTAATTTAATTGGTTTGTGTGAAATAAATTCTTTGAGTTTGAGTTCACATTATATGTTTTTATTTCCAGGGACAATATCTGGAATGAGTGTGTTGGACATGTTGGATGGCAGTTAAGAGGAACATACAATGCAACACGATGCCAATCGTTTGGTTCACGCAGAAGACAGCGAAATGGTAGCTGTTGCTGAACTTACACCTAATCAGCAAGTAGTTCCTGTTCAGGTTCCTTAACCACCAGCACTTTCACAGGAGGACTTATTTCAACCGCAAAGAAGGCATGTAGAGGCAAAAATAATGTCACGTACAGCAGCGACCACACGACATTGCGTATATCCTGATTGTAAAAATCTCGAACGTTTAGTAGTTCCTAGAGTTTTGAAGGAAGAGGTTTTAAATCGCCTTAGAATTTATAATCAATATATATATAATAAGAACAAAAAGCAATACCAGCTCTGATCAATCTACTTTAGTTAAATCAAACATCTATAGCTATGGCAATCAATCAATCAGTGGAATTAAAAATACATTACGCAAACATCAGTAGCTACGAGTATGACTCAAAGATCATATATACACAGTATGATGAATGGGTCATAAGTCATAACCAATTAATATGCAGTGGACTTAAAAATACATTACGCAGTAATGCATTCCACACTGCAGTAAATAGCAATAGTATTTTTGTATGGGCATAAAAATATATAATAAGATTATCAGCGACCACTAGGCGATCACCAAAGAGATCTAGGATACTTATTTAAATATCATTGGCGATGACTAAAGTTACTGCATTGATTCGCCAATGCGTACCTAATGCTTCGGCAACTTTTATGGGTTGCCTAGCAACATATTTCTATTTATGATTTCTGCTTATTATCAGATATCTTGACAAAAAAACAAGTGTCAAAGTTTTCGAAGTCTGTGAGTTGTTTACTGAAAAAGAATAGGTGAAACGGGAGTGGTTCGATGTTGATTAACTTGACGTTTAAGAAAACGGTCATTACTTAGATTAGATAGGCAAAAAACAATCAATCAATCTGCCTATCCTTTTCCCAATAACTTTGGGTTCGGCTTCCAGTATAACCGGTTGGAGCTAAATATTACATTTAACCTCCTCAGCCCAGTTACTGGGAAATATGATAGGTACTCCTTGGTATGACTGATAGTCAGACTTTCGCGCTTCTGACGACCTGTAACGAATATCAAAGATCCACGAGTGACAGCCGGGACCAACGGCTTAACGTGCTTTCCGAGGTACGGAGGGGTCTTGGTATGTAAAGGCTGATTATGTGATTATTTTAAGCTGATTATGTAAACAATTGCCAATGATATTGTAATTTGTAAGTTATAAATTAGATTATAATACAACGTTCCTAGATGAGGTTCCTATGGCATTAAGGCCATAAGGGTATTTAAATAAATATATACATTTTGGTTTTTTTTTTATATCCTATTACTCTGGGGTTATATTCTATAAGTAAAAATAATACAAAAAGTACTAGAATATGTGGTCCAAAATGCATAGTTTTGAAGATATAATGATACTAACACTAAACTCTTGATGTGTGTCATTCAAAGCAATCATTCATATTTAAAGCTAAGAAAATGCGACGTTATCATATTTTACGTAAGAGTGTTTAACATTAACAAAATAAATAAATAAAATAAAATAAATTTATTTATTAATATTATTTATTATTATTTATTGAGAGCGGTGGTGGCCCAGTGGTAACGGCCGCGACTTACGAATTGTAGGTCGTGGGTTCGAACCCAGGCGCTTTACTTTGTTTAAATTATTTCATCACCACTGCTCTCAAAACGGTGAAGGAAAACATCGTGAGGAAACCGGCATGTCCTAGAACCAAAAATTCGAAGACATCTACCAACCCGCACTGGGCCCGCGTGGTGGATTACGGCCCACTCCCTCTCACAGAGAGGAGGCCTGTGTCCCAGCAGTGGGAACATTATAGGCTGATTATGTATTATTATTTATACATTATTATTAGTAATCGTGACTTTGTCGAATTATTTTGTAAGAAAAATAATAACAAAAAAAAAAAAATGTGATAAGGTTCTTGCATAAAGGTGCAGGTTACTTTTAGCCTACAGTTAATCAGTGCTTCTCTTTTACCTATTATGAACTCGATGTGTCATGATGCTGTGTGGACACATTCGAAAACTTTGTCAGCATTTTTCCTAAGTCTATTGAAATTACCTATCTCTTGTCCATTATTTAGATTGTTCATTAAGGGGACTACAGGACCTAAACGCAATTTTTTTAAGTTTTATAATGCGTAAAAGTATATGATCCAGTGCAGTAAACAAAATCAGAAACATATATGATATTCCGAGTGTGTTGAAAACATAATTATAATTCATTTGATACGATAGAAAAAAATCACGAACATACCTCGAAAAAAATATTTTAACGATTAGAAACCATACTAATATACATGCAATTATTCCTATTTTATGTCAGATAATTCTACAAGCAACATATTAGCATAATATAATAGTGTATTATTTTTTTTCTCTAATCAATGGATTTTAAAAAAATAGATAATTGCTTCATATTTTGCAATAAATTACCAGCGTTGTGTCATCGCGCTTTTCTTTCTTTTCTATGCAGTCCGACAGTGACCGCGCTTTAGGTTTTGTAAGCCTCTTAAACCCAAATCGAGAGTTAATGATATCAGAAACCCGCTGCACTATATACGCAAGGACCCTAGACCCGTATTTTAAAGCTTTTTTTGCGTGGCGGGGCACGCAAAAATTCGCCACAGTCAATACCAGAGGGTATTGACTGTGGCACATGGCCGACACATGGAGAGACTATTGGCTGTGCCCAGGATGCACCGGCCCGACGACTGCTCTTTCCCCGAACGTATTCGCAGGGAACCAGCAGCAATCAGGCACACGAGGAGGTTTTCTGCATGCACCCCAGTTTAGCAATACTTAAGGTGATAACTTCGAAGAAGCCTGCCATTTTCAAAATTTCTTACTTTCTTGCCAATCAATTTTGAATTTCGCAGGGTTTCACCTTCAGTTCTGCTAAAATAGAGTTTCACAAGTTCTCCAATTCAAATTCTCAATTCCAAAACGGCGTGTTAGTCATAGACGATTTTAACAAACAGAATCTCAATCACTATGCTATCGTCAAAGCGATGAAATGCTTGGTACTTGGGGTTGTCTATTACTAAAGTATCGTACTTATGCCTATGCATAAGTCTATCCTATCTAAGCCTATCTGACCTACACAACCCAGTTACTGGGTAATACAATACCCCTTGGTAAGACTGGTTGTCAGACTTTGGAGCTTCTGACGACCCGTAACGACTGTCAAAGATCTACAAATCCTCAATCATCTTAAAAAAAACATTACGTTCTGCTGCATTCTCTTGATCCCTTGGTTATATATCTACTACACCTAAAACACCTCAATAGAGTTACGAGTATATTTGTTGTATTATATTTGTTTTTATTTTTTCTCTCAGTTAGTTTTCTACTCAAATGTCCTTTCTTTGGTATTGTTCGTCGAATCGTTAAATTCTGAGTTGAGCTGCACTATTACTGACAAATGCGTGTACTGACTGGATAGGTCCACTCAATCTGTGTGGTTTTTTCCTCAAAAGACCATTTCAGACAGCAATCTTCGTGGTCTTCACATGACCTGACCAAGATTATGTCTGGACTTTAAAAAGACTGTGATATCTGAATTTGTTTCGGCCTTTCTTCTCAGAGTAGTCAGATAGGAAACGCCGAGTTCATCTAGTTTTTTTTTCTAAATATGATTGACGTGTAAAAGTGTTTGTACAAACCTACATACATACAGAAAAAAAACCATTTCATCATTTAATTTCCTTTATACAACGGTTTTATCTTGCTGGAAACATGTTACACAGAAACACTACATGCAATGCTGCCAGTAACATGATTTCAGCAACACGAGTCCAATTTTATAGGCATGGAATTAAGCAAATACAATATCATCATCTGCCTAGCCTTTTCCCAACTATGTTGGGGTCGGCTTCCAGTCTAACCGGATGCAGCTGAATACCAGTATTTTACATGGAGCGACTGCCTATCTGACCTCCACAACCCATTTACTGGGCAACACGATACTCCTTGGTAAGACTGGTTGTCAGACTTTCGGGCTTCTGACGACCCGTAACGACTGTCAAAAATCTATAAATGATAGCCGGGACCAACGGCTTAACGTGCTTTTCGAGGCACGAAGGGTTCTTGGTATGTAAAGATGGTCACCCATCCACGGACCAACCGCGGCAAGCGTAGCTTAACCTGATCGATCGACCCGTGCGGTTGTTATTACTTAGCCACAAGCCCCTTTCACCTTTCATCATTAGATACAATATAAGTAATCAAAATTGTTGTTATGATAACGTGTTATTTTGACTAAAAGTATCTAAATGCTTTATATTCTTTTTAATTTTAGTAACTTCGAAGAAGTTTCGATGGTATATAGATAATAATTATGTTTCGTTGTACAAATGTAATAAATATTGCTATGATTACGTGTTATTGTTACTTAATTGGTCAAGGACAGCTAATGAATTGATTTTCTATTGTTTGACTCCGAATCGGTATCGCGTGGGGCTTAAGAGGTTAACAAGCATCTAAATGCTTTATATTCTTTTCAATTATAATAACTTCGAAGAACTTTCGATGGTCTATACGTAATATAAACTCTTCATTGTACATTGGCATATCATATTTCGGTTTCAGACTAGTGTGTTCCTAGCTCGTCTTATTCACAAGTATTGAAGACCTTGGGACAAAATTTTATGTTAACTTATTGTACTCCTCACTCTTTGTAACCTCGATACACTGAAAAAAAATAAAACGATACTTTTTACTGTTGTTGTACAATAAAAAAAACGGTTCAGGAAACTTATTTTTATGTTAAAATAATTGATTACTGACAGTGCACTGAAATGGGCAAAAACAGTAATGAGCTAAACAGTTATTTCAATTGGATGAACATTAAAGTTTACTGAAACAGTTTCTTTTAAGTATTGCTTATGTTTAGGATTAAACAAACCACAGTTTTGAATTTATAAACTGAAATTTATGCAGGAATTAACATTGGTTTCTTGTACAGTTTTGATGCGTTCTACACTGTCGTCGTTTGCGGAGCTCTCAGCTTATTTAGAGCTTAAGAGATGCACAGTAATTTCTACTGTTATAATTCAACTGTTTTTTGTTTTCAGTTAGTTTTACTTCTTTACAGATTCTTTCCGCCCTCGGAATCATACCTTAAATATTTACTAAATTCATAAATATTTTTTTTTCGTTTTCAAAACTCATAGATCTGATGGAACTATAATGTTGTCTACACGAGATAAATGAGTGAGTTCGAGTGCATGCGTCCTTTTCGTTGAGCAATATATGTGAGATCATTGAGAAATGTCGTTGTTACAAAGTGTTATAATTATTACAATCTAATAATGCACAGATAAAAATAATTTTGCAGCAATGTAGGTATTGTACATTTACTTTGAATACCCAAAAATTACCTAGTGGCAAGTCAAGATCAGACCCAAATAGATAATTTTATTTGCGTTAGGAAGATTTATGAACACATGAACTGATTATTTCGGTAAAAATAATAAAAATGCACAAAAATCATATAAAAAGTGTTTTAGCAGGAAATTAGCAGGAAAGTATGCCTCACGGCCTAGTTCAGCAAAAATGCCAGAGAACTAGTACCTGACGCTGGTTTTGAACTGGACCTGATATTGAAGAGGAGGCCTGAGCCCTTTTTTTTTTTTGAGGGTGGGAAATCATCAAATAACTTCTCCAGCTCGAGGCGGAGCGAGAGGGTGTGTCAGACTCTTACTGACTAAAACCCACCCGTATTCCTTCCTGTTGCCTGTGTTGCGGGGGCCTCGGTGACCCATAAGTACCTTCCCGCGAAGGCCTGAGCCCTGCCGTGGGAATATTGCAGATACTGTACTCCTCTCTGTAAGAGAGAGTTGGATAACTATATTGCGGCGTCCGCGGGACTCCTTTTGTGAAAAGTATATAAATATAAAAAATATTAGCCATTTTTAGTTATTAATAACTTATTGTAAAATAAGTTACTAAGTACTGACAATTTTACTGTTAAGTTTATTTATTTTGATTATGTAGTAATGGAATAGACAGTTATTCCGTTCAGCCATCTTAAAGAGTATCAGGAAATACTTAAAATATACATACTTTTGATTGCTTCATTGCAAAAGTGGTAATACGCGCGTCTGCTGAGCGTAAAGTCCTGGCTTTGATCATCAGTTCGGGCAAAGTGTTATTAGGGTTTTGCATCCTGAATTTCTCAATAATAGTCCTGAAGTTGTGTTTGATCGCAATTGATGGCAGTATCTCTCTATAGCAAATATTATTGGCAAAATGCAGGTAACCATACCTTTGCCCAACCCTTTTTTTTGGGTGGGAAATCATCAAATAACTTCTCCCGCTCTGGCCGGAGCGGAAGGGTGTGTCAGACTCTTACTAAGTAAAACCCACCCGTATTCCTTCCGTTGCCTGTGTGCCTCGGTAACCCTTTCGTACCTTCCCGCGACCCCGGCAGGCATCGGCCCTAATGGACCCCTACGCTTTTGCTGACGACATCTCTTTGAGGCGCGCGTGGAATACAACGCGCCGTCGACCCGGGCCTGCTTGTCGATTCTGTAAAAACCTTACCGTGAAAACTCGCGTGGAGTGAGCTGTCAGTGTCATCCCACTGATGCTAGGGAGTGACCAAGCATTACATTTATAATCATAATCGAGATTTTAATAATATTTTTATGCGGCTAAGCTCGGCCGCTTATGCTGTTAGAAAGATAAGACAGTTGACAGATGTAGAAACCGCGCGTTTGGTCTATTTTAGCTACTTCCACAGCATTATGTCGTACGGCATTTTATTGTGGGGTCGGGCTGATTTCATCTTTATTTTGCAAAAGCGAGCTGTCAGAGCCATTTATAATCTACGTCGCCGTGAATCTCTTAGGGAACAATTTAAAAAGATTAATATTATGACAGTACCTTGCCAATTCATTTATGAAAATATTATGTATGTGGGCCTTTCTCTACTAACAGGAAAATCATGGTCTAAGCATTTTTTTTTTCTTTGGCTATATTAATGCATAGTTTTATTTATTAAAACACATAATATATAACCTGTTATTTAAGGAGCCAAGCCTAATGAATATTTAGAATCATAATCATTTCGTAAATTCGGTCTAAAAGCCACTAAAAACAGTCCTCTGTTATGTCCTAATTCCGGATCGAGTATGTTTCGGTTCGGTTTTTATTAGTTGTATTTAAAAATGTAAAATCTTATAACTCTATAAAAACAAAGAATATTGAATGCATGTGAACAAAAAAGAATTATAATTTTAGAGATTTTTTTAGTACTAAAAACTAGTGTTCTTTTGAATTTTTAGATTTTTGTCCATTTTAGAATTTTGTCCATACATTTTTGAACAGTCCTCTGTCACAATTTGAATATCGCACCACAAAAATATTGAACACTATTGTGGTTACATTTCCCTTGAAACCGAACGTTAACAGTGTGAAGTTTGCTCGGTCGCCATGCTAAACAAGTCGCCGCCATTATTATTTAGCTGTGACAACTCCGCGTCTGTGTGGGAGCCACGTCTCTGTAGTGTTGAGTGAACATTCCTCTGGTAAGTCTATTTTACAGTGTTTTATGTGTTATATTTATTTAACAAAAAAATTGCTCAGTGTGATAATTTATAGCTGTTTCTGTGTTATGAAGTAATATTTAAACTGATACGTGGTATGACATTTTTTACGTAAAAATAACAGTCCTCTGGAAATTTATAACACAGAGGACTGTTCAATGTGACAGAGGACTGTTTTATTTTACTTTATTAATATTCTTTATAGTCTGCACTAACCTACTGCTTGTCGATTAGCCAACATTCTTTCTTACATTGGCCTGTCACGCTAATTCAGGTCTTTTCTTTTCTATTATTATGGATTTTGGAATATAAAATAATACGTACCTAGTAACTACCTGTTTTTAAACCCTTACGGTTTTTTTAAATATTGAAAGTATGTTTTATTGTTTTAGTATTGCCGCAATGCCACCAAAGAAGAAACCTAAAACCAAAGAAAATATAAAAGAGCAGAAAAAGAATTGCAGAAAGATTAAGATATCAACTGCTAAAAAGTTACCCTGTAAAAAGAGAGCAATTGAAGGAAAATGAACGACGAAACTACCAAAGAAAGAAGGAAAAGGTACAAGAAAGCCAGTTAAAGATATGAGTCGACGTGAACACAAAGCTGTGACTAAAGAATGGAGAAAGCACTGTGCTACCTATCGCGTTTACGTGGAACTATTCAGAGAGTGGCCATGGCAAAGGGGCCCCTGATGGCATTGGAGCGATTTGCAAGAGAACCGCTGATGCCGTCGTCGCTACAGGAGGTGATATTGATAGCTTGGAATCATTTGTAGAGGCCATTCAACGAAGACGTTCCGCAATTACCTTGTACACAATCGACGATAAAGCCATCCAAGAATTGACTGACGACCTTCAAAATGAAACAGTTAATTTAAAAAGCTTTAATGGCACTCTAAAATACTCGTACGTCAAGCAAAGGCTGAAATATTAAGAAGTACTTTGGAATCAGCTCCAAATGCCGCTAAACTCATAATGAAAAGTTTAAGTTGCACTTATGAAGACGAGTGCCAGCATTTCAATTTAGGAGTGTTACAGTACAAAAACAAGACAAAACTTAACGTAGATGATAAATACACGGACTCTGAAAGTGAAAACATGGACAACTCACAGGATTCCACAATGGAGACCGACGACGATGCTGCACTGGCTGGACCTAGTTCAATCAACCAACAGAATTACACCATCGGTGATTACGTCTTGGTTAAATTTCTAGTAAGAAACACTGAAAATTGTAATGCTGCAGTAATCAGTAAGATAGACACGGAAGAAGGCGAACTAACAGAACTTTCTTAAAAAATTGTGATGACAAAGGACACACATTCAGAGTCGATGAAAATGATGTTTCTGATGTGTCCTTTGACCAAGTATTAAAGAAGTTGCCAAACCCAGATATTGTCCTAAAAGGGAAACAAATATTTTATTATTTTAATATACCTGTACCTGTTTTTGAGAAATAAGTCTGCATTGATAAGTAAACAAGGCTGATTCTTAGTACGTAAGCTTAATTTTGATTATAATTATTTTAATTCGTTACTTAGAGAGCTAAACTCGCAGTTTGTTCCTGATAAATATAAGTATTTAAATTATGTATGTGATATAGTATTCAATAAAGAAGCGAATTTATTTGATTACATTTAATAATTAATATTGTGTTTTTCTTCATATAAACATTGACATAAACTGTTCTCTGGGTGGAAAAAACAGTCCTCTGGGTGGCAAAACAGTCCTCTGCCGCATTTTTTTACAAAATTGCCTATAATTTGAAAAATAAGGGAAAATTACAATGGTTTCTTGTTTATATGTATTTATATTATAACTATCTATCAACTTAACATATTATATTTTTAATTTTCTAGAAAAATAGGGTTGGGACAACTGTCAATAGACAAGTTTCCAGCTAGTAGAGAAAGGCCCATGTAAGAAAAAATCGACATCTCTTTAATAAAATAAGTGATAGACATCATTTTAATACTAGAAATAAAGATAAAATAGATTAACCATTTTTCAGATTATCTAAAGTACATACATCTTTTATGGGGTACTGTGTCAAATGTTACAACAAAATACCTTGTGAAATATTGCAATTAAATGAAAGAAATTTTAAAACTCATGTTAAAAGTACACTTTGTAAACAAGCATATTACAAATTAGAGGATTATATCCAAGATAAGAAGGCTGGTCCAGCTCCATAGGACAATCTAGACTCTAGACAACATCAAACTGGTTGCTATTTTAATTGTACAATTTATTATTTGATACAAATAATAAATCAATGTTGAATTTTAATTCTGTGATTACTTTAACTCAAACACTGACTTTATTTATTATTTTTAAGAGTATACTTTTACAATGTTTGTAAATATGTGAGCATCATGTACCTATCACATAATTCATTTATCTGTTATTGCTTTATTTTTAATTCTTTTTTTACCTATTTTGGTATAGTAATTGTATTCTAGGTGCATCGTCTTCACATATAATTTTAAAATGTACATATACAAAATTTTGTAAAACATTTTAAAAGAGTAACGGTGGAGTTTCTTGCCCATTCTTCTCCATACGAATCTACCTTTTGGAAGGGGCAACTAGAATCAATTCTATTTTTTTTTTGTTAATTTTGACGTTCAAAAGTGCCTTTTATGTGCCTATTTGAAATAAATAATTTGACTTTGACTTTGACTGATTCTATTGATCATTTTATATTATTTCACAACTAGTATTTAAGTGTTGAAACGTTACTATCTAGGGTTTTTTTTTTAATAAAATACTAAAACAGAAATTCAATCAGAAACTCAATTTTGTTTTTTTTTATTCCAAAAGGTTTGGTAATTTTCGCACCCGCCATCTTGCTTCTTAGATTTGACCTCACTATCGGCTTTAACACCCCCAAAACCATGAAAACGACACCCATGATTAAAAATGTTAACATTTTCGCAGCCGCCATCTTGCTTTTTAGATTTGACCTCACTATCGGCTTTAACACCTCCGAAAACCATGGAAACGACACCCATGATATAAAATCTAAACATTTTCGCAGCCGCCATCTTGCTTCTTACTTTTGACCTCACTATCGGATTTAATACCCCTGAAAACCATGAAAACGATACCCATGATGAAAAATCTAAATATTTTCGCAGCCGCCATCTTGTTTTTTAGATTTGACCTCACTATCGGCTTTAACACCCCCAAAACCATGAAAACGACACCCATGATTAAAAATGTTAACATTTTCGCAGCCGCCATCTTGCTTTTTAGATTTGACCTCACTATCGGCTTTAACACCTCCGAAAACCATGGAAACGACACCCATGATATAAAATCTAAACATTTTCGCAGCCGCCATCTTGCTTCTTACTTTTGACCTCACTATCGGATTTAATACCCCTGAAAACCATGAAAACGATACCCATGATGAAAAATCTAAATATTTTCGCAGCCGCCATCTTGTTTTTTAGATTTGACCTCACTATCGGCTTAAACGACCCCGAAAACTATGAAAACGACACCGTCGTAAAACCAAATTTTTGTTTGTCGCGCATTTAATAAAAAAACTCAATCTTATATTAATAATAGCGCCTCACGCGCAAGCGTGGCGTAATTTTATCAATAGGGTCTTAAACCTATTTTTGAAAAGTGTCTTAATTAAATTCTATAGAGCTAATATGCCCAAAAAAAAAATCACAAAATTTTTATTCCATCGATAAGTGCCATAAAAATGCATTTAAATTTTACATTTTCAAATTTCGCGCGTAGTTTGACGAAAACGCTGGACGCTGTGGACGCTATGTTGCTCTGTGGCCATGACGTCACTTGACTATGTAAACAAATGCGCTGATCTATTATCTAACTATCAGTTGACAGTTGACACGTTTCAGTTTACATAGCGGTATGACGTAATAACATGGCGGCTACTATTTCATGGTGTTTTTTAACAGATTAGAAAAACTAAAAACGTTGAATTGAATTTTAAAATTTATTTTGTTATTTTATGAACTAACATTTTCCGACTCCTTTTTGCCTAAACTATCTCAATAATCTATTTATAGATTTTTCTCGTATACAAAGTAAAATATATATATATATACAGGGTGTGGCGTAAGTAGTGGTCCACCGTCCAGGATTCGATGAACCAGATAATTAACTATAACAATTAAAAATTTTAACCATTTTTACCCAAGGGTTACGAAAATATTTCCTTTCTGTCTTTTATTTACGAAATTTCTACCTTTTATTACAAATTTGTTTGTAGTTTCAACAAAAACCATTATTTTTTCATTTTGATTTCTGCTAATTACTGCTGAATACTATAGCTATCATGATAAATAATGATTTTATATGTAAATTTAGCTCTTTTGAAGAAAAAGTTGGTTCTTCTCTAATTTTAACCTTAATTTAAACATACCATCGAAGTTCAAGGGCGATTTTTGTAAAAAAAACGTAATACACTGTCAGTGCCCATTTATTTAATAATATGCCTACTAAATACCAATTTCAAAATAGTATCACTATAACAGATCCTATTATTTATCAAAAAGATATTCAATTTTAATTGAAGAAATGAAGATTTTTATTAAACTACTTTTTTAAACTTTACTGCGTTAATACTTACGATATTTGCAAAAAAATACACTACAGTGTCAGTGGCCATTTATATAAAAAAAACTACTATTGCAGAGTTATCTAGACCTAACTTGTTACTTTAGGTATTTGAACAAAGAATTAAAAAAAAACAAATCACTTTATTTATCATTTATTATTAATCTTTGTCATGATTACAATCATTAAAATTAAACAAAATGTTCAAAATGGCCACCATTCGCAGCTATACACGCTCTGCAACGTCGAATAAACGACCGTTTAATTCGTCGGGCAAACCCGCTTTCGCTGATTTCTCTAGCTGCTGCCTGGATTCTAGTCCTCAATTGGTCAATGCTAGTGATTTCTTTGCTATAGACTTTTTCTTTTAGGCAACCCCAATAAAAGAAATCTAGGTGATTTAGATCTGGCGAGCGTGGTGGCCACAATATTGGACCTAAGCGCCCTATCCACCTATTTGGATACGCTGTATCAAGGTGCTCTCGTACTATAACAGCGTAGTGAGCGGGACAGCCATCGTTCTGCAGCCACATGTCTTCTTGGACTTCAGGAACGACACCTTCCAGAAGCAAGGGCAAGTCAATTTGCAAAAAACTTAAATATCTTTCTGCATTTAATGTTTCTGGCAGCTCGTGTGGACCGATTATTTGTCCGCTAATGATTCCGGTCCAAAGGTATGTAGATATAAATATCCATCTTTTTTGCAGGATGACTCGTCGCTCCATAGTATTTTATTAAAAAACTGCGGGACTTCTCTTATTCTGCGTAGCATTACTCTACAAAATGTTACTCTCAATTGATAATCTCTTGGTAGCAATGACTGTACCCTTTGATAGTGGTATGGGTACAGTTCATGTCTTTTGAGTATTCGATGTACAGATCTAGTTGATATGCCAGTTCTGCGACTTAAGACACGGACCGATGTTGAAGGATCTTCTGTAACTAAATTCATTACCTCTTCATCGTTGTGTCGTCGCGGTCGTCCTTCACCTGCACCGCCTACGCCTGTGCCAGGTATCCTTCCCTCGGTGTATGCGTTATGCACTCTTCCAAAAACTCGGTGGTCTGGATGTCTTCGATCGGGATATCTCTCTCGATAAAGTCGAGCTGCTTCTCTACCGACACCTCTGCATTCGCCATAAATAAAATGCATGTCAGCATATTCGCGCGGTGTGTACCGAGACATTTTTTAATTGTCACTGCACTGCACGTTTGCCCAAATCGTTGAGCAAGCCAAAGTCACCAGTACACGTAGCCAATATCGCAGAGATCACCAAAACAACAAGTCCAATCAGTAGGCAAATTAAACAGAGTCCGGGGGCAGGCAGGGGTAAATAAATGGCGGAGGTAAACACAGACAGAATAAAAACGAAACGCATACGACGCACGACACGAGTGACGAGATGGTACTAAATCATTTCGAGATTTCTGAAGATTTCCACGTTAGTAATGAAAGAGATAGCAATACCTACCATATCTCTTCCTTATCACTCCTATTGTACGTAACTCGATTGCGAGAGCTTCAACCGGTTTTTGTTAACAAAACAAACATGTCTCAGGTAAAAAAAGGGTCAGGGTTTTTTTACCTGACATGTTTGTGCTTTAACACAAATCACATTTGAATTGTCGAAAGTTACATTGTATCCGTTTTTTGAGTTTTTATACGTTTTGTAATAGTATTAAGTTTAAAAAAGTAGTTTCATGAAAATCTTCTTTTCTTCAATTAAAATTGAATATCTTTTTGTTAAATTATTGGATCTGTTATAGTGATATCATTTTGAAATCGGTATTTAGTAGGCATATTATTAAATGCATGGGCACTGACAATGTAGTACGTTTTTTTTACAAAAATCGCTCTTGAACTTGAAGGTGTTTTAAAAATTAGGGTTAAAATTAGAGAAGAACCAACTTTTTCTTCAAAAGAGCTGAATTTACATAAAAAATCATAATTTATCATGATAGCTCTAGTATTCAACAGTAATTAACAGAAATCAAAATGAAAAAATAATGGTTTTTGTTGAAACTACAAACAAATTTGTAAAAAAAAGATAGAAATTTCGTAAATAAAAGACAAAAAGGAAATATTTTCGTAACCCTTGGGTAAAAATGGTTAAATATTTTAATTGTTATAGTTAATTATCTGGTTCATCGAATCCTGAACGGTGGACCACTACTTACGCCACACCCTGTATATATATATATAGTAAAATACCCTGTTCAGTCGATTCTCGTAACCATAGTAACCACCCGCGCGGAAGTGAATCGGCTAGGTGAAGTAAGTCGGTAAGCGCGACGCGCAAGTGTCGTGATCTTAACAATTCACTCGATTCTCGTTGCCATAGCAACAACACTTCACTTGGGCTGGATGAAGTGAGCTTAGCCGCCCGCTGCCAGCCGGTGCGCGCGCTGCGCGAGTTTCAGTTGGACTGTTGAATTTTGGTATAGTATTGATGACGGTGATTTTATGAATATTATTTAATTATTGGCAACGCGTGGGTCGGTATAAATTTACCAACCTAAAATAAAATATTAGAAAGGTACTTATTAAATAATCATCACGTTTTTTGTTCAAATGGCTCATGTACACAGACACACACATCGTTTAGTTAGGTTTCCACATCCTTTGTGAGGGCATAAATTCTATGGTCCGTCAGCCAGGCACACTTTTAGCACTCGATCACTTGACACACTCGGTTATCTCTTCTTATTGAATATATCTGGGTTATTAACGTCGCTGAATAACGTCGCACAGTCTTTAGTCGACTCAACCCACTATCGCTTCTTCAAAACACATCGCGGTTGGGTCACGGGATTGCGTTTATTTAATCAGTTAAAACACATCGCGATTGAGTCATGAGATTGCGTTTATTTAATCAGTTAACTGATTTTGATCAATAGAATTAGCATAAAAATATTATTAAAATCTCGATTATGATTGTAAATGTAATCCTTGGTCCATCCCTAGTATCGGGTGAGATGACACTGACAGTTCACTTCACGTTCACTTAAGTTTTCACACTGCGAAGGTTACAGAATAGCACTGCTGGTCCTTACCGGACGGTGAGCTACCCATTGCTCACCGTCCGCAAGCCCGCGCCTACGGTAGCCGGAAATCCGCCTGGGATTCCCGATGCCCAGGGCGTCTCCTGCGGCGACTAGGGGCGAGAGGGCGCGAAATTTGACTTTCCCTCAACCGTCCCGCCTTCGCGAGCATTACTGCTTCGCAAAAGGAGGTGACGGCTGCCCATGCCCTCTCGCTCCGTACCATGGCCTGAACCAGGGCCGGACGCGAGAGATCTGTGCCGCCGATCGCCTCCACATGGACACAGCGGTGCTCTGCCCAAGCCGGGCAGACCTCCACCGTATGCTCCACCGTGTACTCCGGGCGATCCACACATTGGTGACACCCGGGCGTTTTGTTCGGGAGCCTTATCCGACACAGGAACCTCCCGAAGCTGCCTAGTCCGGTGAGGACCTGCGTCAGGCGGAAGGTGAAGACGCCGTGGCGCCTCTCTAGCCACTCCTCAAAGAGGGGACTTATCGTCGCAATCGTAGCGTACCCAGCACTGGGTTGCGGCAACCGTACTCTCCATGTCGCCATGAGATCCCGCCGGAGTTCCGTCCGCTGTGCCGCGATTTCTCGCAGCAGTGGAGTTACGCCCCGGCATTTCGCCTCCTCGCGCCACTCCCATACGTGCGCGAGGACTTTTGCCTCCAGATCCCATGGCGGCAATCCGGTAAGGAGGCTCGCTGCCTCACAGGAGACCGTGCGATATCCCCGGACCATTCGGATGGCCATGACTCTTTGGGCCGCGCTCATCCGGCGGGCTGGCCGCAGCGTCAGGGAACGCGCCCAGACAGGAGCCCCGTAGAAGGTCATGGACCGCACGACCCCCACGTAGAGCCTCCCGGAGGAGGCGTTTGGACCCCCTAGATTGGGCAGGAGGCATTTGGCCCCCTAGATTGGGCAGGAGCCGCTTCAATGCAGCCCCTGCCCGTTCCAGTTTGGGAGCCAAATGTAGGATAAGCTCCACGAAGTTCCACCAGCTGTCGAGGATGAGTACGGGACCCAACCCTACGGGAACTACACGCATGATGTTATTTTCCTAGTAAAATTAATACATTAAGGATCAATTATAAATTGGCGAGTTGCGTAATATGTAAGTAATTCAAAACGTATCCATTATTTAAATATACATTGTGTCAAGAAACAAATTCCTATTCTTTTTACATTTTTTAATGCAGTACTTATTGTAAAATTCATTATTTTATGTTGCGTTTTTTGGTAGAACGGAACGCAAACTCAATACGCGTCGTCTTTGACAATGCCTGAAGTGACGAAAGATACTATTTTAACAAAAATATATTCTTTGCAAAGTGCTTGAAATCTCACTTATGTACATATGTAAGTGTAATTTCTGCTTTAATAAAGCACAAACAATTATTTAGTTTATATGATGTGGGGCTAAAAACAAAGAAGATTCGTAGTAAAATACGTCACATCACATCCCGCGACAGAAACGGACGTTTGAACTGTAGTCGATTTTTTTTTTGAGCAACAAGCAGTGGTTGACTTAACTTTTAATATTTTCTTGGGTTTATATTATTGACTTAGTGAAAAAACAAATAATATACATATTCCCTATTCAAAATGCATTGCAAAACTTTCTATCAAGAAAATGTTTCGAAGCAACAATATTTCATCATCCTTGCTCATTTTCTTTGATATAATATGATAAACCCAATTACTGAGAATGGTTTTGAAATAACACATCTAATAATTTATTATCACCAAATTGGTATACTAATAGTACATAATACTATCGGGATTAAAATTAATCCAAAACTCCTATGATAAGATAGAGAAAATATCTCCTATGATAACATAAGGGAAAGAAAATATAAGGAAAAAGTGTATATAGATGGTACAATAAATCATTTATTATTAATAATCAGTTCGGCTATAAAATAATACAAACATCACAACTTAGGAAATCCAAAAAATAAATGCTATAATACGTTGTTTTGATCGAATGCCCTTTGGTTAATATTGCAAAACAAAATTTTAAATAAATAAAATAATCATAATAAATGATTAAGCAACAGAGACACGCAAGCAATCCAAACCAACCATTACCAAATAACAAACATTGAATTTATTGGATAAAGTTAATATTACCTAATACTGATAAATGAAATGATATAAATATTAAATCAATGTATATAATTGTAACCTTCATAAGTGAGAATATATAAAAAATACGTATAATGTCTTTTCATTGATCGGAAGAAACAAAAGAGTTTAAAACTAAATTATAAATAATCAGTCTCAAATATGTTGTTATTATCTGAAATTAAAAATAAAAAACTACTTGGAGAACTTTCCACATAAGAAGTCCTGCAGACACGGCTCACAGTGAGCAGATCTGAGTCCAATCAGTGAGAAAACGTTTTGTATTAATTCCGTACACTCGTATATCCACAGAACTTCATTCATGAAAATGACGATGTAATGTTTGACAAATGACAAACTATTACGAGTATTACGACTAATCGGACTAACTTAATTTTATGTCATTCACACGTCATTTATCGAAATAATCATTTCGTGTGTTCTTATATCATCTTAGTGCAAATATGGACGGCTTTGTAAACAACTTTCAGTATTTATTTCGTACTGTTTAATACAAAATGCACAAATTAAAATGTATTCCTTTTGACCTTGGCTTGTACCATCCCCTATCACGACTATAAAGCAGGCCGTTTGTTTTGGTCAGTGCATTATTTTATTGTAATCATTATGACAGTTTGTAAGAACGATATTTCAAAATTATCTCACACATTTTTCTACGAAAAGGACGCACGCATTTGAGCTCACTCATTTATCTCGTGTAGACAACATCATAGTTCCATTAGATCTACGAGTTTTAAAAAGCAAAAAAAAAACTTGGACATAAAATATTTGAGGTATGATTCCGAGTCTCCGTCGAAATTATACCATAAAACAAAAATAATTAAAACTTTTCATAGATCCATTGCTACTACAATTTTGTATGCAGGATATAAAAGCTTGTTTCCAAATAAGAGCCTCCATCCCGTTGAACAATATAAGTGATCAGATTGAACCATCGAGGTTGCAAAGAGTGAGGAGCAAGCACGAAATAAAGATAAAAAGTTGGCCCAATGTCTTCAATACTTGCGAATAGGGCGAGCTAGTAACACACTAGTAAGAACAGAGAAATGACATGCCAATGTACAAAAGAGTTTTGGTAGACAATCGAAACTTCTTGGAAGATGAATTATTTAATTTACAAAAGTAAAGTAATGGCTTCGAGTTAAAATGAGACATCATAATAACAATTTAACTATGATGGGCACATTATAACAACATAGTCAAATTGTTATTAATTGCCAAATTGAGCATCGCAATTGGGTAAAATGACCGATATCAATTTTCTGAAACCGTAAATTACGATGCGTAAATTGTATGCTTATGCCCATATCCCCATATGCATGGTAAACTTGAATTCGTGCTGCCAGCAACAAGTAACTGGCAGAACTGGAAACATTGTATCTGTGTAAAATGTTTCCAGCAACATAAAAACATGCTGTGCGACAATATTTCAATATTTCTCGACTTTTGTTGACAATGAATACGATTATAGTAATCGACATTCCCAAACATTTGCTTGCTTTGACGATGACTGGCTAGATAGATTGTGTGTAAAAGAATAAATTCAGTAAGAAGAATGGATTGTTTACAGCAATCCCACTGGTAAGCGATTTATGTACATGAATAACAAATAATATATGTTTATTATTTGTTTATACTAACTAGTCGATAACACTTAAGTACTAAGGTAGTTCGATAAAAAGTGTGCTAGATTACCTACTTAGAGAGATTTAAGATTAATTATGTCAATGGTCTGTAAATTCACCTTACGCCTATGTACTATATTATGACAAAAAATATATAAAATAAAATAGTTTCAGTATATTAGGTAGTCAACTCTTTTTAAAATTTTATTGTTGCTTAGGTGTCTACCAATTTATTTTATATATTTTTTATCATACTTAAATCTCTGATTTTGGCTTACTTCCCTTCCTAATTAAATAAATAAATGTATCTATTTATTTATGAAGGCAACTGGTGGGAATGTAACTGGTGGGATTTCATGTATTTTTGTCGTGGCTATTGCAGGGTCTTGGTGGCATGCCATTTACTCGTCCTCTTCGTTTTCTCGTAATTTCTTGTACCTGTGAGATGAAATAAATGAGTAAATGGAACAACATGATTATTATTTTTTATGCTGTGATTATTGTGGGGACACTTCTTTCAAGCTATTCACCAAACTGTTAGGTTGAGATCAAAGAAAATAAAATTGAATAAAAGAGAGAGTAGAGTCTATGAAAGTGAATGCATATCAAGCATTTAGGTTGTGATTAAAATTCTAATAATATTGAGACCCAAATAATTTTGATCGGTGAAAATGGAAATAAAATAAATTAGGTACTTAGCAATGTACTGAGAGTTCTTATAGGAATGAACAAATGGTAGTTCATTTGTAAAAAGAGAGAGAACATTTTTTCGGAAAGGTTTTATGCAAAATGAAAAAGTAAAAAGGCTCCTACATACTGGCGCGACGCGTCGCGACACAAAGGCACCGCTTGTAGCGCTACACGCGGTGTCATTGTGTCGCGTCGCGTCGCGCGACAAGTCGCGCCAGTAAGTAGGAGCCTTAAAGAAGTAAGTAAAAAAATATATTAATATTAAGACTGCAACACAATACTGAATGCTCGAAATTGGACCAACCACGGCAAGCGTAGTGGACCTGATCGATCGACCCGTGCGTGTGTTATTACTTAGCCTCACTACAAAGGTTATTTGTAAATAAACAAAATATTTTATAAACTTACTTTTTCAACGTCACACATGGATTAGCAATCCACCGCATTCCTCTGGTGCACCCCTTTTACTGTAATCACTGCTCTTTTGTTTCTTTGGAGGCTTTTGACACCGTCAGTTAAACTTGGCGCCACTACAGCATCACTGTCTAAACTTTGCACTAGTTCTTTATCCGGCACACTGCTTAAAACTTTTACAGCATCAAGCTTAATAGTTCTTTTAATTAGTACAGTAACTACTGAATCATTATCCGGAGATTGCTTTGAATTTAAATCACGAGCAACTGGCCACGCGACTCCAGTGCATAAAAACAGGTTGAAGCCAAATAAAATAATAGTAGTCGCCATTTTCAGGAGATGTTCGCACATAGAATACTTACATAAGAATTTAATTGTCTGGATAATGTGGCGCCTATATATAAGGTAGAAATTTCACTAAGCTGCCTATGCACGTTATGTCATCATCACAATATTGCATCACTTTAATATCCCAGAGATGAACGGAACAAAAATATATACAAATACAATTTCCTCATTATTGCAATTAATGTTTCCTCCAAAAGTTTCAGCTACTGTCACTTCCTACCATATCTGCCTACTAGCCTTTAGCCATAGATCGTGTTTGAATGGATAAATTATTTGAATTTAGTGACAGATTTTTGTTGTATTATGATGTTACATTTCAAACAATAATATTGCGAAATTGTTGCGCAGTAATTTCACGTAAGCTTACTGACAATGATGCAATTTTGGGCTTATTCCAATTCTATAACTAGCCAATCCATCATACTAAATTTGTCATTTTGTTAACATTAACTAGGAATAAAAAACATATAGTTAAACAAGCCGCGTTTCCGATGGGATTTCCCATCAGTAAAAATTACGAACTTCCATACAAACTTTCATCTTCTATTCAATCGCTTTAGAGAATGAAGTTTCAAAAATGCTCCCCTTCCTTAGATAAGTAACTATTGTACAAAATCAGCACTACGTTCTCAAGCAAATTTCAGCAGGTGGTGATGGCAATTTTAGACCGGAGTCGATAGAGACAGATTGTCCGTTTAAAACGGTCCACTGACCACGATCCTCAGTAATGAGGGACCAATGGAAGAAAAAGTGCAAAATCTGTGCATGCTTCTAGACCCAGCGATACAGTTAGGCTGTGCGTAGTTTGTCAGCGAGTGAATGAATTTAAGATTATTAATAAATAGATCTGCGTTAAAAATACTTAAGTAACTTCATCAGATAATGCCTCTCCAATCGCCTACAGTTCACCTCAATCCTCTGCTGCTACCAGTTGGAAGCAACCAGCTAAGGTCTTAGTCTACGTAGATCATCACTCCGCCTAACATAAGAGTGACCAAACCTGCGATTCCCACAGTCTTTTTTTTATGTATGGCATCTCGTAGTTGACCTTGAGAGGTCATGACTACTCAACCGGACTATACTGTCGCTGCATTAAGCGGACTCAAAGCCTCCAGCCAGGGGCGAACTACTTACATTACTAAGCGACTGCACGCTAAGGGTACCTCCTGTGGGGTACGGACCTCTGCTTAGGGCGTCACTGCGGGGAGGACAACAAGGTGGGACAGGCTGGATCTGAACTGTATTATTATTATACGGGGAATTTAATACTACAGGCTCAGCTGCGGTGCGGGTTGGCGCTTCGTCGAGCACGACAAGCTCGGTCGGTCAGGTCGGTGGGGTCGGGGGGGACAATTACGTCGGGGTTTTCGCAAGAGACCTCGGCGGCGAGGTCAGAAGGTCGGTTTGTGTGATTTGTGCACTGTACTCGTGGCCCTACTGCTTTCTTGGAGGAGGGTAATCGGGCATCGGGGTCGGTGAGCGGTGTCTTGGACGGCGAATATAGCTAATGGAGGAGGGCCTATAACTGGAGAGGGCCTAGCACAGAGCCCTGAGGGACGCCTGCGCGGATAGGATAGGGGTAGGATAGCGCTCCTTCGATGCGATAGCGGAAGGTGCGGTTTGACAAGAAGTCTCGTAAGATGAGCACGAGACGATCGGGCACACCGAGTTTGTAGAGCTTATATAATAAGCCGTTGTGCCATACCTTGTCAAACGCTTTCGCTATGTCGAAGAATACAGCACCGGTCGTAAGACCACGTTGAAAGCCATAGCTTATGTGTTCTACGATGCGGTGGACCTGTTGGACGCAAGAGTGTTGGGTTCTAAAACGAAAATGCTGGTTGGGGATGAGGCCCTTTGTTTCAGAAAAATTTCTGAGGCGCTTATAAATAAGCCTCTCATAGACTTTGCCGAAGACATTGAGCAGACTGATGGGCCGGTAGCTGGTGGGCTCCGTTTTTGGCTTACCGGGCTTGGGCTTTTATCCACTCTTGTGGAAAGATGTTATTGTTCAGGGCACCATTGAAGATGGAGGCCATGAGCATTATATGGTGAGCGGGGAACAGTTGGAGCACCCTATTGGTGATTCCGTTTGAGCCGGGGGCTTTGCGAGGTTTTAGACCCTTGATGATATCGTGCACTTTGCCTTGAGTGACGGGAGGCAGAGGATAATCAGGGTCTTCAACGGGCGGGAATTCCCACAGTCCCCTTAACTTCATAATTTATAAAAGAAAGGTTAGGCCTGCTGTCTTGTATGGATCAGAATGTGGGCCACAAGAAGGTTGAATGAAAGGCAAATGCATGCAGCAGCTGAAATGAAAATGAAAAGAGGGATGTGTGGTGTTACGCGAATAGATAGAACAGAACATTTGTATGATAATGGCTAATAGAGAAGTATGGAAGAAGAAGATATAATACACCGACCTACAATAAGTTACTTAATTTAGGAGATTTTTATCAACAAAATAGTATTAATAATGATGATTTATTTACCTTCATTAATATTGCGAAACTCTTGCGCAGCTATTTCAAATAAGCAAAGCTTACAATGATGCAATTTTGATCAGTTTCGCATTTCTATATCTAACTTGCAAATGCGTCATGTTGTGTTTTCTTGTTTTTTTTATATTTTCTTATCTTTATTTTTATTAAATTTTAAAACCCTAATTTATTAAAGTGTAAAACTGTGTTAAAAATAACAATTTCATCCCTATACCTATTAGCAGTCGCTTGATCAATCCTAGGCTGTTCCCAGCTACCTTACGAATATCGTCTATGTATTACCCTGCGCGTGCCTTAATCTCTGTTGTTTTATCTTTCTCAATCATGGAGAGATCAAACAGATCTAAAGTTCTAAGGAAACACATAATCCTACAAAAGGTGAAAGAAAAACTGTAGTTCCCCAAATGCGGCCCATCTGTCAATGAACACATAGGTTTGATTACGGAAAAAAAAATCAAATATCATTTATAAATACTTATATAACTTAAACTTATATGGAGTGTAAACAAGGTGAAATTACTCGTTGAGTTACTCAACGAGTAATTCCACTTTTCAAGGATTTTAAATCACTGACGCGGAATTGCTGATGGGAACATCATCTACTTAACGTATCAAACATAACTCCTGTATTTCTCCAAAATGGTGGGCAGAGTATAAGATGGTGGGTGTTTTGCAGACTGATGACTGCAATCCTGATACGCTTCTGCTCAACCTTCGATATATACAGGCAATATGTTTAATTATACTTATGATACGTCACTCTTCAGCAGTATGATTCACATCACCTTGCACAACTTTTCAAACAAATGTTTCGATGCAACAATATTTCATCATCTTTGCTCATTTTCAAGGCAAACTCAAACTCAAAGCATTTATTTCAAATAAACCAACTACAGCTACTTTTTAGCTATCAAGGTGTCGGACAGTCAGAAAGATCTTATTGCCCTTTCTAAAGCATAGTCGATTCCTATGGAGAAGAACGGGCAAAAAACTCCAGGGGGACTCTTTTAAATTAAAATATTGTTACAAATTTTTGGTTACATCATTCATGTTGAAATTGTACATGTGAGAACAATGTAGAAAGACGTGCACGTTAAAAGTGACTACTGAGACTATTATAAAATAATAGATTAAGGTTTATCATTTACCTAATACTTTTAGTTCATAAAATAACAAAATAAATTTTAACATTCAATTCAACGTTTTCAGTTTTCTAATCTGTTAAAAAACACCATGAAATAGTAGCCGCCATGTTATTACGTCATACCGCTATGTAAACTGAAACGTGTCAACTGTCAACTGATAGTTAGATAATAGATCAGCGCATTTGTTTACATAGCCAAGTGACGTCATGACCACAGAGTAACATGGCGTCCACAGCGTCCAGTGTTTTCGTCAAACTACGCGCGAAATTTGAAAATGTAAAATTTAAATGCATTTTTACGGCACATCGATTGAATAAAAATTTTGTGATCTTTTTTTTTGGGCATACTAGCACTATAGAATTTAATTAAGACACTTTTCAAAAATGGGTTTAAGACCCTATTGATAAGATCACGCCGCGCTTGCGCGTGAAGCGCTATCATTAATATCATATTGAGTTTTTTTATTAAATGCGCGACAAACAAAAATTTGGTTTTACAACGGTGTCGTTTCCATGGTTTTCGGGGTCGTTAAATCCGATAGTGAGGTCAAAAGTAAGAAGCAAGATGGCGGCTGCGAAAATGTTTAGATTTTACATCATGGGTGTCGTTTCCGTGGTTTTCGGAGGTGTTAAAGACGATAGTGAGGTCAAATCTAAAAAGTAAGATGGCGGCTGCGAAAATGTTAAAATTTTTCATCATGAGTATTGTTTTCATGGTTTTGGGGGTGTTAAAGCCAATAGTGAGGTCAAATCTAAGAAGCAAGATGGCGGATGCGAAAATTAGCAAACCTTTTGGAATAAAAAAAAGAAAATCGAGTTTCTGACTGAATTTCTGTTTTACTATTTTATTTAAAAAAACCCTAAATAGTAACGTTTCAACACTTAAATACTAGTTTTGAAATAATATAAAATGATCAATAGAATTAGCATAAAAATATTATTAAAATCTCGATTATGATTATAAATGTAATGCTTGGTCACTCCCTAGCATCAGTGGGATGACACTGACAGCTCACTCCACGCGAGTTTTCACGGTGAGGTTTTTACAGAATCGACAAGCAGGCCCGGGTCGACGGCGCGTTGTATTCCACGCGCGCCTCAAAGAGATGTCGTCAGCAAAAGCGTAGGGGTCCATTAGGGCCGATGCCTGCCGGGGTCGCGGGTAGGTACCAAAGGGTTACTGAGGCCCCTAGCAACACAGGCAACGGAAGGAATACGGGTGGGTTTTACTCAGTAAGAGTCTGACACACCCTCCCGCTCCGCCCAGAGCGGGAGAAGTTATTTGATGATCCAGGAGAAATCATCAACCTGCATTACCTGCATTTTGCCAATAATATTTGTTATAGAGAGATACTGCCATCAATTGCGATCAAACACAACTTCAGGACTATTATTGAGAAATTCAGGATGCAAAACCCTAAAAACACTTTGCCCGAACTGATGATCAAAGCCAGGACTTTACGCTCAGCAGACGCGCGTATTACCACTTTTGCAATGAAGCAATCAAAAGTATGTATATTTTAAGTATTTCCTGATACTCTTTAAGATGGCTGAACGGAATAACTGTCTATTCCATTACTACATAATCAAAATAAATAAACTTAACAGTAAAATTGACACTGTAAAATAAGTTATTAATAACTAAAAATGGCTAATATTTTTATATTTATATACTTTTCACAAAAGGAGTCCCGCGGACGCCGCAATATAGTTATCCAACTCTCTCTTACAGAGAGGAGTACAGTATCTGCAATATTCCCACGGCAGGGCTCAGGCCTTCGCGGGAAGGTACTTATGGGTCACCGAGGCCCCCGCAACACAGGCAACAGGAAGGAATACGGGTGGGTTTTAGTCAGTAAGAGTCTGACACACCCTCTCGCTCCGCCTAGAGCGGGAGAAGTTATTTGATGATATCCCACCCTCAAAAAAAAAAAAAGGGCTCAGGCCTCCTCTTCAATATCAGGTCCAGTTCAAAACCAGCGTCAGGTACTAGTTCTCTGGCATTTTTGCTGAACTAGGCCTTTTTAGTGCAGCCGTGAGGCACACTTTCCTGCTAATTTCCTGCTAAAACACTTTTTATATGATTTTTATGCATTTTTACTATTTTTACCGAAATAAATCAGTTCATGTGTTCATAAATCTTCCTAACGCAAATAAAATTATCTATTTGGGTCTGATCTTGACTTGCCACTAGGTAATTTTTGGGTATTCAAAGTTTAATGTACAATACCTACATTGCTGCAAAATTATTTTCATCTGTGCATTATTAGATTGTAATAATTATAACACTTTGTAACAACGACATTTCTCATTGATCTCACATACATTGCTCAACGAAAAGGACGCATGCACTCGAACTCACTCATTTATCTCGTGTAGACAACATTATAGTTCCATTAGATCTATGAGTTTTGAAAACAAAAAAAAAATATTTATGAATTTAGTAAATATTTAAGGTATGATTCCGAGGGCGGCAAGAATCTGTAAAGAAGTAAAACTAACTGAAAACAAAAAACAGTTCAATTATAACAGTAGAAATTACTGTGCATCTCTTAAGCTCTAAATAAGCTGTACGCGCACCACACTAAGGCGAGCTAGGCGGCAGAGAGGGACGGGGGGGCATCGCGTGAGCGCAGCCACTCACCGGGCCGGCCGGCCGGCGAAGAGCTCCGCAAACGACGACAGTGTAGAACGCATCAAAACTGTACAAGAAACCAATGTTAATTCCTGCATAAATTTGTGGTTTGTTTAATCCTAAACATAAGCAATACTTAAAAGAAACTGTTTCAGTAAACTTTAATGTTTATCCAATTGAAATGACTGTTTAGCTCTTTACTGTTTTTGCCCATTTCAGTGCACTGTCAGTAATCAATTATTTTAACATAAAAATAAGTTTCCTGAACCGTTTTTTTTTTATTGTACAACAGCAGTAAAAAGTATCGTTTTATTTTTTTCAGTGTATCGAGGTTACAAAGAGTGAGGAGTACAATAAGTTAACATAAAATTTTGTCCCAAGGTCTTCAATACTTGTGAATAAGACAAGCTAGGAACACACTAGTCTGAAACCGAAATATGACATGCCAATGTACAATGAAGAGTTTATATTACGTATAGACCATCGAAACTCCTTCGAAGTTATTATAATTTAAAAGAATATAAAGCATTTAGATACTTTTAGTCAAAATAACACGTTATCATAACAACAATTTTGATTACTTATATTGTATCTAATGATGAAAGGTGAAAGGAGCTTGTGGATAAGACAGCTGCACGGGTCGATCGATTAGGTTAAGCTACGCTTGCCGCGGTTGGTCCGTGGATGGGTGACAATCTTTACATACCAAGACCCCTTCGTGCCTCGGAAAGCACGTTAAGCCGTTGGTCCCGGCTATCATTTATAGATTTTTGACAGTCGTTACGGGTCGTCAGAAGCCCGAAAGTCTGACAACCAGTCTTAACAAGGAGTATCGTGTTGCCCAGTAAATGGGTTGTGGAGGTCAGATAGGCAGTCGCTCCATGTAAAATACTGGTATTCAGCTGCATCCGGTTAGACTGGAAGCCGACCCCAACATAGTTGGGAAAAGGCTAGGCAGATGATGATATTGTATTTGCTTAATTCCATGCCTATAAAATTGGACTCGTGTTGCTGAAATCATGTTACTGGCAGCATTGCATGTAGTGTTTTTGTGTAACATGTTTCCAGCAAGATAAAACCGTTGTATAAAGGAAATTAAATGATGAAATGGTTTTTTTTCTGTATGTATGTAGGTTTGTACAAACACTTTTACACGTCAATCATATTTAGAAAAAAAAAACTAGATGAACTCGGCGTTTCCTATCTGACTACTCTGAGAAGAAAGGCCGAAACAAATTCAGATATCACAGTCTTTTTAAAGTCCCGACATAATCTTGGTCAGGTCATGAGAAGACCATGAAGATTGCTGTCTGAAATGGTCTTTTGAGGAAAGAACCACACAGATTGAGTGGACCTATCCAGTCAGTACACGCATTTGTCAGTAATAGTGCAGCTCAACTCAGAATTTAACGATTCGACGAACAATACCAAAGAAAGGACATTTGAGTAGAAAACTAACTGAGAGAAATAATAAAAACAAATATAGTACAACAAATATAACTCTATTGAGGTGTTTTAGGTGTAGTAGATATATAACCAAGGGATCAAGAGAATGCAGCAGAACGTAATGTTTTTTATACGATGATTGAGGAACAGATCATTTGTAGATCTTTGACAGTCGTTACGGGTCGTCAGAAGCTCCAAAGTCTGACAACCAGTCTTACCAAGGGGTATCGTATTACCCAGTAACTGGGTTGTGGAGGTCAGATAGGCTTAGATAGGATAGACTTATGCATAGGCATAAGTACGATACTTTAGTAATCGACAACCCCAAGTACCAAGCATTTGATCGCTTTGACGATAGCATAGTGATTGAGATTCTGTTTGTTAAAATTAAGTAGGAAGAAAAATATTTACATATTTACTAAATTGGTGTCATTAGGCAGATCTATGACTAACACGCCGTTTTGGAATTGAGAATTTGAATTGGAGAACTTGTGAAACTCTATTTTAGCAGAACTTAAGGTGAAACCCTGCGAAATTCAAAATTGATTGGCAAGAAAGTAAGAAATTTTGAAAATGGCAGGCTTCTTCGAAGTTATCACCTTAAGTATTGCTAAACTTGGGACATCGGATACGACTGGGTGCTGCGCGCCGACCTCCCTAGCGGCGTCAGCGTAGTGTGCTACGCTGACGACACGTTGGTCCTGGCGCAGGGGAGGTCGCACCAGGCGGCGGCCGAATTAGCGGCACGCGGGGTTGCGACAATCGTCGAAAGGATCCGGCAATTGGGACTCGAGGTGGCCCTGCACAAGTCCGAGGCCATGTGTTTTCATGGTCCTCGGAACGCGCCACCGTTGGGGTCCCAAATAACGGTAGGAGGGGTTTCTATCGGCGTCGAGTCGACGATGAAGTACCTGGGACTCGTCCTCGACAGCCGGTGGAACTTCGTGGAGCATTTCCGACGTTTGGCTCCCAAACTGGAGCGGGCGGGCGCTGCATTGAAGCGGCTCCTGCCCAATCTAGGGGGTCCAAACGCCTCCTGCCGGAGGCTCTACGCGGGGGTCGTGCGGTCCATGGCCCTCTACGGGGCTCCTGTATGGGCGCGCTCTCTGGCGCTGCAGCCAGCCCGCCGGTTGAGCGCGGCCCAAAGGGTCATGGCCATCCGGATGGTCCGAGGATACCGCACGGTCTCCTGTGAGGCAGCGAGCCTCCTTGCCGGATTGCCGCCATGGGATCTGGAGGCAAAAGTCCTCGCGCACGTATGGGAGTGGCGCGAGGAGGCGAAACGCCGGGGCGTAAGTCCGCCGCCGCGAGAAATCGCGGCACAGCGGACGGAGCTCCGGCGGGATCTCATGGCGTCATGGAAAGTACGGTTGTCGCAACCCAGTGCTGGGCACGCCACGATTGCGGCGATAAGTCCCCTCTTTGAGGAGTGGCTGGAGAGGCGCCACGGCGTCCTCACCTTCCGCCTGACGCAGGTCCTCACCGGACACGGCAGCTTCGGGAGGTTCCTGTGTCGGATAAGGCGGGAGGAAACGTCCGGGTGTCACCACTGTGTGGATCGCCCAGAGGACACGGTGGAGCATACGGTGGAGGTCTGCCCGGCTTGGGCAGAGCACCGCCGTGTCCTCGTGGAGGCGATCGGCGGCAGAGACCTCTCGCGTCCGGCCCTGGTTCAGGCCATGGTACGGAGCGAGAGGGCATGGGCAGCCGTCACCTCCTTCTGCGAAGCAGTAATGCTCGCGAAGGAGGAGGCGGGACGGTTGAGGGAAAGGCACGTTTCGCGCCCTCTCGCCCCTAGCCGCCGCAGGAGACGCCCAGGGCGTCGGGAATCCCGGGCGGATTTCCGGCCACCGTAGGCGCGGGCTTGCGGACGGTGAGCAATGGGTAGCTCACCGTCCGGTAAGGACCAGGCCCGGGTCGACGGCGCGTCGTATTCCACGCGCGCCTCAAAGAGATGTCGTCAGCACAAAGTAGGGGTCCACTAGGGCCGATGCCTGCCGGGGTCGCGGGAAGGGGTCACCGAGGCCCCCGCAACACAGGCAACAGGAAGGAATACGGGTGGGTTTTAGTCAGTAAGAGTCTGACACACCCTCCCGCTCCGCCCAGAGCGGGAGAAGTTATTTGATGATTTCCTACCCTCAAAAAAAAAAAAAAAGTATTGCTAAACTGGGGTGCATGCAGAAAACCTCCTCGTGTGCCTGATTGCTGCTGGTTCCCTGCGAATACGTTCGGGGAAAGAGCAGTCGTCGGGCCGGTGCATCCTGGGCACAGCCAATAGTCTCTCCATGTGTCGGAGAGGGTATTGACTGTGGCGAATTTTTGCGTGGCGGGGAGCTTCATGCTCGATCGTCGGTCGTCCACTCCCCTCTCTGCTTACAGAGGGCAGGTCGAGTGGGCGAAGAGTGGCGGTGCTTGCTGTGCACTTACCCTGCCAGCGAGCTAGCAGCGGGGGAACCGATTCTCCTGACTGCAACCGTCGAAATCGTAATCCGTAAAGACACCACAGTCATGATTTGTGGCTTGGAACGAGACGAGGATCTTGGCTTGGTCGCCCGGATCGCGAGGATGATAACCTGTATAAAAAAAAGCTCTAATATCACGTTTTGGTGCGCGGCAAGGATATGAATGGCTGAGGAGTAGTGTCATCTGCAACTTCGTAGTTGTATGCGCCACCGCATCAGTCGTTAGCGCACCCCCAGCCAGGGTACCAGTGGACTCCCTGGTTGAGTTACAAATGTACACTTGCCTAGGGACAGGGGGTGAACCTAGGTGTACCTTTTTCATACTCCACACTCGTGGGAACAAATATGGAAAATAAATTAACAAACCAGAAACGTAGTCAAGTGGAGGAGAGTGATGCGGGTTGGAGTCTGACGCTGCATCAGGCGGAGAGAGCTCCGGGAGCTCACAGCGGCAGAAAGAAGTAATGGAGAGGAATCGAGGGTTCAGGCGAACCTCGAAGCGGCCCGACCCGGGGTCTTCCTCCGATGAGGGAGTCGGGTGGAAGAAGAAAATTCACTACAGCCGACGAGGTGGAGCCCGAGGCGGTAAAGGGGTGGACAGAGGGCCCCCCACTAAGGAGGCTGTCAAGTCGAGCCGAGCCGGCCCGGTTGAGTTGTCCAGCCCAGCCCAGCCAGCCCAGCAAACCGAGATCCCCGCCATGGACGAGCCCGAGGGTGGGCTGGAAGCCGCTGAAGGTTCCAAGTCGGAGCGTGCGGCTGGGTTTGTGGAAGTTGTGTTAGCCGCAATCAAGGGTGTGGCCATGAAGAGGCTCAAGGCCTCTAAGGATTAGACCATATCTGCGGCCACGGCCTCTATTGTGGTGGCAGCAAAGGCCTTTCACCTCGGGCCTCCGTCGGACGGTATGTCGGAGATGCGGGCGGAGGTCGCCCGCTTGATAGCCGCCATGGAGCTTCTCCGCAAGGAAAATGAGAAGCTCCGAGCAGACCTGGCTGGACTGCGAGGAGCCGGCCTTCAAGTGGAGCTGCAAGGGGGGCAGCAGAATGGGCAGGGACGGCCCGGGCCTGCGGAAGACCGGGTTCTGACCCTGGTGCGGCAGGAGATGGCTTCTTTGCGGAGTCGTTTCTCTTCCCTTGAGGCCATCGTCCTGCTCCCCCCATTAGCGGCGAGCCAGCCGGCCTCAGGCCAGCGCAAGGCCCCGTCGTATTCTCCCGCCACAGCTGCCACTGCCAAACCAGACTCGGGGTCGGGGCAGCCAAAGGGCGGGCGAATGCACGGGTCGCGAAGGCTCCAGCCCCAGCGGCGAGGGCTCCGGCCCCGGCGGCGAGAACCCCAGCCCTGGTGGCGAGGCACCAGCCCTGGTTGCAAGACGGCCACCCCCGTCTCCTAAATCTCTTCCAGCCGATGCCGAATGGCAAGTAGCCGGGGAGAAGAGGAAGGCAGCTAATGCTAAGAGGGCAGCCAAAAAGAGGGAAAAGCGGCAACAGCGCAAGGTGCGAATCGCCGCGGCTAGGCTCCGCGCCCCAAATTCCGCAGCTGTAGTGATCACACTACAGCCGGATGCGGAAAAGAAGGTCGCGTCCTATAGGACCGTTCGGGAGGAGGCCAACGCCAACATGGAGTGCCAATAATGGCCCCATTACGCCTCCTCCAGGCGAACATCAACCACTGCGCCACCGCTCAGTATCTGTTGCTCCAGAGCATGGCGCAGTGGTCGATTAACATCGCCATGGTCGCTGAGCCGTACTTTGTCCAGCCCAGGAATGACTGGGTGGAGGACCTGAGCGGCTTAGTGACCCTAATTTCGTCGGCCGTCGCCGATACTCCGGCCCTCGAGGCCGTCAAGAGAGGACGGGGCTGCGTAGCAGCACAGTTCGAGGAGATTGTCGTGGTAGGGGTCTACTTCTCTCCGAACCGAACTCTTGCCGAGTTCCACAGCTCCCTTGCGGAGTAGAGGGACGTCGTCGTCGGGTTTGGTTCCTTCCCCGTGTTCATCCTCGGGGACTTCAATGCCAAGAATTTGGCTTTGGGTTCCCGGTTAACGGACACACGGGGCAGGATGGTGGAGGATTGGGCTCTGGAGACAGGCCTGGTCGTCCTAAACCGGGGTTCTGTCCCCACGTGTGCGCGGATGTGGGGTGAATCAGTGGTGGACATCTCGTGCGCCAGCCCCGCTCTGTCGCCGCGTGTATTTGACTGGCTCGTCATGGAGGGGGTAGAGATGGTTCTCGGAACGTGCCACTGTTGGGGTCCCAAATAACGGTAGGGGGGGTTTCCATCGGCGTCGAGTCGACGATGAAGTACCTGGGACTCGTCCTCGACAGCCGGTGGAACTTCGTGGAGCATTTCCGACGTTTGGCTCCTAAACTGGAGCGGGCAGGCGCTGCATTGAAGCGGCTCCTGCCCAATCTAGGGGGTCTAAACGCCTCCTGCCGGAGGCTCTACGTGGGGTTCGTGCGGTCCATAGCCCTCTACGGGGCTCCTGTATGGGCGCGTTCTCTGGCGCTGCGGCCAGCCCACCGGTTGAGCGCGGCCCAAAGGGTCATGGCCATCCAGATGGTCCGGGGATACCGCACGGTCTTCTGTGAGGCAGCGAGCCTCCTTGCCGGATTGCCGCCATGGGATCTGGAGGCAAAAGTCCTCGCGCACGTATGGGAGGGCGCGAGGAGGCGAAACGGCGGGGTGTAACTCCGCTGCCGCGAGAAATCGCGGCACACCGGACGGAGCTCAGGCGGGATCTCATGGCAACATGGAGAGTACGGTTGTCGCAAACCAGTGCTGGGCACGCCACGATTGCGGCGATAAGTCCTCTCTTTGGGGAGTGGCTAGAGAGGCGCCACGGCGTCCTCACCTTCCGCTTGACGCAGGTCCTCACCAGACACGGCAGCTTCGAGAGGTTCTTGTGTCGGATAAGGTGGGAGGAAACGCCCGGGTGTCACCACTGTGTGGATCGCCTGAAGGACACGGTGGAGCATACGGTGGAGGTCTGCCCGGCTTGGGCAGGGCACCGCCGTGTCCTCGTGGAAACGATCGGCGGCAGAGATCTCTCGCGTCCGGCCCTGGTTCAGGCCATGGTACAGACCGAGAGGTCATGGGCAGCCGTCACCTCCTTCTGCGAAGCAGTAATGCTCGCAAAGGAGGAGGCGGGACGGTTGAGGGAAAGGCAAATTTCGCGCCCTCTCGCCCCTAGCCGCCGCAGGAGACGCCCTGGGCGTCGGGAATCCCGGGTGGCTTTTCGGCCACCGTAGGCGCGGGCTTGCGGACGGTGAGCAATGGGTAGCTCACCGTTCGGTAAGGACCAGGCCCGGGTCGACGGCGCGTTGTTTTCCACGCGCGCCTCATAGAAATGTCGTCAGCACATATGTAGGGATCCACTAGGGCCGATGCCTGCCGGGGTGGCGGGAAGGTACCAATGGGTCACCGAGGCCCCTGGCAACACAGGCAACTGGAATGAATACGGGTGGGTTTTACTCAGTAAGAGTCTGACACACCCTCCCGCTCCGCACAGAGCGGGAGAAGTTATTGGATGATTTCCAATTAAAAAAAAAAGTAATGCTAAACTAGATTTTGATAAGTCCTCAACTTGAAATCATTTGAATACAGAAACCGGATGTATATGGCTTAGGAACTTATACTCGTAAATGTAGTACGTAGAGTAACATATGAGATTGTCATGTTTTTCCGTCAGTGTTGAATCTTGTTCGCATTCACATTACTTGTCGACTTCATTGTCCCGTAGCTGATTGTACCTGCAAATTTAAGATAAATAAGCGTGTGGAATAACTGGAATAGTTTCTAAACAGTGATTAATATATGGATATTTCATATATACTTAAGATTCACGTTGCACCAATTCGTTAGGTTAAATAAAAAAAACTTTCAGCTTTATGTCACAGTTACGAAAAAAAAAACAGAAGGGCTAGCGAAATAAAATTGTATCAAGTTATAATTATGATAATACAGAGACCCGTAGATCGATTGCCAATTGAGACAATAATCTCAAAAAGAGCTTTTAATGGTAAAGCATTACCTTACGGATACTAATGCAATTGATCAATCAATATACATTTAATCGGAATGGGTGGTTATTGATTGAATGATTAAAAACGATTAAGAATTAACTTACTTTTTCAACATCCCACATTGATTTGCAATCCACTGCATTCCTCTGGAGCATCCTTTTCCAGTTATCATCTCTTGGATCCGACGGGAGCTTTCGATACTGGCAGTTAAAATTCGCGGTTCTTCAGCATCACCCTCTAAACTTCGCACTAGTTTATTTTCAACTGCAAGATTCTAAACTGTAACAGCATCAAGCTCAATAGTCCTTTCAGTTACTTCAATATGGCTGTCCTAAGATTGTACTGAATCGGAATCACACCCAACTGGCATCAAAACTCCATCGTATAGAACCAGGTTGAAGAAAAATATAATTATGCAGAACTGTTCGACTGCTTACCTAATAATGTAACTGTCCGGACAAAGCAGACTTATTTAAGGTGGGAATTTCACTAATCTGCCTTTTGATATTATGTCATCAATACTAAATTGCGTCACTACGAATACCCCATAGATGAAAGGCACAAAAAAATATTTTTAACCACAATTTACCTGCATTAAAACATTGGAAGTTTTCCCCGAAATTTTTAGATACCTAGGTACTGCCTACCTAAATTAGCTAACGATATTTGTGTGAACAATTTGAGGGGCTTGTGGCTAAGTAATAAGAGCCGCACGGGTCGATTGATCAGGTTAAGCTACGCTTGCCGCAGTTAGTCCGTGGATGGGTGACCATCTTTACATACCAAGAC
This sequence comes from Atethmia centrago, assembly GCA_905333075.3. Lineage (NCBI taxonomy): Eukaryota > Metazoa > Arthropoda > Insecta > Lepidoptera > Noctuidae > Atethmia > Atethmia centrago. Next base: position 6,332,353 of record HG995376.1, read on the forward strand.
CCGTCCATGCCTCGGACAACACGGCGGTTGGTCCCGGCTGTCATTCGTGGATCTTTGACAGTCGTCACGGGTCGTCAGAAGCCCAAAAGTCTGACTACCAGTCTTACCAAGGGGTATCGTATTACCCATCACTCCATTTAAAATACTAGTATTCAGCTGCATCCAGTTAGACTGGAAGCTGACCCCAATATAGTTGGGAAAAGACTAGGCAGATGATGAGGATGTTTTGTGTGAACAATTTCGATAAACTATAAACCGATCAAAAATGTTGCGCAGTAATTTCAAGTAAACAATACTTAAAATTATACAATTTTGGGCTATTTTCCATTTCTATAAATTGTCAATACGTCATTATTATTTTGTTAACAATTTTAATACAATTATAATTATGTTGTAAAACATAAAATAGAGTTAAACATATATATTCTGGAGACTATGTTGACAACTCGGTTTCTCTGTCACTTTCTCTTGGGTTTGACTGCTCAGTGATTGGTAAGTAGGTACCTATTTTCTAGCATAACAAAGAGGCTATTTAAACCCATATCAATAGGAAATTTAGTGGAATTCCCATTTGACTATTCGGCGTCACTGTACTATACATAATATCCTATTATAGATGAATGTAGTAAAATAATATTTTACCTCAACTATTTACCATAATATTAAAACAGTAAAAAATTTCCCAATTTTTTTAGACAATAATGGCTCTTCCTCGCAAAATTAGCTATAGATGTTTTGAATGAACAATTTTAAATCAAAAATAAAATATTTTATTTCACATAAACCTACATGGGCACTTATGAAACGTCAGAAGCTAGGTGCACGGTTCCAATTGGTCATTTCCCACGGTTACTCTTTTAAATTACAGATCTAAAATTAGAGAAGTTATGATGTGAATAGCAGTGTAGTGGTGTGTATGTGTATGTGTGTGTGTGTGTGTGTGTGTGTGTGTGTATGTGTGTGTGTGTGTGTGTGTGTATGTGTATGTTTGTGTGTGAAAATGTTGTGCTGTCACTTCAAGTAAGCAAAGTTTAAATTATGCAATGAAGGACAATTTTCCATTAATTAATTTATTAATTGCCAACACAACATTATTACTTAAAACATACAGTTATGCAATAAAAAATAGAAAAGAGTAAGAAAGAATAGATTTAATCTATCATTATCAGATGGTAAGTATTTTCAACATAGCCTTTATTACTGCTGACGCTGCAATTGCCTGTAAAAGTCGCTGTAGAAGCATGTTATTTTTCTAAAACGACTGTCAACAGGGGGGCAACCACGGCCTCTTATAGAAGTATTATTTTAATATTGCTTTACAGTGGGAAAGAGATAAAGATATACCCCGTGTATAGCTTCATCTCATTCTCACACTTATGTAATATTAAAATAATACTGCTATAACAGGCCGTGGTTGCCCCCCAGGTTTGACATCCACGTCAATCCTGTTTGACGCGTTTCGGTAGTTTGAGTATATCTCATTATATTGTCGTCCTTTCCATCATCGTTTTCTCTGATAGCATGTCATTTTGTGTACGCCCTCAGGTGCTTATTCTGTAGACCAGGGATTCCCAAAGACGTCGATATCGACCCCATGGGGTCGAAATCGGTTTTTCAGGGGTCGACATAAACAAAAACTGATTTTGCGGGTCGACGAGGTCTAAAAATCGACCCCTATTAATGAACACAAGTTCTTATTTGAAACTTACAAGATACTGCATAAGTTGTGTTACGTGTACCAACTTGTCATAAGAATGACTAATATTTTAGTAGGAAGTATCATTGTTGTACTTTTAAAAAACTCAACAAGTCGATAAGCGTGCACAAAAATTGGCTATGGGGGACAGAGGTATCAATTCATTTTGGAAAAGGGCCTCTTACCCAAAATAGTTTAGGAATCCCTGTTTTAAATGATGGTGAAAACTGCACCAAAATCCGTTATATAATTTAGAAGAACTAAGCAGTCACATAGACAGACACGCAAAAAGCGACTTTGTTTTAGTTTTTCGTATAGATTCGACACGTGTTATTTTTTGTGAGTCTAGCATTAAGGTAATAAAATTTCTATGGGCTAAAAATTTGGGGTCTAAGGTGTCAGTTCATTTTGGAAAAGGGGTCTGTTGACCAAAAATGTTTGGGAATCCCTGTTGTAGACTATGTTGACAACTAAAATTCTGGATTTGTGTGCTCAGAGATCTTTTAAATAAAAGATGTTATTCAGTATATAATGCAAAATAATTATTTAAATGAAATCAAAATAATTTATAACATTTTCCATGATGACGCGCTCTGTGAACTTATCAAGCTGAGAGTCGATAGTTTTTTTTATTTTTTAAATACGAAATAGCGTTTTTCTCATAACATTATGCCATCTATATATACAGGGCGTCCCACGACTTTGCTACATGAAGGGAAAATACCTTAAATACTGTAGATAGAAAAAAATACTGAATGAAGACTTCATTTTTATTTTAAAAACAATACGAACTGCATTCAAAGAATTTTTAATAATAGCCTGTCTGGGCCGGGAATCGAAGCCGCTAAATGTAAAAAAAAACCTGTAATTTTACTGTACTGATCGAAAGGCTCAATCATACACATTAATTTCTTCTAAATAACATGGCACCTACTATAAAAGGAAGATCATGAAATTTTAAATTTACTGGGAATAAACAAAGACATCTTCATCATCATCAGCCTACAGCAGCCTACAGCAGTCCACTGCTGGACATATGCCTCTCCATTTAGGTAGTGGCTTTGTGGACAGAATGTTAATTCAGACTTATTACAGTTGTAATAGCAAACATGTCATTTGGTTTAAATAGTTTTTTATTTTTACTGTTTTATTAATATTTTACAAAGATTCTTTTGTATTTTGTGAATGTGAGAACGTTGTAGGCTTAATAGACTAGATTAATCGATCATTTATTTTTTTTAAGTACTTGGTATTTCTTGACAGGCCTACACTGTCCTCCCATACCTATTAACACTGTGATTTGAAAACATTGTAAAAGCCAATTATTTTTGAAAGAGTAACCGTGGAGTTTCTTGCCATAGGAAACGACCAATTGGAACCGTGCACCTAGCTTCTGACGTTTCATAACTGCCCATGTAGGTAGCTAGCTTTATGTGAAATAAAAATATTTTGATTTTTTATTTTGATTTTCCAATTGCACGCCTTTCAGCTTAATTCTCGGCAACTCTCATCCAGTTATGGATCGTCGCTCCACCTAGCCTGAGGGCGTCCTATCTTACGTTTGCTGATTCTTAGACTCCACTCAAGAACACGTCTACCCCAACGGTCATTGGTTCTACGGCTTGCCTATAATAATACACCCTATAATATTGTTATTTCAAGATTATAATTAGCTAAAGGGAATCTATAAAAATAAGTTTTTACTAACACTAGGCGACACCTAAGTGCCTGTTGGATTTTCAACATTCAACGTTCGGCTGAAAGTTGATAATCTACTCGTAACAGCGGGCTTTTATTTAGGCACTCGTTTTGGTGTCATACTGTGTTAGTTAAAACTAATATTTATCTAATATGGAACATTTTAGTCTGATTATGCTATGCTTAAGTTATTGTTTCAGTATGAAGCTGAATGTCTATACCCATTTTACATAGTACGACTGCCTATTGGACTCCCTTGGTAAGACTGGTTGTCATACTTTCGGGCTTCTGACTACCCGTAACGGCTGTCAAAGATCTACAAATTTTAATGACATCCGGGACCAACGGCTTAACGAGCTTACCGAGGCACGGAGAGGTCTTGGTATGTTATGGATGGTCACCAATCGACGAACTGACCTCGGCAAGCGTTGTTTAACCTTGAAGATAGACCCGAGTGAATTTTATTGTGTAGCCACAAGCCGCTCAGAAAAAATAGTCGCCATGTTTTAATTGTTCTCACTTTGACTTCTTATTTAATAAGTCTGTAATTATCTGGATAAAACCAGGAAAATTGAAATTTAACTAATCTAGTGCCCACTGATATTATGTCTTTTACGTTCTAATTATTTTATGAAATTATAGCAAAGCTAAGAGGCAATTTAAACAACCATTTCATAAAAAAAATGAACGTTTTCCACAATCTGTTAAAGTTTCAACTGTCTACCTATTACGGTTCATGAGATACAGCCCGCTGACAGACAGACGGACGGACGGACAGCGAAGGCATAGTAATAGGGTTCCGTTTGGCACCCTTTGAGTACGGAACCCTAAAAACGATGTACTTATAACTAACTAGCTTTTGCCCGCGGCTTCGCCCGTGTGGAGGTCAGAAATTATCCCACGGAAACGTATTACCGGAATTAATTTATCCCATGTGTTAATCCAGGTTGTTAACTATCTGTGTGCCGAATTTCATCCAAATGAATGGATTTGCATGAAAGGCGAACGGCAGGCTTATATGGGACTTTCGTACCGCTAATAAAATTTCGTGTTTTGGGATATTTTTGTTTTAATTGGTAGTTAATACGATAGACAAGCCCTTTTTAAATTCTTGGATTTTTAGAACTTGGGACGTAAAAGTTATAACTAGTTTTATTTTTTAAGGTCATGTACTAGTGTACCAATGTAGAGTGTTACTTATAGGCACATAAACATTGTTTCGGTAATAAAGTACATGTTCTAGATTGCTTGTCGCTATTTTTGTAGTGTTTTACTTATTATCAAGTAGGTAAATTGAGATGAGGATCGTACCTACTCAGCGGAGTGCATTAGGAGATAGCTATGTCCAGCAGTGCTGACTGCAACAGTTTGATAATGATGAAGTCCTGATGGAGTTTTGAGTGTAGTTAAATAAAACAATACAGTTAATAGTTTTTTTTAGTACATTTATTTTATTTATAGGTAATTAATTAATTATTAATTATTATTTCATTTATTTTATTTTATTTCTTGTTGAGGGGCTTGTGGCTAAATAATATCAGCCGCACGGGTCAATCGATTAGGTTAAGCTACGCTTGCCGCGGTTGGTCCGTAGATGGGTGAACATCTTTACATACCAAGACCCCTCCGTGCCTCGGAAAGCACATTAAGCCGTTGGTCCCGGCTGTCATTCGTAAATCTTCGACAGTAGTTACGGGTCGTCAGAAGCCCGAAAGTCTGACAACCAGTCCTACCAAGGGGTATCGTATTACCCAGTAACTGGGTTGTGGAGGTCAGATAGGCAGTCGCTCCATGTAAAATACTGATATTCAGCTGCATCCGGTTAGACTGGAAGCCGACCCCAACGTAGTTGGGAAAAGGCTAGGTTGATGATGATGATTTTCTTTATAATTAATTAATTGTTAATATTACTACATCTAAGTAGGGCGCAGGTCGGGTAATACCATCATGGCGAGCATAGCTAAAATACCAACATAACTGCGTTTAGTTTACGACTAAATTACGTGAAGTTATTAAAATCTCCGAACTTCCAAAAATATTACACTTACATGAAAATACATGGCTTAGTTGCCTTAATATGTGGTACAAATTCTATAGCAAAACTACAAAAAAAGTAAGCTGTACGAAATCTGCCGTTCACCTTTGGCCGTGTTTTCTACCGTAGAGAAAAAGGTCATTGACTCTCGCGCCGCCGTCAACCATAATTACGCGTAATTTTGAATCTGTGATATCTTTTAAAGTATTAATTTAAATGGTATGATGTCAAGGCATATTCTAAATAATATATCGGTCAAAATAGTTTTGGAAATAACAATGAGTGTTTTATCAAATTCTGAAAGATAAAAATGGTCGCTTTGAACCATTGGTGTGTGTGGTGGCTGTGTCCTTAGAAGACTCTTTAAGATATACAATCCCGTAGACCATTCATTTTATCTATCTCTTACAGTTTAAGCGGTTTAAAACTTACATCACTTTTTTCGACATACTCAACAATTTATACAAAACCTGAATTATTCATTAAAACCTTCCTCATGAATCTCTCCGTCCTTTAGTGAAAACCGTTTGAAAATCCTTTCGATAGATTTTGTTTATCGCGTTCAGATAGACAGACAGACGCGGCGGGGGACTTTGTTTTATACTTAACTAGCTGTTGCCCACAGCTTCGCTCGCGTGGCTTTTTCTAAAAATAAAGTCCCGTCAAAATCGGACCAGTCGTTTCGGAGATTAGCCGACAGATTACAGATAGACTGACAGACAAAAATGTTTTAAATTGTTTTTTTGTTATAAGTACCGTATATACTTTCATATGCATCTAATAAAAAGTTGTTATTTTGGCATTACAAACAGACACTTCTATTTTTTTTTGTATAGATAATTTATTAATAATAATAAATAAAATTTCTATAATAAAAGCAGCCTAAGTTACTCCTTATTATATCAGCTATTTGCCAGTGATAGTCCCGTCAAAATTGGTCCAACCGTTTCAGATATTAGCCGGAACAAACAGACAGACAAAAATTGTAAAAAAAAAATATTTTGGTATATGTACCGTGTATACATCCATATGCATTTAGTAAAAAGCGGTTATTTTAATATCACAAACAGACACTCCAATTTTATTTATCTTTGTAGATATGTAAGGGCTAGCTGTTGCCCGCGACTTCGCATGGGTATTTCATCATTTTTAAAATAGAAATATCTAGGATGACAGGTAGCTTGTGTCCTTCTCCAGGCTACGTATCTGTCCAATTTCATTCATCGGTTCAGTGAATGGACAGAGTTACTTTCACATTTGTAATATTAGAACGGATGTCCAATAAGCTGCACATCAGAGGTAAATAATCAAAATCGAAATTGATTTATTCAAACTAGGCTGACAATCAGCACTTTTCGAACGTCAATATTCCATAAGACAGTCCCCCAAAAACGCCCTCTCTTCACCGCTTCTTAGTGCTTTAGCTAGAAAGAAGAAATGGCGCAACAAACTCCCCAGCAGCACAAAACCAGTCTAAGAGGGCCTCGTATTCTATTGAATTTCTGTAGTACGCTAGTCCATCAGAGTGTTTCCACTGACGTGGGTTACACTGTACCCAGATACAGTCGAACGTACGTCATTGGTAACACTTTTGATAACTTGCGGTTTCCACCTACGATCAACTGATCTTAGGTGGAAACCGCAGGTTATCAAACGTAGAATGGGAAGCTGTGACGTCATTATTTGTAGGAACTGCTATTGTTTTAATGTTACGGAAAACGTTCATAGTTTTAATGAAACCGTTGTTAAAATTGCATATTATTTATTATCTTTGCTATAATTTCATAAAATAATTATTGCCGCAAAGATTAGAAAAAATCCCAATTTGAATTATAACCACTGGTGTTATCCAGATAATTACAGACTTATTAGTTTTTTTTTTTATTTATTTATTTCTAAAACACTTAACCTATTACAATTTGGTTTTAGTCTCACAACGAAAACCTCTCAGGGTTTATCTGTGTGTGGCGAGCATTTCACATAAATTATACAATAAAGTTACTTACATACTTAATGATACAATATTATTAAAATGATTGTAAAAAAAATATAGTGGGTACATTAATACATACATACATTATGCGAAATTTTGTGTAAAGAAACGTTTTGATTTGTACTTATAACTTTTCGACTTCGCTTTGTATAACGTTTGTAAATCTTCTGGCAGTTTATTAAGGAACCAAGTATTCTACAACCCTCATCCCGTATACATTGTTTAAATTTGGTAGGATGTATTTATTTTTAAGTGGTATCGTTCTCAGAAAATCAGGTCCTGATTTTTCGGTTAGTAGCTCCGGTCTACTGAGTTCCGCAAGAGTACAAAATTTAACTTTATTGAACACATTCATAACATTACAGTATTTAAAGAGATCGTCGTCACCATTGTTTAATTTCTTATTCAAATGTTTTGGCGTAATTACTTTTAATATTCTTAGTTGTAACTTGTAAATATCTGTCAGGTATGTATGATAAGTTCTCCCGTAGCTGCTGAGTCCGTAGTTGATAACCGAGTCTGCTCGGGCCATATATAACATTCTAAGCGTTTTGTAAGGTAGTTTATATTTAAGTATACTAAGCTTACCTAGAATAGACCTCAGTTTGTTGCACACGTAATCTTTGTGCGGTCCCCAACAGAATCGGCTATCAATCATAAGACCGATGTACATGTGTTTATCAACTACTTCTAATAACGGACATTGGCAAGTCTTTGGCGAGCTACTCGTATGTAGGCAAGTGTGTTCGTGTGCAGGTATACTGCAGGTATAGTGGAGCATTTATTGTGTGATGAATGTATGTGAACAATTTTTCTTTTTGTTGCGTTTATTACTAATCCAACGTCATGAGCCCATTTACACATTTGGTCAAAGTTACGTTGTAGGGATTCCTCAGCGTCATGGATATTTCTATTAGCGACCAATATACACGTGTCGTCTGCGAATTGGTATACAGAACTTGAAGTCTGGGTTCCAACAGTTTCACCTGCGCGGAAACCCAGCCCACCAATAGCCGTTGGCCCTTCTCGGCAATTTTCCTGGCCGCCGACACGGGGCAGCTCACTGTAACAGTTTGCAGCCCCGCGGAGTCAGGACGGATGGTGCCTGCCCTCACCTGCTCGGCAGAGCACCCCACAGTCTTAATCACTGCGGCGACCACATGTTCCTCCGTCACGGAGTCGTCCAGGCCCATGATGCGCACGCTAGCGCACTTGGTGGGCCTGGACACTCAGGCCTCGTCCGCATTTAAGGACGCCCTGAGCCTTTTGGCCAGAGCGTCAGCGGCTGGGCCACTGGCCGCACCAGGGACCTGCACCATTCGGGCTCTAGTCGCCGTTACTTTCATCTTGAGGCCATTGGCAGCGCCGAGCTCCTCAAGGCGCACCACCTCACCCACCTTCGCCATAATGGTCTTGTAGGACACGCCCTTCTTTTCCGCATCCGGCTGTAGTGTGATCACTACAGCTGCGGAATTCGGGGCGCAGAGCCTAGCCGCGGCGGTGCGCTCCTTGCGCCGCTGCCGCCTCTCCCTCTTTTTGGCCGCCCTCTTTGCCTTAGCCGCCTTCCTCTTCTCTCCTGCTATTTGCCATTCGCCATCGGCCGGAAGAGATTTAGGAGGCGGGGGCGGCCGTCTTGCCACCTGGGCCGATGCCCTCGCCGCCAGGGTCTTAGCCCTCGCCGTCGGGGCTGGAGCTCTCGCCGCTGGTGCTGAAGCCTTCACCGCCTGCGCAGTAGCCGCACCCTTTGGCTGCCCCGGCGAGCCCCGTTTGGCCGTGGCACCTGCGGCGGCTGCAAACGAGGCCGGTTTCCACTGGCCAGAGGGCGGCTGGCTCGCCGCCAACGGGGGGCGCAGGACGATGGCCTCCAGTGCGGAGAAACGACTCTGCAGGGAAGCCATTTCCTGCCGCACCAGGGTCAGAACCCGGTCCTCTACAGGCACGGGCCGTCCCTGTCCCTGCTGCTGCCCCCCTTGCGGCTCTATCCAGAGGCCGGCTCTCCGGAGCCCAGCCAGGTCCACCCGCTATCAAGCGGGCGATCTCCGCCCGCATCTCGGACATACTGTAAGTCATCCTTTGGGGTAATATATAGATGCACCCATGTTATTTACTTTACAGAAGAAATAATTTAGAATGTTGGTAAATATTGAAGAAAACGTCAGCTGTAAACCCCATATTCATGAACTAAAAATATTAAAAACCTTGTCTTGTCTATCTTTAAAATATGTAAATTTGTTCGAAACAACCCGGAATACTATACCCAATGAGAAAATATACAAACTAAAATTACACTTAGATATAAAAACAAACCAATTATACCAACTTCGCGACAAAAAATGCACTCCTCTAGTGTTGCCTGTGTTGCCAGGTGCCTCGGTAACCCTTTTGTACCTTCCTGCGACCCCGGCAGCCATCGGCCCTAGTGGACCCCTACACTTGTGCTGACGACATCTCTTTGAGGCGCGCGTGGAATACAACGCGTCGTCGCCCGGGCCTGGTCCTTACCGGACGGTGAGCTACCCATTGCTCACCGTCCGCAAGCCCGCACCTGCGGTTGCCGGAAATCCGCCCGGGAATCCCGACGCCCAGGGCGTCTCCTGCGGCGGCTAGAGGCGAAAGGGCGCGACCTTTCCCTCAACCCTCCCGCCTCCTAATAATGAAACGGGTAATTCGGTTAAACAAGAAAAACAACTTGAGATTATGGTCGACAACAAATTAGTTAATAAAGCAGCTGACGTAGCTGAAGCATTCAAAGAGTTTTTTTCCAACATACCTATAACTACGACTCGCTCCTTAAATTCGTCCCCGTCTAAAGCTGATAACCTTTTGCAAAGTAGTAGTGTGCCTAAATGTAGTCGCTTATTTAGCTTCGAGCATGTTATGTACTAATGTATAATGTGTAATTTTTTTAACACACTTAAGTCTAAAAACACTGGTGATATCTGGGGTATCTTCATTAAACTATTAAGCAATATAATAGAATTCGTAGCCCTACCTAGCTGTTACTTTTAATAAATGTGTTGATTTAGGCTCTTTTCCTGAACTCATGAAAACTAGTAACGTCATACCTTTATTTAAATCAGCTAATAAAAGTGACGTTGGCAATTTCAGACCAGAGAGGTAAGATAGCAATAGCTATCTTACCTGCATTTAGCAAAATATTTGAAAAGTTAATACTCAAACAATTGCTAAGACATTTTAATTTGAACAGCCTCCTTCATAATCAACAATATGGCTTTACAAAAGGTCGTTCGACTACAGATGCGGGTGTTGCACTGCTGAAACACATATTTGACGCATGGGAAAACTCGCAAAATGCAATTGGAATTTTCGGTGATCCCTCCAAAGCCTTTGATTGCGTGCACATGGTGCACGTTTTTGCGTTAACTACGTCATTACGGTGTCCAAAATGAATTTTCAAAGTAACTAATTCTTATTTACATAATAGGTTCCAATATGTAGATGTAAATGGTGTGAAATCTTCCGGGTTACCAGTTCAGTTAGGTGTACCTCAAAGCTAAATACTGCCCGGAGGACACGGTGGAGCATACGGTGCAGGTCTGCCCGGCTTGAACAGAGCACCGCCGTGTCCTCGTGGAGGCGATCGGCGGCAGAGATCTCTCGCGTCCGGCCCTGGTTCAGGTTATGGTAAGGAGCGAGAGGGCATGGGCAGCCGTCACCTCCTTTTGCAAAGCAGTAATGCTCGCGAAGGAGGAGGCGAGACGATTGAGGAAATGGCAAATTTCGCGCCCTCTCGCCCCTAGCCGCCGCAGGAGATGCCCTGGGCGTCGGGGATCCCGGGCGGATTTCCGGCCACCGTCGGCGTGGGTTTGCGCTGCTTCGCCCAGAGCTGGAGAAGTTATTTTATGATTTCCCAACCAAAAAAAAAGGCTCAATACTGGGTACATTCTTATTCTTAGTGTTTATTAATGACTTGCCAATCTATTTAAAGGGTATCTGTGACATTGTATTGTTTGCAGATGACACCTCTCTTCTTTTTAAAGTAAACAGGAATAGACAAGATTTTGACGGCGTAAACAGTAAACTCTCAATGGTTACGGATTAGTTCACGACAAATAACCTAGTTCTCAATTCCAAGAAAACGAAATGTATAAAGTTCGCCTTACTGAATGTTAGGAATCTAGGTCCCAACATCGTCTTAGATAATGGGGTGCATGAAACTGTAAACTCGGCAGATTTTCTTGGTATAACAGTAGATGCCAAGCTTCAGTGGGACCCAAATATATCAAGCCTAGCGGGCAGGCTCAGTTCGGCCGCCTACGCCGTCAGAAAAGTAAGATAATACACTGACGTTGATACAGCTCGATTAGTTTATTTTAGTTATTTTCATAGCGTTATGTCCTACGCTATTCTGCTATGGGGCAAAGCCGCTGACATTAAAAATATATTCGTTCTTCAAAAACGAGCTGTTCGAGCTATTTACCAGCTTGGTGCCAGAGTTTCTCTGAGAGACGTTTTTAAAGGTATTGGCGCCGATTCCCTTGTTCACAAACTAAATTAAATTTAAGTTCAGTACATCTTTTTCTTTCTATTTCATTAGAGAAGGATAGAAGATAAATTTTAGTTCAGTCCTGTCAAATTAATCAGCGCTTGACGTAAATTGACGTAATTTTAGTAGGCAAGTTTTTAATCTCGTCTAAACTTGTATGGAGTAGTGACAGGCGCTGATTAATTTGACAGGACTAAACTAAAATTTATCTTCTGTCCTTTTCTTATTGAAATAGAAAGAAAAAGATGCACTGACCTTAAATTTAGTTTAGTTTGTGAACAAGGGAATCGGCACCAATGTCACGGTGGCATCACAATTGATCTTCGCCAACATCTTACCTATATATTAGGCAAAATACACTGATACACTAAAACAGTGATATTCACTATATTAACACCAGAAATAAGGACAAATTACGAGCTCCGTTTCACCGGCTTCATAAGGTTCATAACTCATTTGTTTGGCTTGGTATAACTTTTTATAACATGCTACCCTCTTCTTTGCTAGATTTGCCTTTTAATGCATTTGAAACTAAAGTAAAATCCACCCTTTGTTCAAAGGCATACTATTGTATCAATACTTAATACACAATACTTACATACAATACTTAAACGATAAAAATAGTTGATCACTATGATTAACTCAAGACAATGTTTATGTTCTTTCTCCAGAGAATTAGCTTACCTACTGACAGGTTATATGAGTTCATATAATTGTTTATTTTTATTTGACTGTATACATAAGTGAATTTATTTTAATTAAATTAAATTAATGAATTTATTAGTGACATAATCTACTCATTACAATGTGTTTTTTTTATGAGTTGTATCGCAATAAGTGGTTAGCTAACGACCTCGACAATTAATTATACTATTCTTGCCTGAGCAACCGGCAGCAAGTTTGTCATGCTCCCTTAGATGTCACTGCCTGCGGCAGCGTCGGGGGTCGGGTTGCCTCCTGCCCTCCAATATGGCGAGGGGGGTGCTGGCTGAGCTTGTGGTGACTGATCGTCTTGCTCACCATGGTTTTATTATTGTTATAAGTAATTGTTTATTTATTTTACTTCGATGGTGCTAGTTTATCATTTCTTACTTCGAGTTACAGCAATAGCCTTATATGTAAGCGGGCACGCCCTTTATGCCTGGAGGCTTTTATTTAGGTATTAAGTTCTGTTTACGTTTTTATGTTTTAATTTTTATCTGCTTGAGTACAGTATTCATTGTTTTGTTGGTATATTGGCGTGTGCTAGCTAACATATGGCAAGTAATAATATAATTTAATGTTTTGTGTTTCGTAATGTTAATGACTTTGCATAAGATTTGTATAGAATCATGTTTATATAACTAAACAGACAAGTGTGCTGCTAGGGAGCTTGTTGCGCCACTTCTTCTTCCCAGCTAAAGCACTAGGAAGTGGTGAAGGGCGGGTGTTTTTGGGGGACTGTCTTATGTAACTATGACTTTCGAAAAGTGCTGATTCTCAGCCTAGTTTGAATAAATGACTTTTGATTTTGATTTTGAAAAAAATAAGTATAATAACCAAATATCCTACGAGTAGTTTAAACAAATTTATGCTGAACAACAGAAATAATTAATTAAAACTATATAGGGTAAAAAAGACTTCCTTACTCAAGCGGGTATTATTTATAACATTAAGAGATAAAGCCAAAATATTTACTTAAAATATTATTAAAATATATAAATAAATTAAATATTAGAAGAAGAATACATGTAGTAAAAAAAATATAATTACTAGAATTCATAAATAATATATTCACAAATCTGTAAGCGCTCTTCCTCCTCTCTCCTACAGTTGGCTTAAAATGTCCATCACAGCATAGTGCTGTGATGGACATTTTAAGCCAACTGTGTGTCCCAACATTAGGCAATAAAGAATTGTGAATTGTGTGAATTAGCGTAAAATGGGTCCATTCCTACTGCTACGCTAGGCCAGCTCAAGGTCAAAGTGTTGCCATGTGCGTTTGAACAGTCGAAGGCACGTCATTGGTAACACAGGTGATACTAGGTGGTAACGGCAGGTTAACAAACGTAGAATTGGAAGCTGTGACGTCAGAATTGGCAGGAACTGCTATTATCTTAATATATTGCGGAAAATGTTCATAGTTTTAATGAAACGGTTGTTAAAATTGCCAATTATCTTTGCTATAATTTAATACAATAATTAGTGACGCAAATGACATAATATCAATAGGCAAAAGATTAGCAAAATTCCCAATTATAACTAAAACCTAATAATTCTGTAACCGGGTTTTATACAGACAGTTACAGAATTATTAGGTAAGAAGTCAAAGTGAGAGTATTTTCCCCAAAATGGTCGTGGCTAAATAATAACAGTCGCGCGGGTCGCTCTTCAAGGTTAAGGCAACGCTTGCCGAGGTCGGTCCGTCGATGGGTGACCATCCTCATTACACACCAAGACCTCTCCATTGCTTGGAAAGCAAAGTCGTTGGTTCCGGCTGTCATTAAAATTTGTAGGTCTGACAGTCGTTACGGGTAGTCAGAAGCCTTATGTATACGAGTATGTAAGTATGACAACCAGTGTTACCAATATTATACATATAATTCAGTAACATTGAGAAGATTTTCGTTATTGCTTGGTGTCACAATTCATACTAAAGAGCCAGTATCAGAAATACGTGGTCATACCACCACCAAACTAAACAACTTTCTGCATGGAAAAACATCGTAATTCAGAAAAAATAATCAGCCGTTCCATACAAAACTTCAATATCTTCTCGACCCAAATGTTTCATTGAGAATTATGGTACTTCCTGAAATAAGTAGCACCTTATGAGCCATCCAGGTCGTTGATAAAAAAAAGAAAGAAAATATGTTTATTTGCGGTAAACATGACGCAAAGGAAGAACACAAATACAAAAAATAAACAATTTGGGGGAGAATACGCGTCAAATCCACGCAAAACGGCCAACGCTCAGCATAATGCTGCGACCCTATGCGAGACAGAGCCCCAGCGCTGGTTCTTACCTAATAATAGAGAGTATTTTCCCCAAAATACTCGTGGCTAAATAATAACAGTCGCGCGAGTCGCTTTGAGGTTAAGCAACGCTTGCCGAGGTCGGTCCGTCGATGGGTGACCATCCTCATTATACACCAAGACCTCTCCATTGCTTGGAAAGCAAAGTCGTTGGTTCCGGCTGTCATTAAAATTTGTAGGTCTTTGACAGTCGTTACGGGTAGTCAGAAGCCTTATGTATACGAGTATGTAAGTATGACAACCAGTGTTACCAATATTATACATATAATTCAGTAACATTGAGAAGATTTTCGTTATTGCTTGGTGTCACAATTCATACTAAAGAGCCAGTATCAGAAATACGTGGTCATACCACCACCAAACTAAACAACTTTCTGCATGGAAAAACATCGTAATTCAGAAAAAATAATCAGCCGTTCCATACAAAACTTCAATATCTTCTCGACCCAAATGTTTCTAATTGCATAAAATATATTTTCTTTCTTTTTTTATCAAGGACCTGGACGTCCCTTATGGTGCTACTTATTTCAGAAAATACCATAATTCTCAATGAAACATTTGGGTCGAGAAGATATTGAAGTTTTGTATGGAACAGATGATTATTTTTTCGGAATTACGATGTTGTTTCCTTGCAGAAAGTTGTTTAGTATGGCGGTCTGTACCACACACTTAAGTATGACCACGTATTTCTGATACTGGCTGTATAGTACTTAGTAATCTTACTGTATTAACTTCTTAGCTGAACACTGTCTCTTGAGATAAAGGTAACCCTAGTTTAAGAGGCAGGGCTCACCAATTATTGTTTACAGATTTCTGCAACCTAGATTATTTGCTCTGTAGGTACTTACCTCCTACAACTAGTTAGTAATAATACCTCCTTGTTAACCAAGTTAATTAAGTCTGTAACATTTTTTGGAAATAAATGTATTATTATTATTATAGGTAGTATGAATTGTGACGACAAGCAATAACGAAAATCTTCTCAATGTTATTGAATTATTGATGCAAAAGCATCAACAGTTGGACTAGGTTAGAAGTCGAACATTCAAAAAAAAAAAAAACGGAAGTCTTTCACCGTTTTATTTAAGGAAAAAGATTGTTTAATATTTTTTCAGTCATCTGTAATAGGTTAATATGTATAATATAGTGACGCAAGAGATTAAAATGGGAATTTTACTTTATTCATATGGCCTTAAATAGCCACATTGATATGCTTACCTGTACCATTACCTTGAGCCTTTAGCCAGCTTGGTTGTATTATGCAACCTTCCTGAATATTTTATAAGTTGATGTTATAATAATTATTATTATGAGACAAACATTATTTCATATTTAGAAGAAACAATCGAGTCTCAGCTTAAAGAGCAGACAGAGCGCGTCATCATGAAAAATGTGATGAAAATGTGTGATAATGAATTTGTTTTAATTTAAATAATTATGCGTTAGATACTAAATATATATTTTATTTAAATTATCTCCAGCAGTCGAATCCAGAAGCAGAGTTGTCAACATAGTATACAGAATAAGCACCTGAGGGCGTACACAAAGTGACCAGCGAAAATAATGATGGAAAAGATGACAATATAATATGAGATTTATACACAAACTACCGAAAAGCTTATATCAATGCCGTTGAAAATCGTTGTAGAAATACGAAACGCTTTGAAAGCAATTTTTACTTGTTGCTACAGGCCATGTAGGTATTAGCTGTAGAGACGAAGACCGTTAATCGACAGTTAAAACGAACGTAGGTTAGGTTGATTGGTCTCATGCTAGCTGAAGTCTTTGTAGGGTAGCTGATAGCAGCCGAGGACCGGGTTCAAAGGCAGGCAATTGTAGCGGCAGCAGCAGTTAACTCTATTTTGAAAATACTTATCATCTGATGATGTAAAGATAAATCCACTCTACTTACTCTATTTTATTTTTTATTACATAACTATTTGGTTTTACAGAAAACTCATTATTATTTAAATGGCAAATTGTCCCTAATAGCATAATTTTAAGCTGTGCTTACTTGAAGTGACTGCACAATATTTTCATAAAACATGCCACACACACACACACACACACACACACACCACTACACTGCTATTCACATCATGATCTCTCTAATTTTAGATGAGTAGTTGAATAGGAACAGGTCAGATAGGAAACGCCGAGTTCATCTAGTTTTTTTTTCTAAATATGATTGACGTGTAAAAGTGCTTGTACAAACCTACTTACAGAAAACAAAATCATTTCATCGTCATTTCATTTCATTTCATTTCAATAGTTCATTCAAATCATAGCTAAAATAGCCAGAAAGGAAAATTATTGACTAAAAAAAATTTGGAAAATTTTCACTGTTACGGCTGTTACTGTGTACGGTAACTCATCTGCCTAGCCTTTTCCCAACTATTTTGGGGTCAGCTTCCAGTCTATCCGAATGCAGCTGAATACCAGTATTTTTCATAGAGCGACTGCCTACCTAACCTCCACCACCCAGTTACTGGGTAACACGATACTTACCCTTGGTAAGACTGGTTGTCAGACTTTCGGGCTTCTGACGACCAACAACTGTCAAAATGCAAATAACAGCCGGGACCAACGGTGCTTAACGCGCTTTCCGAGGCAAGGAGGGTCTTGGTATGTAAAGATGGTCACCCATCCATGGACCAACCGTGGCAAGAATAGCTTAACCTGATCGATCGACCCGTGCGGCTTACTTAGCGTTAAATAATTGAGGAAAAATATTGTTTTACTAGATTCATCTATATTAGGATAATATGTATATTATAGTGTATACTTCCTATTTATATCAAACTCAAACTCAAAGCATTTATTTCAATTAAACCATTTACAGGCACTTTTGAATTGTCAAGAAGACGGTCAGTTAAAAAAAAATAAGTAGCTAGTTGCCCGTTCCAAAGCGTACTAGGTACTTATGGAGAAGAACGGGCAAGAAAGTCCAGGGACACTCTTTTAAATTATATTGATACATAAAGATTAGTATAAAAATAATGTTGAATTTATAACTAAATGTGAGGACGATGTAAAAAAAAAACGCGTCCAGTAATAGTAGCAAAATATAGAAAAACAATTTCAAAATAAAATCATTACAAATAAGCCAAGGAAGATAAGAGGTGGAGATATAGGTTTAAATTGCCTTTTTGCTATGCTTAAAGTAAATACCTACCTCTCTGAGCAGTCAATTCCAGGAGAAAGTGACAAAGATACAGATTTGTCAACATAGTCTACAGCATAAGTAACTTTTAACTCTATTCTATTTCTAATGATATAACTTTTATTTTAAAAAATGTTTTTAATTATTTAACAAAATGATAATACATAATTAGCCTATAATGTTCCCACTGCTGAGATGCAGGCCTCCTCTCGGTGAGAGGGAGTGGGCCGTAATCCACCACACGGACCCAGTGCGGGTTGGTAGATGTCTGTTCTAGGGCATGCCGGTTTCCTCACGATGTTTTTTCCTTCACCGTTTTGAGAGCTGTGGTGATAAAATAATTTACACAAAGTAAAGCGCCTGTCCGGGTTCGAACCTACGACCTACAACTTGTAAGTCACGGTCGTTACCACTGGGTCACCACTGCTCTCTGCTCTCTGCTAGAGCAAGAGTCAATTTAAACTGTATTCTACTTTGAATTCCATACATATCATTGACTTTAAATAGCAAACAAAATAATAATGACATATTGTTAACTTATAGAGATGTCAAGTAAATCAAAATTGCATAATGTTAAATTTTGTTTACTTGAAATTACTGCGCAATATTTTCGATCGATTTTAGTTCAGTGAAATTGTTCACACAAAACGCCTTTAATTGATTTAGGTAGGCGTACCTATCAAAAAATTTCGGGGAAACCTTTCATTGTTTTAATTAAGGTAATTGTGGTTAGAATTGGTGACATAATATCAGTAGGCAGATTAGTGAAATTCCCACCTTATATAAGCCTGCTTTATCCAGACAGTTACATTATTATGTAAGCAGACGAAGTGGGAGGATCTCCTGAAAATGGTGACCACTATTCTGCATATTTTTTCACTTGCGCATGATTCGCATTCAGTACAATCTGAGGACAATGATACTGAAGTAATTAAAAGGACTATTAAGCTTGATGCTATTGAAAATAAACTAGTGCGAAGTTTAGACGGTGATGCTGAAGTAGCGCGAATTTTAACTGGGGTATCAAAAGCTCCCGACGGAACTGAGAGGCGATTACTGGCAATGGCTGCTCCAGATGAATACGATGGACAACAAATCAATGTGTTGTCAGTTGTAATCAGTAAGTTTTTTTTACATTTTGCCAATCATTTTTAATGATAATCAGTAAACTTTACTTTTTGATTTAATGAATTGCTCAGTTGTATATGCGCCCGTGAAGTAATGCTTTAGTATTAAAAGCTCTTTTTAACATTATTGTCTCAATTGGCAAACCATCTACGGGTCTCAGTATTATCAGTTTGGTTGAAATTATAACTTGATCCAATTTTATTTCAATCCAATTTAACTGTAACATAACAGCTGAAAGTATTTTTTTTTAACTTAACGTGAATTCAAAGTACCTGTCTATACAGTGTAGCTAGATCACTTTCAAAAAATATTCCAGGTACTTCAGACACTTAATTTCTATAATTTTTCAGGGACAGTCAGTTACGGGACGACGAAGATGACAAGCAATGCATATGGGGACGAGGCTCGACACTGTCGGAAAGATATGACAATCTCATCAGTAACACTACCTACTACATTTCTGGGTTCCTAAGCCAAATAAGCCATATACCCGGTTTCTGAATTGAAGAACTAAATTTGAGATCTTATCAAACTCTATTTTAGCATTACTCAAGGTGATAATTACAAGGAAGCCAGCCAAATTCAATTTATTTTGCAAATAAATTTTGTATTTTGCGAGCAATCGCCCTTAGTTCAGCTAAAATTGGGTTTGACAAGTTCTCAACTTTAAATTCTCAATTCAAAAATGGGATCTTAATGATAGTTTTGCCTAACGATACCAATTTATTGTGCAAATATTTTTCTTCCTTCTCAATTTTAACTTTTAACTGTAGAATCTCAATCACGTTAGCCATAGTTATAGCGATCGAACGCTGGGTACTTGGGGTTGTCGAATTTTAGAGTATCGTACCTATGCATATTCAAAAGAGTCGCGCAACATTTTTGTACAACGGTTTTACCTTGCTGAATGTTACACTGCATGCAGTGCTGCCAGTAACATGATTCCAGCAACACGAATCCAAGTTCATAGGCATACGAGTAGAATCAAGCAAAATGAGACATCATTAGACACAATGTAAGTAATCAAAATTGTTATGATGACGTGTTATTTTATCTCGATATATCTAAATGCTTTATATTCTTTTTAATTTTAGTAACTTCGAAGAAGTTTTGATGGTATATAGATAATAATTATAAACTCTTCATTGTACATTGGCTTAATACTTTTCGGTTTTCACTAGTGTGTTCCTAGCTCGTCCTATTCGCAAGTATTGAAGACATTGGGCCAACTTTTTATGTTTATTTCGTGCTTGCTCCTCACTCTTTGCGACCTCGACGGTTCAATCTGATCACTCATATTATTCAACGAGATGGAGGCTCGTATTTGGAAACAAGCTTTTATATCCTGCATACAAAATTGTAGTAGCAAAGGACTTATGAATCGTTTCAATTTTTTGTTTTAAGGTATAATTCTGACGCAGATTCCAGCCACCCTCGGAATCATACCTTATATATTTCTGTCCAAATTTATAAATATTTTTTTCGTTTTCAAAACTCGTAGATCTAATGGAACTATAATGTTGTCTACACGAGATAAATGAGTGAGTTCAAGTGGGTTCGTCCTTTTCGTTGAGCAATATGTGAGATAATTTTGAAATGTCGTTGTTATAAAGTGTTATAATTATTACAATCTAATAATGAACAAATGAAATGAATTTTGCAGCAAAGTAGGTAGTTGTTTTGTACATTCACTTTAAATACTCCAAAATTACCTAGTAGCAAGTCAAGTCCAAAACCAATAGGATAATTTTTAATTTGTGCATTTTGTATAAAACAGCATGAAAAAAATACTAAAACTTGTTTACAAAGCCGTCCTTATTTGCGCTAAGATGAGTTATGAACACATGAACTGATTATTTCGATAAGTGAAGTGTGAATGACATAATTTATGTTAGTCCGATTAGTCGTAATACTCGCAATTAATTGCGTGATTTGTAAAACTTTCTATAATAGTTTTCGTGAAAGAAATCTTGCGGATATAATATGTGAAATTACTAGAAAGGAGAGAGATAGAGACTTAGCGATATACTGACACGACAATGTTGGAGATGAGGCCTAAGTCCATGCCGTGGAAACATTATAGATACTGCACTCCTCTCTGTGAGAGAGAGTGAGACAATAACATCGCCGCGTCTGCAGGACTTATTTTGTGAGAAGCATTTTATTAGCCATTTTTGGTCATTAATAACTTATTTTAGACTGATAATTTATTGTTAAGTTTAATCATTTTGATTATACAGCAACGAAATAGAGATTGGAGACTGTTCAGTAATTTAGTATTTAAACACTTTGTTTCTATACTTAGAACTATATCATGACATTCCAAGTTTATGAAGATAACTAATGTTTATTGAATAAAAATAAATAATTTTACGGACTTTTGTGTTTTAAATTGTTATATTGCGTGATGTTATGTGTGTTTATTTTGTATGTATTACCTTTATTTGATTATTTGATTTATTGATATATCCAAGCAACCACAACGCTGTCAAACCAGGACACCACTATAGGTACTACTGGTATAAGTTCTTCTCCCTAACCAACTTCTTGGGTTGAAAACAGGAAACACGCTATGTCGACTTTCATTGATTTAGCCAAGGCGATTGACACAATATTAATAAATCTCCTGTCTTAAATCTATAAAGATATGAATACGAGGAAACGCATTTGTTTGATTCAAAACCAAATCTATCAAATCGCCAGCAACAAATAAAAACTAGTTGATTACTCAAGTGGATAACTGACAATCAACTTAGTACTCCCTCAGGGCAGTGCTCTCAGCCCGCCATTTTTCACCCTTTTTTTGTAAACGGCATATTAAATGCACCGCTACACATCGCTAAGATTATTCATTCGCTCCCCTATATATGTAGATATTTTAATAGAAGAAAACGTAAATTTAAACCTCATAAAAATCTGTTTGCAGGTCGCATCAGAAAACACATCTATGGCTATTTACGTTATGCCAAATAACATCTCTGTCAATCAGTGCTCCAGTGTGAAATCTCCACCAGTGGCAAAGCTAGGAAGAGCATATTTTTGTCGATGTGCTGCATGCACCAGTCATTCTATGTTTCAGCTGTTTTTAGAGTATACTCGTAAAATATACTTTTGACTGCTCCATTGGACTAGCGCTACTGCTGAGCGTAAAGTCCTGACTTTGAACCTCAGTTCAGGCAAAGTGTTGATAGGTTTTCCAATCTAGATTTCTCAGTAACAGCCCTGAAGCTGGATGTGATCCCAATTGATGGCCATATTGTCTCCCCATATTACAAACGAAATGCAAGTGCAGCCTGATCTTCCGAGAAAAACAGGCTATTGATTTTATTTGTTAATGCTTTAGTTAGAACAATAACAAATTGGCGAGATGCGTAATGCAAATCACATTGCGCAATTATTTTTATCAAACAAATGTTTCGAGGCAACAATATTTCATCATCTTTGTATTAACATGGTAAACCCGATTACTAAGACAGGTTATGAAATAACACATCTAATAGTTTTATCATCCACCATATTGGTATTCGGGTCGTAGTTATAATAAAGGGCACTCTCGGGATTAAAACTGATTCAAAAACTCCTAGATCAAGATCATAATGTATGGGCATCCCTAATCTTTGCCATGTTATGTCAATCAACCCAACTGTCGAGTTCTTGCATTAATACTTACTTACTTACCTACGTATTTTAATATACAAACTAGAAGATTTACCCAATGAGTAACATGCTTCTTAGTTAGTTTATTCAACACCAAACAAGATAGGTACATAAGTACTGAAATGTTTTTACTGAATCTTTTAGCTTCACAAACCACATACAGGCAATAGAAAAGACATTAGTGACATGACAGACATTTATTAGTATGTATTTCACTTATGTTTGCTTTTTATTAAAATGCTTTCTGCAAAGTATCCGTCATTAACCCATTGACCGCCACGTCAAAAAAGTAAAAACGTCTCCTCGGCGCCAAGCTACGAATTATTCCTTAAAACCTGTCATGTAGTCGCCTAGTCGTGACCGTGGCGTGCTGGGCACATTTTAGTCTGTCATCTATACATGACTGTGGCAGTCAAAAGGTTAAACTTTGTCTTCATTGGCTTATACATGTAATTTAGTACACGCAAAAGTAGTTTTTCTTCGCTGGTGGTTCTGGGGCGAAAGATATATGGATGCAGAACAATCTCCTATAATGATATAAATGGGATATAACCACATATAAACAGATACTGGATTTATCACAGATAAAGTTATTCTTACCTAATATAGATAAATGAAATGATATAAATATCAAGTCAATAAACACTACCTAAGGTCTATGTAATTTTCTTAAATGAGAATATATATAAAAATACATACTCGTACATAAAACTATTAATATTTCACGGTTTCGAAGCAAAAAAGAGTATTAAAACGGAATCATTAAAACGTATCCACTCTCTATTTTGGTACTACATAATCTAAATAAAGTTAGTAAATAAACTTAATAATATATTACCAACCTCAAATTTGTTTTAAATATCTTAAAAAAAAACCGGCCAAGTAGTTGGGAAGTTGGGATGAATTTATCCCAAAAACAAACTTAGCATTGTAGTTAAAAAAACATGTTGTCCCATACATCGATATAAATGTATACCAAAATTCTCCAACTGCAAATTTAAGTTGGTCGACTATAACTCGTTAACTTGTAAAGCCTACTTAGCCGTGTTAGTTAGTTTATCTTTTAATTTCATTATTATGTACTACTGCCGTGAATTGTTTCACATCTCCATAAATAATCATCTAGCTGGCAGGGGGGGGCACTTAACTCTAACAAAAATTAGCACTTTAATACTTAATATTACGCAAGTGGATCCTTCAATCGAAAAGTGGTGTTCACGTCGTCTACCACACACCATGGGGTAGACGACGAAAAAAATATCATCCCCACATTACGTGCAAGGGTGGTACCCTAAAAAAAAAAATATTTAAGCATTTTGTCGGCATGATTAAAATGTATACCTACGAGTATGACAAATTACAGCTTTCTAGTACTAAGCGTCTTTGAGCTACAGTGGGACAGACAGATAGATGGGCATGGCGAAAAGTATTATATTACTTTAATTATTGTGAATGTGAGCACTATGTGAGTCATTTTTATTTATTTCTTTTTGTTTTTTTTTTCTCTTAGTTTTAATGATAGTCTGGCATTTTGAGTACTTTATGCGGCCTACCCAAATGTCCTTTCCTTGGTATTGTTCGTCGACTCGTTGAGCTCCTTAAGTTCTGAGTTGAGCTACACGATTACTGACAAATGCTTGCACTGACTGGACAGGTCCACTTTAATTTGTGTGGTTCTTTCTTCAAAAGACCATTTCCGACATGGATCTACATGGTCCTCTCATGATCTGACCAAGATTTTGTCTGCACTTTAAAAGAGACTTTGACCCTTGAGTTTGTTTCGCCATTTCTTCCCAGGGGTAGTCAGATAGGAAATCTCGACTCCATCTAGCTTATTTTTTAATATTTTTTTAATATGACGTGTAAAAGTGATCTGATATCCAATTTAGAGAATAAACAATTTCATTTCATTTCACTATAAAGCTTCCTTGTTTACTACGGAACACTAAAAAGAAAGAACTTCAGACACGAAACTCACAGGGAGGACGCCTGAGTCCCAGCAGTGGGATGATTACAGGCTGATTTATGAAATCGTTTTAGTGTTTCTCTTTTTGTATTAATTCCGCATGTACCCGCAGAACTTCGTCCATGGTAATTACGATGGAATATTTCACAAACTACGTTATCTATTACGAGTATCACGACTAATCGGACTAACTTAAATTTTATCATTCACACGTACGAATTGATTATTTCGATAAATTATCGAAATAATCAATTCGTATGTTATTATCTCATCTTAGAGCAAATAAGGACAGCTTTGTAAACAACTTTCAGTATTTATTTTGTACTGTTGAATACAAAATGCACAAACTAAACTTTATTATTTTCGACCTTGGCTTGTACCACCTCCTATCACAACACTATGAAGCAGGCCGTTTGTTTTGTTCTGTGCATTGTTTTATTGTAATAATAATTATTATCCTATATAAGAACGATATTTCAAATTGATCTCACACATTTCTCAACGAAAAGGACGCACGCATTTGAACTCACTCGTATATCAGGTGTAGACAACATTATACTTTCATTAGATCTACGAGTTTTAAAAAGAAAAGAAAATACTTCTTATTTTTGGTCAAAACATATAAAACAATCTATGGTATGATATGTCTATATATCTATGGCATGATTCCGAGGGCGGCTGGAATCTCGGTCGCAATTATACGTTAAAGAAAAATAATTAATGTTTTTCATAAATCCATTGCTACCACAATTTTGTATGCAGGATATAAAAGCTTGTTTCCAAATACGAGCGTCCATCCCGTTGAATAACATGATTGATGAGATTGAACCGTCGAGGTTGCAAAGAGTGAGGAGCAAGCAAGAAATAAACATAAAAAAATGGCGTGATGTCATCAATACTTCCGAATAGAGCGAGCTGGTAACACACTAGTGAGAACCGAGAAATGACATGCCAATTTACAACAAGGAATTTGTGTAGACAGTCGAAACTTCTTAGAATTTACGTTATTTAATTGAACTAGAGTAAAGTAATGTAAACAAGTTGACTATGTTGTTATGGTGTCTCCATTTTCTCGATTGTATGCGCCTCATATTACTGGCAAACTTGGGTTCGTGTTGCTAGCAACATGTATCTGGCAACACTACAAGCAGTGTTTATGTGTAACATGCTTCCAGCAACATGAATACATGTCGTGCGACAAGGTTGCGCAACTTTTTTTGACAATGAATACGATGTTTTAGTAATCGAATCAATCGATTCCTTGAACAATCGATTAAAAAAATAATTTAATTAAGTAGGACTTAATTAAATTATTTTTTTTGTTCACAGCAACCTCACTAGCAAGCGATTTATCCAGAAGAATACCAAATATTATACAGATGGTTGCAGATTAGTACGTAGTTATTTTTTTTGTAATATTTATGGTTCCGTACCGCAAAAGGAAAAAGGAACCCTTATAGGATCAATCGTGTGTCATTGTATCCATCCGTCTGTCAGTTACAGCCAATTTTCTCCGAATCTACTGGACCGATTAAGTTGAAATTTTGTATATTTATTTATTTATTTAATATAAGGTAGCTTCACAGCTGACAGAAGTATAATCTTATTGATATTCTAAACTTTACGCCAATTACGAAGTACATAAGAAAATATGAAATATAGAGAGTAACATAATTATTAGTATTTAAAGTATGTGCGTGCGTGTATCTGTGCGGTGTAGGTGCTGTAAATGTGTGTGATGATGTGTGTGTGTATGTCTATGCAAGTATGACTAAACTGGCACTACTGAGTTAGCATAGTATCCGGCGATTGATGGAGGATTTGGATAATATCTTTTTTAAATCTGTTCTGCTTGTTATTGAAGGGGTCCAATGTTGGGAATTTATCGTTATACGTATATGAACTTATATGAACTACTGTGACCCTAAAATTTTTGAATATGGAGGCACTTTTGGGGGCGAATCAGAAAAGAAAAAGAGAAAATTTTACAAACTGTACCATGTAACATATCAAATGAAAATTGACCATTGACCTTATCTCCGAAACTACTAAGCGTTAAAGTTAAAAAAGTACAAAAAGTAGTTCTTTACATACAGATTACAGAAAAACCTATAAGAAGTCTATGTTATTTAAATAAAATATGGTAAATCTCTCAATATTGTGCGTACAAACTTTGCAGTTGGAATGTATAAGAGAACATATATGTTTTTCAACTACGATGTCAAGTTTGTTCTTAAGATAAATTCATCCCAACGGAACCCTTCATCGTGCGTGGTCTGACATGCACTTGGCCCGTTTTTAATTGGTTAGGTATCTACCAATTTATTTTTATCATACTTAAATCTATGAGTTTAGCTTACTTGGCTTCCTAATTAAATAAATAAATTATATAACTGATGGGATTCCAAGTATTATCGTCGTGGCTTTAGCAGAGTCTTGGTCGCATGCCATTTACTTGTTCTCTTCGTTCTCTTGTAATTCCTTGTAGCTGTGAAGATGAAATAAATGAGTGTATGGAACAACAAAAATATTTCTGAACTGTGATTATTGTAGGGACACGATATACTTATACCTAATAATTAAGTAATACACTATGGTGTATAACTAAGGTTGAGAGCAAAGCAAATAAAATCGAAAGAGAGAGAGAAAGAGTAGAGTATTTAGAGTTAAAGTGTATGCAAAATCAAAAAACATGCAAACGTTTTATTAATTAATTGTATCAGGTCATGATTAAAATTCTAATAATATTAAGACACAAATAATTATGAACGCTCAAAATGCGAACAAAATAAACTAGGTACTTAGCAATATACTAACAGTTCAAATAAGAATGAACCACCGTTTGTAAAATGTTTTTAGTAATAAATAAAATATTAAAAAAAGAGGGAGAGAGGAGGACATTTTTTCCTGGAAAAGGTTTATGCAAAATCAGAAAGCATGCATACGTTTTATTAATTAAGTGTGTCACGTTATGATTCAAATTATACGAATATTGAGGCTGTAACATAATATTGAATGCTCGAAAACTGACCAACAAAGACTATTTGGTAATAAACAAAATACTTTCCACCAGTACTTTATCCCTTTATATTCAGGGCTTAAAACTGTTACAGCATCAAGCGTAATAGTTCTTTTAATTACTAGTATCTACTGAATAACTGTCTGGAGATTGCTTTGATTTTAAATCATGCGCAACTGACCACGCAACTCCAGCGCATAAAACCAGACTAAAACCAAATAAAGTAATAGTAGTCACCAGTTTCAGGAGATGTTCCCCACTTTGAATGCTTACATAAGACTGTAATAGTCTTGATATTGCGACGTCTATAATATAGAAGGTGGGAATTTCACTAAGCTGCCTATTGACGTTATGTCATCATCACGATATTGCGTCACTTTAATTTCCTACAGAGTATAGATAAACGGAACAAAAATATATTTCAATTCTATAACTTGCCAAGTCGTCATTCTAATTTCTTATTTTCTTTAAATTTACTAGGAATAAAAATATAATAGTTAAACAAGCCACGTTTCCGATGGGATTTCTCATCAGTAAGAATGGCGATCTTCCAAATATACTTTCATCTTCTATTCAAACCTATTAGAGAATGAATTTTCAATAATGCTCCCCTTCTTTAGATAAGGAATTATTGTGCAAAATCTGTGCACCCAGAAATTTAATTAGGCTGTGCATTGTCTGTCAGTAAGTGAATGAATTTAAGAATATTATTAAATAGATCTGCATTAATTGTACATTATTGCAAAGGCCGTGAAATAGGAAATTGCAGGTCGAGTATGAGTTTAAAGCCGAGCCGTAGGAGAGAGTACTTCACTAATACGAAACAGGAAATTGCAATTTCCGCCGAGGCATCTAAAGTGCTATTCTCAAAAGAATGCAGGGAAATAAAACATACTTTTTATATTATACATTTAATTTAATTAAAATGTTTGACTTCGCTGGAAGTAGGTTTTCCATTGCCAATTTGGCTTCTGATCTTAAAATTGGTGGAGTACAATCAGTCTCCATTTCACTCTCTGAACCGTTGGAACTCATTTTAATTATTAAATTTATATTTATTAAGTAAGTGAATAACAAATCAATATGAATTTTCAGCTTTGCCGCCAATTTTTTTATTTACGAGGTGCATTCAATAAGTACCTAGCCTCATCGCCAGAGGGCGCTGTAGTTTCAAAAGAGTTTTACCACAGTGTAGCACATTCTTTTTTAATTCTTTTTTCAAATTTTCATTCCAATCCCTTCATTTTTTTTAATTTGACAACTTATGGAAGCGAACGTGTCGATCGGTTTTACAAAAATGGAAAAAGAGCAATATCGTTCGGTGATTCGATTGCTATTTTTGGAAGGGAAAACGCGCATCGAAATCAAAGAGCGCTTGGATGCTGTGTACGGTGACTCTTCTCCATCGATGGCCACCGTCAAGAATTGGTTCAACGAGTTTGCACGTGGCCGTACGTCGGTTTTTGATGAACCACGTCCAGGTGCACCGAAAACAGCTGCTACGGAGGAAAACATTAAAAAAATCCATGATTTCGTATTGGCAGATCGCCGATTGAAGGTTCGGGAGCTAGCTGAGACTGTAGGCATTTCAGAAGGAACAGTGCATCATATTCTTCACGAGGAACTCGGCATGAGAAAGCTGTCGGCGCGATGGGTGCCGCGTTTACTCACACCAGAAAACAAGCGCAACCGTGAGACCACATCGGAGACGTGTTTGGCGCTGTTTAAGCGGAATCCAGCGGAGTTTTTGCATCGTTTTGTGACCATTGATGAAACCTGGATCCACTGGTACACACCAGAGACCAAGGAGCAATCAAAACAATGGATCCAGACCGGGGAACGTGCTCCAAAGAAGGCGAAAACTGTATAATCGGCCGGAAAAGTTATGGCCACCGTTTTCTGGGATTCACAAGGTGTGATCTACATCGATTACCTCGAGAAGGGTAAAACAATTACAGGGCTTTACTATGCCGATTTATTGGGCCGATTCGACGCCGAATTAAAGAAAAAACGACCCCATCTGGCGAAGAAAAAAGTGCTGTTTCACCACGACAACGCACCGGTTCACACGTCTGCCGTTGCCATGGCCAAATTGGTCGAATTACGCTACGAATTGTTGCCCCATCCACCGTATTCTCCAGATTTGGCCCCTTGTGACTTCTTTCTGTTCCTAATCCTGCGTCCTAATCTGAAAAAATCACTCGCCGGGAATAGATATGGATCGAATGAGGAGGCCATCGCCGCCACGGAGGCCTATTTTGCAGAGTTTGACAAAAACAATTTTTCGGACGGGTTGAAAAAGTTGGAGCATCGCTGGGCTAAGTGTATCGAACTAAAAGGAGACTTTGTTGAAAAATAAATTGCCACTTTTCCAAAATTTTCGTTTACTTTTTGTAGGCTAAGTATTTATTGAATGACCCTCGTATCACCTGTGTCGAAAAGCAAACGTATTTATCTATACAGCCACGTGAACGTAATTTGTACTAAGCAAAGAGACTTATTTTGGTATGCCAAGAATGATAAAAGAGATTCAATCAAAGAGTATTTAATAACCCCAGCACGCCGTTTCATACATAATTGCTGGAGCGTTGCAATGTTCCAAATTAAAAAAAAACTCTCCAGCAATGGATTTGCTTTTCTTTGTCCGATAATTCGATACTACGCGTGTTCTTTTTTCGAAAATAATGACAATATTTCCATGCATGTTTAAGAAAAAATACTTATATCCTCTCCCATGGCCTGCTCAATCCTCTGCTGCTGCCTGCTAAGGGTGTAGTCTACGTAGATCATCGCTCCGCATAGCATGGGGGCGACCTAACCTACACTTGCTAATTTGAGTGCGGTTTGCGGTCATCGGTGCGGTCAGCGGAGCAGTGGTGGCCCAGTGGTAACGGCCGCGACTTACGAGTTGTAGGTCGTAGGTTCGAACCCAGACAGGCGCTTTACTTTGTGTAAATTATTTCATCACCACTGCTCTCAAAACGGTGAAGGAAAACATCGTGAGGAAACCGGCATGTCCTAGAACCAAAAATTCGAAGACATGTGACATCTACCAACACGCACTGGGCCCGCGTGGTGGATTACGGCCCACTCCCTCTCACAGAGAGGAGGCCTGTGTCCCAGCAGTGGGAACATTATAGGCTGATTATGTTGCGGTCATCGGTTCTACAGCTTCTACAGTTAATATACAGGTTGCTTATTGCTATATTTGTCAACATATGTCGTCACTTGCTTCTGGATTAGACAGCTCAGATAGGTATTTCAAGTATAGGAAAAGAGCTACAAAAAGACATAAATCAATAGGAAGGTTAGAAAATTCCCATTTCATTAACCTGCGTCTTATAATATAATATATACGTTTTATAATCTACATGATCGATTTTTAATAAATAATTCAAGTCGCAGTAAAAATCTGCGATTCTCGCAGTCCCATTAACTTCAGTGGATGATTATAAAACAATAGCTAGGCCTATTGTCTTGTATAGATAAGAATATAAGATCACAAAAAGGACCAATGAAAGGCAATTGCATGCTACAGCTGAAATGGTAATGATGAGAGGGATGTGTGGTGCTACGCATATGTATAGAATAGCAAATAAGTATAAATGTAATAAATAGGTAGTTTGAAAGTGGTACTAGTGCCTGAAAAGTTGCGTGGAAATCGGTTGTCATGGAATGAGCATGTGATGCGCAGGAATGAGGACAATATCGTGATGAAAGTTTGAGTATAACTAATGTGTGTTGTGTGTGTGTGTGTGATTTGGATGGCTATAAGAGTATGGGGAGACCAAAGAAATGATGGATGGACTGTGCGAAAGATAATATGCCTAGAAAGGTGGTGATTACTAAGATGACGACTAATAGAGAAGTATGGAAGAAGATATGCTGTACCGACCAACAATAAATTGATAAGAGTAAGAGAATGATCATGTTGAATTCAGTTACATAACTTGGGAGATATTTTTTTGCTTTTTTAATAAGAACTAAAGTTCTTAAAAAATGTGACAAATTTAGGCTAATAGATGAGTAATTTAACTCTAACTTATAATTCTTCTAACTTATCATATTACGTGATAGATTATGGTTTAACTAAGAATATTTCTCAATTTGCACTTTTAAACAATTCCGTAGCACTTTCTTTGGGTCTGATAATTATTAAAAACACTTCGTTCATGTGTTATATGTATAGCACAGCATTGTTTCTATTATTCATTCACTATTTATACACTACACTAACTCAAATGGTTTAGTTTTCTTTAGCCTACGCACTATGTCCGTGTTGTCTAGCAGCTGAATTGCCTCGACATTCACATGTCAAGTCTGTGTTCGTGGACTTCAGCAAATTTTTTGGGTGATGGTGGTGATGAGTTTTATTTTAAGGTCACGGTAGAGATCGCTATTTCTAATGTACGAGTACCATGTTGCATTTACAGCATCCCTTAGTATTTTATTTTGAAATTATTGGATTATTTTAACGTTGCCACGTTTAATACAGATCCAAAGTTGGATCCCATACGACTAAATTGGCATAAGAATATGCTTGTATACTATAATTTTATTATGAATTGATAGGTAGGGTTTTCTTCCGAGTAACTAATACATACTCTTATAACGTATGTCGAGTTCCTGTCTTTACTTTTTGACGTAAGATTTCCAACGCAGTTTGGCGTCAAGAGTTATGCCAAGGTATTTGGCTGTATTAGCATATGGCACTTGCATGTCTTTTATATAGATTGGGTGATATTCGCAGTGTTTGTTAGTGAAGTCAATGTGAATTGATTTTGACTCATTCAGTTTGATCTTCTACTTTTGTATCCATTCATAAACTTTGTTCACAGCTAGTTGAACTTTTTTTACTGCTTCTTTATGGCTTAATCCGGTAGCCATAATAGCATTGTCATCTGCGAAGGTCACATTGGTGTTGTTTTCCAACTCTGGGATATCACATGTGTATAGCAAGTACAGGATTGGGCCTAACATACTTCCTTGTGGTACCCCTGCTTTTAAAGTTTTTAGCTTGGAATTCAACATCCTCTTGCCTTATTCTAAACATTCTGTTACTTATATATGATTATATAATATTTTTGCGGACGTTATTCGGCAGGGAATGGAGTATTTTATTCCATTCTCTGACATCCCACTCGGCCATAAATCCCGGCCTTGGTATAATGCAGAGTGCGCCCACGCTGAGGCCCGAAAAGAGTCTGCCTACCAAGCCTGGGTCAAGGCCCGCGACCGCAAAGTTAGAGCTCGTAGGGTTCGCGCGAAGAAGAGAGCCTTTAACACTGCCGCCAAGTCCTGCAAGCGGGTTTTACGTGAGGCACGTTTTGGCCATGTCAGACGTATTGGGGCCAAGCTGGCATCGCACCCTCCGGGTAAACAGTAAACAGAGTAAACAGTTTTGGTCCCTGTCTAAGGCGGCCGAAGCGAATTTCTGTCGTCCCACTTTACCTCCAATGCTGAAACCTGATGGGTCGCTGGCCCACTCCGCAAGAGAGAAAGCAAATTTATTTGCATCTCTCTTTGCAAGCAATTCACGTCTGCACGCTGGCTCCAAGCAACCACCTACAGTACCTCATTGTGACTCCACGATGCCGGAGATCGCAGTTCACATTAGAGAGGTCCGAAGAGTATTGTGCAGTCTAGACGTGAATAAGGCCAGCGGGCCTGACGGCATTCCGGCGAGAGTGTTGAGGCAGTGTGCGCCCGAACTGTCTCCTGTGTTTGTTCCGCCTCTCTCTTAAAAAAGGCACGGTACCAAAATCCTGGAGGCTTGCTAATGTACAACCAGTGCCCAAAAAGGGCGACCGTGCTGACCCTGCCCATTACCGTCCGATCGCCATTACCTCCATTCTGTGCAAAGTTATGGAAAGGGTACTGAACAGTAAGTTGCTGACCTACCTCGAAGACAATGATCTCCCCAGTGACCGTCAATATGGCTTTCGCCGGTGACGGTCAACTGGTGATCTTCTTGTGTATGTCACGCACTGCTGGGGCGAAGCCATCGAGAAACATGGCGAAGCACTTGCTGTATCGCTTGATATCTCGAAGGCTTTCGACAGGGTCTGGCACGCTGGTCTGCTCAGCAAGCTTCCTGCTTATGGCATCCCAGCTGATTTTTGTAGCTGGATATCAGACTTCCTTAGTGAACGGTCGATCAGAGTAGTCGTTGACGGCTGCTCCTCTGACCTTATGGCTATTGATGCCGGAGTTCCTCAGGGGTCTGTTCTCTCTGCAACTCTTTTCCTGCTGCACATCAATGACCTACTACAGACTGGTATTGTTGGGTACGCGGACGACAGTACTGTTTCAGAGAGATACTTGTCCAGCGCAAAAACCAACGGGGCCGCAGTTCGTTCCTTGAGAGAGGCCTTGGTAGAGCGGACAGAGTTGACGTTAAGCCTTGTCTCCCAGTGGGGTGATGATAATCTGGTCACTTTTAACGCCACCAAAACACAAGCGTGTCTTTTTACCGCAAAAAGGAGTCGTTTCGACCTGACTCCTACTTTTCGGGGTATATCGGTTCCTGTAACTGATCGGCTCGAGCTCCTAGGCACGGAGTTGACATCTAACCTCAACTTCGGCGCCACCATCGAGTAAAAAGCCCAAACTGCGGCCAAGAAACTGGGCATCCTAAATAAGGTGAAGCGATACTTTACGCCTGGACAGCTTTTGACCCTTTATAAAGCGCAGGTCCGATCCTGCATGGAGTATTGTAGCCACCTTTGGGATGGCTCGGCTAAATACCAACTTGCCGCGCTTGACTCGGTGGAACGCAGAGCTAAGAGGCTCATTGGCGACGTAAATCTGGTGGATGCCAAGCTTCACAGTTTGGCCCATCGTCGCAAGGTTGCCTGCTTGTCGGTCTTCTATAGATTGTACTTCGGAGAGTGTGCTCAAGAACTCCACGACCTCATTCCACCGGCCCCCTTCTATTATCGGTCATCTAGGCGCACTTCAGGTCACCCACCAACTCGCGCTAAGCGTTTCCAAACTTCTTTTATAATGCGCACAGCAAAGGAATGGAACTCTCTGCCTGCGTCTGTGTTTCCGAACGCATATAACCCTAATCTCTTCAAAGTGAGAGTGAACAGGCTTCTTCTGGGTAAGCTCGCTCCATCGTCGACTTTGTTTCTGTCGCCTCTGACATAGACTAAGGTCAAGAGCAAACCCATCACAAATAAAAAATAAAAAAAAAATAATGTCTGCAAATTCTGGAGGTATCGTGCGTCTCAGTTTAAATACCCAGACTCTCATGCCAATCTTTATCAAAAGCTTGCATGACATCTAGGAATACGATGGCGCAGGCTTGCTTGTTTTCGAGTGTTTTCTTCAATAATGTTAGTTATTCTGTGTACCTGATCTATTGTAGAGTGTTTTTTCCTGAAGCCAAATGATGGTTTAGTATTAGGTCTTTTTTTCTGTTATTGGTTTTAACCGTTTTAATAACAGTTTTCAAATAGTTTTGATAACACGGGCAACAGAGAAATGGAATGGTCTATATGATGATGCTTCATGGGGTGGTTTCCTAGGCTTCGCAATCATAATGACTTCAGTAACCTTCCATGGTTCAGGTATATCATCATCTGCCTAGCCTTTTCCCAACTATGTTGGGGTCGGCTTCCAGTCTTACCGGATACAGCTGAATACCAGTATTTTACATGGAACGACTGCCTATCTGTCCTCCAACCACAACCCAGTTACTGGGTAACACGATACCCCTTGGTAAGACTGGTTGTCAGACTTTCAAGCTTCTGACGACCCGTAACGACTGTCAAAGATCTACATATGACAGCCGGGACCAACGGCTTAACGTGCTTTCCGAGGCACGGAGGGGTCTTGGTATGTAAAGATGGTCACCCATCCACAGACCAACCGCGGCAAGCGTAGCTTAACCTGATCGATCGACCCGTGCGGCTATTACTTAGCCACAAGCCCCCATGGTTCAGGTATATGTTTAGGCATAAATGCAGCATTGATAAGTCTGGTCAGTTTTATTAAGGTTTTGCACGGGTGGTGTTAAAGAATTTCTCCTGTTATGAGGTCGTAACCCAGGGATTTCTTCGAGCGAATGTTGTTTTGAATTTCTCTCAGAATTTTTTTTAGGAGTCACAAGCCGAATTATTTGACTATAAAATACATTTTCACTCTCAAGTATTTTTATGGAGCTCTCATTAGGTTGAAAAATGTCTTCTAAGTATTGGGAAAATCTAAACGCTTTTTGTTCATTAGTTATGGCCCATTTTATGTCACTGTTTCTGATGGGCGGTGTTTGCATAATCGGCCTTTTTACCCAACTGCCTCAGGAGGGTAATGTTTTTCGAGAGTATGTATGTATGTATGTATGTATGTATGTATGTATATTACTCGGAAGAAAACCCTGCCTATCAATACTAGAGATGCCACGAATATTCGGCAACTATTCGGTATTCGGCCTATTCGGCCACTTTTTTGCTATTCGGTATGTGGCCGAATAGTGCGTACTATTCGGCCGAATACCGAATAGCAAATCATGTAAAAAAAGACACGTTATTTTACTCAAAATTATGTATTTATTTCAAAATTATAACATTTTAGTTCTTAAAATTAATCAGTGGTAAGTTGTGATGGATAAAAACGAGCTTTTCAGCATTTTTTGGTAGCAACCGATTGCGCTTTTCATCGTAAACGTTACCAGCCTCAGAAAATAACCTCTCACTATAAACGCTACTTCCAGGCGAAGAAAGATAAACTTTTGCAAATTTCGAAAGGTTCGGGTATTGTTTTTCGTTTGCTGACCACCACTTGTAAGGATCGGCCTTCCAATCTAGGCGAACTATTTTCAAATAAAAATCCAACTCGTTTGCCACAGCATTCTTCTCCACGTCCTCCTCATCATTAGCATTTCCCATATTATCTGTAGCGACTTCTTCAAAGCAGTTCCAGAAACTGTCGTGTATTTCAATTTCAACAGTCCTATCATTTTCATTCAAGTTTCTTTTCTTACGCGCTGGAGAAAAATCATCATCGGTACTACTTAGTTCATCACAACTTTTTTTTAGAGCTTCTAGAAGAATATTTTGTCTTGCTCTTTCTGCTTGAACCAATCCTAGAAAACTCGTTTTAAATCGAGGATCCAGAAAAGTAGCAACCAGATATTTGTTTTTATCATCGAAGCTGAATCGCCTTTCTAGCTCGGCCTGCAGTGAAGATCTCATCGTGACTAAATTAGGTACTTTCTCAGCTGTCTCTGCTTTTCCCAGATATTTTAATAAAGTTACTGCATGTGGAATCACTTCAGAGATGCAAGAGATACCTGAGCTAGTTATTTTTGTTATTTCTTCGAATGGTTTGAGGAGTTTGATACACTGTTCCAATAGTTCCCATTGAGCATGTGTCAGATTTATTAAAGTTTCATGATCTGTTATGTACAAGGAGACAGCTCGCTTTTGTTCTAATAATCGCTCCATTAAATAATAGGTAGAATTCCAGCGTGTGCTCACATCTTGTACTAGTTGGTGGTTTGGAAAGTTAAGTTGTTGTTGAATAGATTTAAGTTTCTGCTCTGCTAAGCCAGAATGATTAAAATGGGTAACAATTCGTCTCGCAGCAGCTATCATCTGTTGTACTTCTGGTTGACATTTTAGCGAACGATCTATAGCTCGTTGTAGTGAATGAATAAAGCACCTGCCTGAATCATATCCTGCATCTCGCACACCTTTTATCATATTAGAGCTACTATCATGGACAAGTAAATGGAGCTTGGATTGAGGAATATTCCATCTTTCTGTAATAGCATTGAGTTCTTTTGCAATATTGATACCAGAATGTGAGCCAGGAAATGATTTCATAGCTAAAACGCCATGTTCCGGAATGAACTCTGGAGATATCCAGTGCGCAGTGAAGCTCAGAAAGGTCTCGTTATTGTGCTGGCATGTCCATATATCAGATTTCACTGATAATGCTGCTGCCTGTGAAATACTGGCTTCTATTTTAGCACAAATTCTGTTGTATATATCCGGAACAATTTTCTCGGTCATGTAAGTGCGACCAGGTACTTTATAATGGGGCAAAGCGATTGCCATAAGTCTCTGAA
Source organism: Atethmia centrago (assembly GCA_905333075.3). Lineage (NCBI taxonomy): Eukaryota > Metazoa > Arthropoda > Insecta > Lepidoptera > Noctuidae > Atethmia > Atethmia centrago. The sequence continues at coordinate 6,370,305 of HG995376.1, forward strand.
ATCCAACTCGTTCCACAAGTGACAATGGTTCGTTGTCCAAAGCAATCATTTCGCCAATCAAGTAATGATATTGATTTCGGATCATTAATGTCCCAGAGCAATTTCCTTTCTGATGTTTCCTTCAGGGTGAGCTGCCGTTCTTTTGATCTGGACGTTCCAGGTTCTGCTGGCATCTTAGCATCGGTAGAAGTAGAAGTACCGCCCATGTTGCTGCCACATTAATTAAAGCAGCGTATTGGTCAGCATGTTTGGTTTTAAGATGGTTTTTTAAAGAGGTTGTAGCTGTAAATAAAAGAAAATGAAATGAATTATAATTAAATAAGTTATTGTATTTCCCTTATCTATCTTATAGAAAATCAAATAAATATAGGTATATAAATAATTTCTCATAAAACTTTATTCCGAAACAACTAGGGCAAATCGATCTCCTTTCTTTTGTAAGTAGGTATCTACAAATAGGTACAGTACAACAACAAGGTAAGTAGGTACGTAGTTTAAGACAGAACCAGTTAACAAACAACCACCTACCTACGTAAACGTATTAAGTGAATAAAACTCTTTCGAAACTATTAAATTAACCTAACGTTTTACTTTTTATAAGATTTATATAACAACAACGTTGTCTAAACTTTATTCACTTCAACGAAAACAATAAAACATAACAGAAATTTAAATACGTTTTACTTACTTGCTTTCTTTCCTTCTCCGCCTCTTGAGATCTTGATGCTACATAACAAACACTGGGCCAGTTTATTATTTTCACTACAAATCTCATAATATTCCCATAAGGGCGATTTTTTATTAACCGGTGTCATTTTATAAGCCTTTTGACGAAAAAACAATTGAAAATGAACTAAGGAACAAACTTCTTAGCGAAATAGTAATTAAGTTTCACATAACGTATTATTTATAAACTAACAAAGCGCTCCGTGACGCGATTTACTCGCAATTGAAACAAATACAAACAATGTTTGCTTGCACCCAGCACCGCGCGCGCGCCGTCGTCGCCTGCTGCGCGAACGCAACGAGAAAAACAGGTTGTGACTTGTCTTATTCCAGCTAACGCGCCCCCACCAAGCATTCGGCGGCCGAATATTCGGCGCTTCGGCCGACAGCGTTGCCGATATTCGGTATTCGGTATTCGGCCAATTCACTATTAGTGGTATCATTAATCAATACATAATAAAATTATAGTATACAAGCATATTCTTATGCCAATTTAACTTATGCTATTATGGCTACCGGATTAAGCCATAAAGAAGCAGTAAAAAAAGTTCAACTAGCTGTGAACAAAGTTTATGAATGGATACAAAAGTAGAAGATCAAACTGAATGAGTCAAAATCAATTCACATTGACTTCACTAACAAACACTGCGAATATCACCCAATCTATATAAAAGACATGCAAGTGCCATATGCTAATACAGCCAAATACCTTGGCATAACTCATGACGCCAAACTGCGTTGGAAATCTTACGTCAAAAAGTAAAGACAGGAACTCGACATACGTTATAAGAGTATGTATTAGTTACTCGGAAGAAAACCCTACCTATCAATTCATAATAAAATTATAGTATACAAGCATATTCTTATGCCAATTTAGTCGTATGGGATCCAACTTTGGATCTGTATTAAACGTGGCAACGTTAAAATAATCAAAATAATTTCAAAATAAAATACTAAGGGATGCTGTAAATGCAACATGGTACTCGTACATTAGAAATAGCGATCTCTACCGTGACCTTAAAATAAAACTCATCACCACCATCACCCAAAAAATTTGCTGAAGTCCACGAACACAGACTTGACATGTGAATGTCGAGGCAATTCAGCTGCTAGACAACACGGACATAGTGCGTAGGCTAAAGAAAACTAAACCATTTGAGTTAGTGTAGTGTATAAATAGTGAATGAATAATAGAAACAATGCTGTGCTATACATATAACACATAAACGAAGTGTTTTTAATAATTATCAGACCCTAAGAAAGTGCTACGGAATTGTTTAAAAGTGCAAATTGACAAATATTCTTAGTTAAACCGTAATCTATTACGTAATTTGATAAGTTAGAGTTAAATTACTTATCTATTAGCCTAAATTTGTCACATTTTTTTAAGAACTTTAGTTCTTATTAAAAAAGCAAAAAGATATCTCCCAAGTTATGTATCTGAATTCAACATGATCATTCTCTTACTCTTAAATTAATTGCAACAATATTGGTATCAAATAAAAGCTAGTAATGAGTAATTTTCAAATATATAATTTATATTAATAAAACTAAAAAGCTTGAGATAAAATAAATTATTTAAAAAACAAAAAACCCGACTGCAAAAACACATAACTAAAAAGTGAAAACAAGCATTATAATCTATATAGTTTTGGTCTTGCAGGCGGGGACAGTCAAATAACCTTAAATATGGTGTAACTTTTGATTGTCCCCGCCTGCAAGACCAAAACTATATAGATTATAATGCTTGTTTTTCACTTTTCGGTTATGTGTTTTTGCAGTCGGGGTTTTTGTTTTTTAAATAATTTATTTTATTAGTTTTCTTGTCGCTTTCTAAAGAGACATATCTGTTAATTTGTCGTTGGTTAGCTGCACAAAGTTAGTGTTCAAACATTCCTTTACTCAGATCCACAATTTCCACGGGGTAGATATCCTTTTTTACGTTTTAACTGTGGCGTATTTTTCCACGCATTTTGTTGGATATTAACAAAATATTTATTTACGTCTGAGTCCAGCTGATCCCGATTTTGTAACGGAGTTTTCACGTCGATAATATTATCTAGATTAAGGGAAAACTGCCCCAATCTGTTAATTTACTAACCAGGATTTCTCTTTTCTCTCCAAGTTCTAATTCTGTTATGTAAAACTATTTTATTTACTTATCAAAAGGCATGAGGAATTTTTTAAACGTGTATTTTTAATATAATCTAACATTCATAATTTTTGTTATTTTTTGGATTCTTGTTTTTTATATATTTACTAAATTATACGTGTATAATGTCACGAGTGTTTCTTTCAATCCTTCCACACACGCTACACAATGTAGATTGTTACATAGAGGCACATAAACATTGTTTCGGTACTAAAGTTCTAGATTGGTTGTCGCTATTTTTGTAGTGTTTTACTTACTATCAAGTAGGTAAATTGAGATGAGGATTGTACCTACTCAGGGGAGTGCATTAGGAGACACCTATGTCTAGCAGCTGACTGCAACAGTTTGATGATGATGAAGTCCTGATGGGGTTTTGAGTGTGGGTAAATAAAACAATACCGTTAATAGTTTTTTTTTAAGTACATTTATTTTATTTATTATTAATTTATTTTTAATATTACTTCATGTAAGAAGGGGGCAGGTCGGGTAATACCCTCATGGCAAGCATAGCTTAAATACCAACATAACTGCGTTTAGTTTACGACTAAATTACGTGTAGTTATTAAAATATTTTTTTTAATATTATTAATTAATCCGAACTTTTAAAAATAGTACACTTACATGAAAATAAATGTCTTAGTTGCCTAAATATGTGGTACAAATTTTATAACAAAACAACAAAAAATGTAAGCGGTACGAAATCTGCCGTTCACCTTTTAAACCGACAAATAAATGCCATTTGTTTTTTTATCTAACGCCATTAGTGTTACATAGGCCAAACACAAATAATCAAATAAATTATTAACCAAGCGGGAAATAACAGGCATTGGATTTATCACAGAGGACCTACTTCTAAACAATGGAAATGATATAAAAATATATCAAATCAATGAACATTGTGGTAACCTTCGTAAGTAAGAATATATAAAATATACGTATAAAACAATGTCTTTCATGGCTTCGAAGGAACAAAATGGTTTATAACTAAATAACTAAACAGTCTATAATAATAAATAAACTTAACAATAAATTATCAGTCTCAAATATGTTATTAATATCAAAAATAAAAATAGGAAGCTACTGGAGAACTTTCCACAAAACAAGTCTTGCAGACAGATTACTGCTCATAAAAAGCCTGAGTCCCAATAGTGCGAACATGGAATGTTGCATAAATTACATTATCTATTACGAGTATTACAAATAATCAGACTTAAATTATATCATTCACAAGTCATTTATCGAAATAATCAGTTTGTGTGTTCTTATCTCATCTTAGTGCAAATAAGGACGGCTTTGTAAACAACTTTCAGTATTTATTTCGTACTGTTTAATACAAAATGCACAAATTATTATTTTTTCATTTTGACCTTGGCTTGTAACACCTAATATCCCGACACTATGAAGCAGGCCGTTTGTTTTGATCAGTGCATTAATTTATTATCATAATAATTATGACGCCTTGTAACAACGTTATTTCAAAATTATCTCACATATTTCTCAATGAAAAGGACGCACGCATTTGAACTCACTCATTTATCTCGTGTAGACAACATTAAAGTTCCATTAGATCTACAAGTTTTAAAAATGAAAAAAAAAAAAATATTTCTTATTTTTGGAAAAAAATATTTAAGGTATGATTCCGAGGGCGGTTGGAGTCTGCGTCGGAATTATACCCTAAAACAAAAATAATTTAAACTTTTGATAAATCCATTGCTACTAACATTTTGTATGCAGGATATAAAAGCTTGTTTCCAAATACGAGCCTCCATCCCGTTGAATAATATGAGTGATCAGATTGAACCATCGCGGTTGCAAAGAGTGAGGAGCAAGCACGAAATAAACATAAAAAGTTGGCTCAATGTCTTCAATACTTGCGAATAGGACGAGCTAGGAACACACTAGTGAGAACTGAGAAATGACATGCCAATTTACAATAAGGATTTTTTTTTTCTATCACAGCTAAGTTTTATTTACATAACCAAATTACAAGATGAATATTAACATTAACTAAATTAAATTAAAACTAAGTTAAGCCTATAAAAGGCCCTCGGGGCATTGTACCGAGGATGCTGGCGGCATTTCCTCGCTGAATTGCAATGCTGATGCGTTGCGCGAGAAAGCCGCCAGCTTTTCAGTCACCAGTTACATCAACTAGACGTTTCGGGATTTCCGCAAATAACTTATGCGCACTGAAACCCCACGGACCGAGGGTGTCGACGCATAAATAAGGAATTTGTGTAGACAGTCGAAACATCTTAGAATTTGGGTTATTTAATTTAGAGAAAGTAAAGTAATGACTGAGTGAGAGACATCATATTAAAAATTTGACTATGTTGTTATGGTATCTCCATTTGCTCGATTGTATACACATGTCCATAAGACTCATATTCAATGTAAACTTGGAATCATGGTGCTAACAACAGTGGAGTAATTGGCAGCAATGCAAGCAGTGTTTATGTGTAAAATGTTTACAGCAACATGAAAAAATGTCGTGTGACATGGTTGCGCAACTTTTGTTGACAATGTATACTATGCTTTAGTAATCGACATTCTCAAATATTTGCCTGCTTTAACGATGACTGGGTAGAAAATTAAATTAAGTAGGAAGTATCGAATGTTCATTGTTTGTTTCTTCATTTTCTCGTAATTCTTTGTACCTGTAAAGATGAAGTTAATAAGTTTGTGGACAGCAAGAATTTCTCAACAGTGATTATTGTGTTAAGCTTATTAAATTATACAACATATCCATAGATTGACATTTAAAAAAAAAACGAAATTGAGAGAGAATAGAGTATTTGCAGTAAAGGTTTATGCACAATCAAAAAGAGTGGAAACTATAAATTGTATCAGGTTTAAATAATAAAATTCAAATAATATAACTGTAACAAAAATTTAAAACCTCCAAATGGAAATGAAACTAAATAGGTACTTAGCAATGTACTGATAGTTCCGATAAAAATGAACCACCATGTTTAAAAACATACAAAAAACATAAACCACATTGAGAAATCCTCCTTTTTTTGAAGTCGGTTCAATATTTATCAAAATATTTAAAAAAAAACTTACTTTTTCAACGTCACACATTGATTAGCAATCCACCGCATTCCTCTGGAGCATCCATTTCCAGTAATCGGTGCTCTTTTAATTCTTTGGAGACTTTTGACACCGTCAGTTAAACTTGACGCGACTACAGCATCTCTGTCTGAACTTTTCACTAGTACGTTATCCGCACTATTATCAACACTATTATCATATGGCACTATTATCTTCAAGACTTAAAACTGTTACAGCATCAAGCATAACAGTTATTTTAATTACTGCAATATCTACTGCATCTCTGTCCAGAGAATGCTTTGAATTTAAATGACGTACAACTGGCCATGCAACTCCAGTGCATAAAATCAGGCTGAAGCCAAATAAAATCATAGTCGTCGCCATTTTCCGGAGATGTTCGCACTTTGAATGCTTACATAAGACTGTAATCGTCTGGATAATGCAACGCCTATATAGAAGGTGGGAATTTCACTAAGTTGCCTATTGACGTTATTTCATCGTCACAATATTGCGTCACTTTAATATCCCATAGCTGACCGGAACAAAAACATATACAAATACGATTTCATCATTATAACAATGAATGTTTCCTCTAAAATGTTTGGATACTGTCACTTTTTACCTACCTACTTCAGCCATAGATGATGATGTCTTTGAATGGATAAGTCACTTGGATTGAGTAAGAAATTTTCGTTGTATGATGTTACATTTGATACGCAAAATGTTGCGAAATTGCGAAATGTTGCGAAATTGTTGCCCAGTAATTTCACGTAAGCGTACTGACGAATGATGCAACTTTGGGCTTTTTCCCAATTCTGTAACTTGCTAGTTCGTCATAATAATATTGTTTTTTTTTTTTTTTAATTAACTAGGAATAAAAAAAATATAGTGAAAAAGCCGTGTGCACGATGACATTTTCCATCGGCAAAAATTACGAATTTCCATACAAACTTTCATCTCCTATCTAACCCCTTTAGGGAATTTAAAAAAAAATCTATAATTTTGGTCACCTTCGTTTTATAATGAACTCTTGTGCAAAATTCCATGCTTCTAAATTTAGTAAGGCTGTGCGTTGTTTGTCAGTGAGCGAATGAATTTAAGACTATAATTTCATATATATCTGTGTTAAAAATACTTATTTAATAACATCAGTTAGTGCCTCTTCAGTCGCAGTCGTAGACCTTCACTCCGCCTGGCATGAGAGCGACATAACCTGCATTTGCTATTTTGCTTTGTAACAGTTTACAGTTATCGTCTCTACAGCTACCAGACTTGTTGCAAAATCGGGTGATGTAGAACATGTTGACTTATCGGGTTTTCCATCACTTGCATCTAGATTTGATTGCTCAGTAATAGGTAAAAGAGCTATAAAAAAGCCATGTCAATGGGAAGGTGCGTCACTACCAACGTAATTATATCCTATAGAAGTACCTACCTAAAGTTTTCCGCAATTTTGTAACCTACGTAGCTGTTGATCGTTCTTGAATTAATAATTCTAGTATGTATGATGTGCAGTTTTACGTGAATCAATAGAATAAGAAATTAATTACAAAATAAAACGAGGTCTGAAAGTGATTGAAAAGTTGAGTGGAAATCGTTTGTCCTGGTATGGACATGGCGTGATGCGAAAAAAATTAGGAAAATGTCGTGAGGAAAGTTTTGAGTATGCATATTGATATATATAAGTATATGGGTAGACTAAAGACACGATGGATGGACTTTGTGAATGATGATGCCTTGAAAGGGGTGACTACTAAAATGACGATTAAAAGTGAAGTACGATGATGAATTCCGTTACATAATTTGGGAGATTTTGCTAATCTTATGGTAAAATTACAGTGCAGTGCGTAGTGAGCAGTGGTGGCCCAGTGGAAATGACCGCGACTTACGAGTTGTAGGTCGTAAGTTCGAACCCTGACAGGCGGTTTACTTTGTGTAAATTATTTCATCACCACTGCTCACAAAACGGTGAAGTAAAACATCGTGAGGAAACCGGCATGTCTCCTAGAACCAAAAATTCGAAGACATGTGACACCCGCGTGATGGATTAAGGCCACTCCCTCTCTCACAGAGAGGAGGCCTGCGTCCCAGCAGTGGGAACATTATAGGCTGTGGAAAAATTGTGATGATTTATGTAACTACTTTTATAATATTGCGAAATTGTTGCACAATCTAGTTCTTAGCGAGTCAAAGGTATTCAAGTACAATGACGCAATGTTGGTCTGTTTCCCGTTTCTATGCCTAACTTGAAGATACGTCATTATTATTTTTTTATACTATTTTATAATTCTTTATCATTCTACAATACATTTTTGGTGACATTCCTCCTTGCTTTGCAAAAATATGGGGCTTGCTATGTTCCAAGTAGAAGTAGATGCCAAACTTCAGTGGGGCCCTCATATATCAAGCCTAGCGGGAAGGCTCAGTTCGGCCGCTTACGCCGTCAGGAAAGTAAGACAATACACTGACGTTAATACAGCTCGGTTAGTATATTTTAGTTATTTTCATAGCGTTATGTCCTACGGTATTCTGCTATGGGGCAAAGCCGCTGACATTCAAAATATATTTGTTCTTCAAAAACGAGCTGTTCGAGCAATTTACCAGCTAGGTGCCAGAGTTTCTCTGAGAGATTTTTTTAAAGATATTGGTATTCTCACGGTGGCATCACAATTCATCTTCGCCAACATCTTATATATTAGGCAAAATATACACTTATACATTAAAAACAGTGATATTCACAATATTAACACCAGAAATAAGGACAAATTACGTGCTCCATTTCACCGGCTTCACAAGGTTCATAACTCGTTTGTTGGGCTTGGTATTACTTTTTATAACAAGTTACCATCTTCTTTGCTAGATTTGCCTTTTAATGCGTTTAAAACTAAAGTAAAATCCAAACTTTGTTCAAGGGCATACTATTCTATCAACGACTACTTAAATGATAAGAATTGTTGGTCGCTGTGATTAACTCAAGACAATGTTTATGTTCTTTCTCCAGAATTAGCCTACCTAGTGACAGGTTATATGAGTTAATATAATTGTTTATTTTATTTGATTGTATAAGTCAATTTATTTTAAATTTTATTTTCGTTTATTATTGACATAATCTTCTCATTACAATGTTTTTTGTTGAGTTGTATTGCAATATGTGGTTAGCTAGCGACCTCGATAACTGATTATATTATTCTTACAACCGGCAGCAAGTTCGTCATGCTCCCTTAGTTGTCACTGCTTGCGGTAGCGTCGGGGGTCGGGTTACCTCCTTCCCTCTAATATGGCGAGGGGGGTAATGGCTGATTTTTGTGTTATGCTCGTGAACGGGTGCTGCTTGTGGTGACTGGTCGTCTTGCTGACCATTGTTTTGTTTTGTTATTAGTAATTAATTGTTTATTTATTTTACTTTGATGGTCCTAGTTCATCATTTGTGACTGTTACAGCTATAGCTATATGTAAGCGGGCACGCCTTTTATGCTTGGAGGCTTTTATTTGGGCATTAAGTTCTGTTTACGTTTTTATCTCTGCTTGAGAATTAATAGTTTTCGGTGTTTTGCTTTTCTTTTTTTTTGTTGGTATAGTGGTGTGCTAGCTGACATATGGCTAATAATTTAATGTTTTATGTTGCACGTAAATTGTTTTGCATACTGTTGTATAGAATCCATTTTTTTTTCCCTCTAACTGAACAGACAGCTGTGCTGCTGGGGAGTTTGTTGACCACTTCTTCTTCCCAGCTAAAGCACTAGGAAGTGGTGGAGGGTGGGCGTTTTGGGGGACTGTCTTATGTAATTTTGACGTTCGAAAAGTGCTGATTCTCAGCCTAGTTTGAATAAATGACTTTTGATTTTGATTTTGATTTTCCACGAGACAGCCTTCAAAATGCTGTTACCGGAGCGTCTCAAACTTAGCCAAAACGACGCGACCCAATGGCTTAAAGTCCGGGACCCTCGCTTCGGCAAACATGCTCGAGGCTCTGCAGTATCTTGTCAGTTTCATAAGGATTCTGTAACCATCATTATACTGAACCCGTTATGAACTGAACATCTTTATTGTGAAGTTACACCAAAGTTGGCAGGTGTACATTGACAAGCAATAAGCTCTGAACAAAGTGTTCTTTACGTCTTTGGTGCACTTCACAAATTTGTACGCGAGCATGTTACTCCTCACTGAGAGGGCCCTACGCTCTCTTTCTATGTCGCAGTCGTCTTGAAGGCTGTCCGTCAAAATTGTCCCTAAGTATTTAAACTGCTTTACGACCTTTATGGTCGCACCATTGAAATACAGACTGGATATGTTCCCGGACCAGCTCCTGACCGGAATAACATAGATTCGGTTTTGAGAACATTATGTTTCAGTCCGTCCGAGCCAGAATAGGTGAAAGAAAAACTTGACATAGTTCCCCAAATGCGGCCCGATTGCTGAAAAACTAAAAAAACTAATCGTTTTCCATTTTTTGGCAACAAAACTTGTTTTTAGCTAAAATACGATAATTTTCTCGTAGTAGCTTATTAAAAACATCAATCATATGCAGAGTAAGTAAGGTGGAATTACTCGTTGAGGTACTCTACGAGTAATTCCGCTTTTCAATAATTTCAAATCACTGACGCGGAATTTCTGATGGAAATATTATCTACTTAAACGTATCAAACATAGTGATGAATAGTTTTCGGGAATACAGGAGTGCCTGTATTCCCCAAAGCTATTAGAGTGGTATTCGAGAGCGGGTCTTTTGCAGCCTCATGACTGCGTACCTGATACACTTCTGCTCACCCTTCGGGATATACAGGCAATATGTTTAATAATACTTTTGATCAATAGTAAATTGGTGAGTTGCGTGATTCACATCACACATGATCAGCCTATAATGTTCCCACTGCTGGGACACAGGCCTACTCTCTGAGAGAGGGAGTGGGCCATAATCCACCACGCGGGCCCAGTGCGGGTTGGTTTTCACATTGCACAACTATTCAAACAAATGTTTTGTTGCAACAATATTTCATCACTTTTCCTTATTTTCTAGGGTCTAATAACCCGACTACTGAGAACTGTTATGAAATAATACACCATTAAGTTTATCATCCACCATTTCGTAGGTATTCTTGTGGCGTTGTCTTAGGTACGACACCCTAGCGATTAACCGGGCAGGCGATGCCTGATTCACCCCCGGTAATTATGCTTGACGATTGAAAGGTTATAATGCTCAAGAGAAAGACTAATCTAACAACAATTCCTTAAAATGGTTAAAACACACATAATGTCACGCCTTTTTCTCATGGGGTAGGCAGAAATCAAAGATTGCCTCTTGAACGATATTTACATACCCCCTCTGGTTCGTCCACGTTCATAATCATTGTACACACGGCTATAAATACGGCACACGGTTATAAGCTATACATTTTCAGTATAAGCTGACCTCTCATTGTACGGAAATCCTATACAATGCGAGATCAGCTTAAACTGAAAATATATACTGTATATCTTATAGCCGTGTGCCGTATTTATAGCCGTGTGTACAATGTTTACGTTGAACGTGGACGAACCAAGGGCAGTGTATAGGATTTCCGTACAATGAGAGGTCAGCTTATACTGGAAATTTATAGCTTGATTTGTAGAAGTGCTCATACTAAGAAATTATCTCAGATACGTTCATGTAAACTTATCTACTGATGATAAAATAAGCCCGTATTCTCACCCCGTGTCCTAATATAAGCGAATGTCGCGCAAAGTCTTCACGTTCATTTTTAGGGTTCCGTAGTAAACAAGGAACCCTTTTAGTTTCGCCATGTCCGTCCTGTAGCTCAGAGACGCTTAGTAAGCTGTATAGGCTGCTATATAGCTGTATAGGTATACATATTAATCACGCCGACAAAGTGCTAAAATAAAATATTGGAAAATATTTTTTTTTAGAGTTGTGTGTTGTAGTAATGTTGATGATATTTTTTAAAAATGGCAGTAGCACATATAATGAAATTAAAAGGAAAACTATCACAGCTAAGTGGGCTTTACAAGTTAACGAGTAATAGTCGACCAACTTAAATTTGCAGTTGGAGAATTGACCGCGGCATATATCGATGTATGGGAGAACATGTTTTTCAACTACAATGTTAAGTTTGTTTTGGGATAAAGTCTTCTCAACTTTCCAACTACGGAACCCTTCCTGCCGGTTTTTCACATATTAGTTCGTTAAACCCGAACGCGCCCGGTTCGCCGAACAAAATGAACGCTACGATCGCATATTCGTTCGACAATCTCTTATAATAGGACACGGCCTGAAACGAATCAGTCTTGATTTCAAACTGTCGTATTTCAAACTTGTCTACTTCTCAATAAATCCTAAATAAAAAATTAAGAAGTCAAGCAATTCCAAGAACCTGGGCGGATTTCCGGCCACCGTAAGCGCGGGTTTGCGGACGGTGAGCAATGGGTAGCTCACCGTCCGGTAAGGACCAGGCCCGGGTCGACGACGCGTTGTATTCCACGCGCGCCTCAAAGAGATGTCGTCAGCACAAATGTAGGGGTCCACTAGGGCTGATGCCTGCCAGGGTCGCGGGAAGGTACTAATGGGTCACCGAGGCCCCTGGCAACAGGCAACAGGAAGGAATACGGGTGGGTTTTACGAGTAGTCAGTAAGAGTCCGACACACCCACCCGCTCCGTCCAGAGCGGGAGAAGTTATTTGATGATTTCCAACCCAAAAAAAAAGCAATTCCAAGAAATCTTCAAACGGCTGGTTGACACTTCCCGTGACCCAAGGGCTAGCTAGCTTTTATCTTGGCCAGAGGCTAAACATTGCTATACAAAGTGGCAATGCCGCCAGTCTCTTGGGTACACTACCAGTCGACAGCGATGTGGTTGAATTTTTCGACGCCCTATTTTAGTTTGTGTATAGTTTTAGTTATATTTAGATATATTTGTTTTTTTATGTACATATTATTCCAATTCTACTGCGATATACGATATTACTAATTATTTTAAATTAAATAGCAATTACACTTGACCAAACAATAAATAAGTGCACATTTTAAAAAAGACGGATATTTACTATCCTGCATGGCTTTTTTTTTGAGTGGGAAATCATCAAATAACATCTCCCGCTCTGGGCGAACAACGCGCCGTCGACCCGGGCCTGGTCCTTACCGGACGGCGAGCTACCTATTGCTCACCGTCCGCAAGCCCGCACCTACGGTGGCCGGAAATCCGCACGGGATTCCCGACGCCCAGGGCGTCTCCTGCGGCGGCTAGGGGCGAGAGGGCGCAAAATTTGCCTTTCCCTCAACCGTCCCGCCTCCTCCTTCGCGAGCATTACTGCTTCGCAGAAGGAGGTGACGGCTGCCCATGCCCTCTCGCTCCATACCATGGCATCCTGCAGGGCTAATGTTCATATTATGTCGTCGTCACAATATTGCGTTATTATTTCATTATTACCTATAGGACCACGTGTGGGAAAACGTAACAAAATACCTACAAAACAGTGCTAATGTAAATAGGTACTCATTTTTGGTAAATAATAACAACAATTATTACGTACATCATATTTATTAATGAACGTTTTCCGCAAACATGAGGATGACCCATGATCGCTTCCCCTACCTAAGTACCTACATTGGCTGTAGGTAAATCCTTATTGAATGAATAATTAACCTTTGTATTTAAATGTTATTTTACCTGTGCCGTAATTCTATTTATTTACTGTGTGTACATAAATAATAAAATAAATAAATAAGGTTTTTTGAGACACCTTTGATAAAAAAAATGCTGTTCGTTAGTCTCGCTGAAACTCAGCAGCAGCTTGACCGATTTGAATATTTTGTTCGCTTTAATATAGGGGTTTTATTTAAAAAGAAAAAGAAATTGGAGATATCCTTAAGCTAAAAAAAATAGTATTGAAAATCGTCTAACCGACGCGACGTGCTATACAAAACACACTTCGGATTACTTTTAACGCGCTGACAATAGGCAAATGACCAAAATTCTGGCTTGTCTTAAGAAAAAATAATGCCAAACTTATATAGTTTGTGGTAGCGGAAAAATATATGTTAATTTTGAACATATTTTTCAGAACTTGGTTGTTACCAAAACACGTTTTGAAAAAAAGTATCGATACAAACTGACGTTAAACTAACCCCTTACCTTGAGTTCTAATCCAAAATCACGTCAATTCATACTCTATTGCGAAATTGTTGCGCAGTCATTTCAGGTGAGCACAACCGACAATGATGCAATTTTGACATTTCTCTAACTTATTGATTGGGTTTTTAATTTCATATTAAATGAATTTGGATAGCCATGTGATATACGATGGGATATTCCATACAAATTTTCATCCCCTAAGCGATGACTTTTCAAAAATTCCTTTATTTATTTAAACTTCTCGCACACAATTAGGTACAAAGGCGGACTTAATGCCTTAGGCATTGACTACCAGTCAACCAAGGGTCGTGAAGAGATAAGATGGCAGGTCCTCTGAGAGGAAATAATAATTATGAAAAATATTAAAAGCTAACATAATAGATTATAAATAAAATAGGTACAGAAGTAAATGTATGTAAATGTCTATTAACTGCTCCCAAATTATGACGTTTCTTTTTTTATATACCTTTTTTTTGACATAGTATATTCATTATGTTATGTGACATTATAATTAATTTTGATATCAAACTATTTATTAGTGGCTTTTGACTCTGATGACTCTGATGAGATGAGATACTAACACTGTGATTTCGAAAACATTGTAAAAGTAACCATGTAGTTTCTCGCCGGCTCTTCTCCATAGGAAACGACCAATTGGAACCGTGCACCTAGCTTCTGACGTTTCATAAGTGCCCATGTAGGTTTATGTGAAATAAAATATTTTGATTATGATTTTTTGATTTTTGAGTATATAAATAGGTTACAAACTTATAATATAATACAAATACACACATATTTACTACAATAAATACCTACATTATATATATATACAAATTCAAGTAAAAGAGGTTCGTGGTCTCCAGCTATCCACTCAAGTATCCTAAATCTGAATTAACTTAAAACCTCTAACCTCCCCTTAAAAAATAAAAGCGTGGTGCTGTATTGTGTAATACCTATACTTTGATCACTCATAAATTGGCAACTTGTGTAATTCGCATTGCACTACTTGATACTTAACAAATGTTTCGATGCAACAATATTTCATCATCATTGTTATTTTCTAGGGTTTTAATATAAGCCGCGGGGTAATTGCGTCATACACTATTTGTAGCAAAGTGTTTAATTTTGACAGTTCAACATCATTCATTGCGGTATACAGGTTGAAATTGAAAACTTGCGACAAACTGAAATGGGACATTGTATACATCATTATTAACAACTTTTACTAAGGGACCAAAGCTGTAATCCCAAAAAAAAATCTGCTTTTCCTACATTTTGATGAGGTATTGCGAACATAAATGTAGGGGACAGCAGTTTTTTTTTTGGGATTGTAGCTTTGGTCCCTTAGTAAAAGTTGTTCATAATGATGAGTACAATCTCCCATTTCGATTTGTCGCATGTTTTCAATGTCACCCTGTATACGTTGTTGAGGAGACAAATTGTTCGCACATATGAAGCAATGGACTAGCAATATACTACAATGTTCACACATTCTATCAAGATTAAACATACTGATATTACTTAGGTACACATTATATAACTATTAGAAATGAATATGAATTTGTTATGACTGTATATAATAAAAATGAATTGCTGTTCGTTGGTAAGCGCATCACTTGAGGATCGGTGCGCTGATCCGATATGACTCTTTTTTATTTTAAAATGTTTGTAATAGTCCGAATCACGTTCTAACGGAAAGAAAAATTGGAAAGTTTCCCGAAAAACCTTGAAATTTGGGAAAAACTGAACTTCCTTTTTAGTGTTCCGTAGTAAACAAGGAACCCTAATAGTTTCGCCATGTCCGTCTGTCTGTCTGTGTGTCTGTTTGTCTGTCTGTCTGTCTGTCTGTCTGTCTGTCTGTCTGTCTAACTGTCTGCCTGTCTGTCTAACTGTCTGTCTGTAATTTGCTGAAATTTGGCATAGGTATACATATTAATCACGCCGATAATGCTAAAATAAAATCTTGAAAAATTTTTTTTTACTGTATGTACCTCATTTGCACCGAATGTGGGAATGATATTTTTGCTTCTCGTGTACCCCATAGTGTGAAGTATTGTTAGATAGGCCGTTCAAAAATATTGAGGGTTTGTGAAACCCACTTTTCGATTCAAGGATCCGCTTGCGTAATATTAAGAATTAAATTTCTATTTATTTTTTGGTAGAGCCAAGTGCCCGGGCCCTCCAATTGTTTATGGAGATGTGAAAAAAATCGTGGCCGTAGTACATAATAATGAAATTAAAATGAAAACTATCACAGCTAAGTGGGCTTTACAAGTTGACGAGTAATAGTCGACCAACTTAAAGAACAATGCCCACTTCCCATACATTTAAAAACCTGATACTGAAAGTTAATGTATAGTTATGAGGTATAGTAGAAAGACTACCTATAAGTTTAGATAATAATGTCTTATAGTCATTTTTACGATTTAAACGCTACGAAGACCAAAAATATAAATGTTACTTTTTACTCTTTTTAGGTTATGATTTACAATTACCAATATACAGAAATAAATGTGCTAGAACTAATATTATTAAAGCTCGAAGTTTAGTCTAAAATAAGAACACTTATCTAGCTATGGTAAAATGTCTTTTACTTTGTGAATTACTTGAAATCAACATATAAGTACCTACCTAACAGTTATTAACTACATTTTTAGTAAAAAAACGATAGTTGAGATAGTTTATACACTTAAAGAAAGTCTAACTTAGTTCTTGTATTGTCAAAAGTTATCACTTATGTAGATAAGTGATCACTTTTATGAAATGTGTTGGGTAGCCAACACATTTCATTGGCCGCGGTACATACTTACATACATATGTACCTACCTGATGAACAAAACGGGAAAAACAAATAATGCGCTTACCAACGAACAGCAATTCATTTTTATTATATACAGTCATAACAAATTCATATTCATTTCTAATTGTTATTTAATGTGTACCTAAGTAATATCAGTATGTTTAATCTTGATTGAATGTGTGAACATTGTAGTATATTGCTAATCCATTGCTTCATATGTGCGAAAAATTTGTCTCCTCAACAACGTAAATACCGCAATGAATGATGTTGAACTGTCAAAATTAAACACTTTGCTACAGATAGTATATAACGCAATTACCCCGCGGGTTATATTAAAACTCTAGAAAATAACAATGATGATGAAATATTGTTGCATCGAAACATTGGTTAAGTATCAAGTTGTGCAATGCGAATTACACAAGTTGCCAATTTATGAGTGATCAAAGTATAGGTATTACACAATACAGCACCACGCTTTTATTTTTTAAGGGGAGGGCAGAGGTTTTAAGTTAATTCAGATTTAGGACACTTGAGTGGATAGCTGGAGACCACGGATCGGCAAATGCAGGAGAACGGCAACAAGCTAGGTGGAGAGACTTATATTCACAGGGGACTAAGGGTTCACAGGGTGTCGGATAAGGTAGGAGGAAACGCTTTGGTGTCACCACTGTGTGGATCGCCTGAAGGACACGGTGGAGGTCTACCCGGCTTGGGCAGAGCACCGCCGTGTCCTCGTGGAGGCGATCGGCAGCAGAGATCTCTCGCGTCCGGCCTTGGTTCAGGTCATGGTACGGAGCGAGAGGACATGGGCAGCCGTCACCTCCTTCTGCGAAGCAGCAATGCTCGCGAAGGAGGAGGCGGGACGGTTGCAAATTTCGCGCCCTCTCGCCCCTAGCCACCGCAGGAGACGCCCTGGGCGTCAGGAATCCCGGGCGGATTTCCGGCCACCGTAGATTTCCGGCCACCGACCACCGTACGGGCTTGCGGACGATGAGCAATGGGTAGCTCACCGTCCGATAAGGACCAAGCCCGGGTCCACGATCCGATGATTCCACGCGCGCCTCAAAGAGATGTCAGCATAAGGGTAGGGGTCCACTTGGGCCAATGCCTGCCGGGGTCTTGTGGAAGTTCGAAAGGGTTACCGAGGCCCTTGGCAACACAGGAAACGGAATACGGGTGGGTTTTAGTCAGTAAGAGTCTGACACACCCTCCCGCTTCGCCCAGAGCGGGAGAAGTTATTTGATAATTACCCACCCAAAAAAAAAAAGAAAAGGGTGACTAATACCTGCTATATGAGAGTAGCCTAGGATCGAGCAAAATGTGTTAATAATTTATAAATAGTCTCATCTAAAACCAGACATAACATGCAAAACCAGGCAATCATCAAAATCATTGATACAATCATGCCCTATTTATTATAAATATTAAATTCATTCATTCACTGACAACGTGCAGCCTGAACCACTGGGTCTAGAACCAGGTTTGTACAAGAGTTCTGTATATAATGAAAGTGAAGCGTAGAGTCATCTCAATTACGTACCTCTTTTACTTGAATTTGTATATATATATATTAATTTTGAATTTTATTAATGATGAAACATGAAGTAACAGTAAGTATCTAGGTAAAATTCAAGTGCGCCATTTTATTTTCTGAAAATGAGGGAATAGTCAAATAGAAATTTGAAATTCATATTTTTTTTTTCTCTTCACAAACAACGACAAATAATGAATATTTAAAACAAGCTTAAAACCTACGTGACGAAGTTTGTGAGAGACTCACAAACTTCTCTAACACTCTTCTTCTCTTTTTCACAAAGTCTGCATTAGGAAAACCTGTATAGCAGGTCACCACAGGGTCTCACCAGATGAAGTTTAAACATGATTATATATATATATATATATATAAAATCCAAATCAAAGTGAAATAACTATAAAACACAACAATAGAGAAGTGGGAAAATGCGAGAAATATTATGAGTGGGGAAATTAGCGGGACGGACTATTTTGGATAAGTAAGTAATTCCTCAGATGCTTTATAATCTATGTTTAGCCATTCAATTAGAGTACTCTTACATGACTTTTTGTTAGGGGATTTTTATTTTGGGTGGGAAATTATCAAATAACTTCTCCCGCGCTTGTGTCAGACTCTTACTGACTAAAACCCACCCGTATTCCTTCCGTGTTGCCTGTGTTGACAGGGGCCTCGGTAACCCTTTAATTTTGACAAAGGCGGACTTAATGCCTTAGGCATTGTCTACCAGTCAACCAAGGGTCGTGAAGAGATAAGATGGCAGGTGCTCTGAGAGGAAATAATAATTATGAAAAATATTAAAAGATAACATAATAGATTATAAATAAAATAGGTACAGAAGTAAATGTATGTAAATGTCTATTAACTGCTCCCAAATTATGACGTTTCTTTTTTTATATACCTTTTTTATGACATATTATATTCATTATGTGACATTATAATTAATTTTGATATCAAACTATTTATTAGTGGCTTTTGACTCTGATGACTCTGATGAGATGAGATACTACAAAAATACAAATACAAAATAGTTTATTGTGACAAATAGAAAATTACATTTCGCTTAAACGTGTTTGGAGCCTCCTTTTAAGCAAAAAATGCCTGTATTAGAAGGCTCCGCTCTTTCACATCGTTGTAGTACACTTATACTAACTAGAGTTAATAAAGTGTGCTATGACCTTAAGGGTAAATATGGAATGTACGTACATTTTTCTGTATTTAGCTTATATTTACTAACCATAAGAAAAAAAAAAAACAAATAAAAGTAAAATATCTAAAGTAAAGTTGAAAGTTTAAATATATAATAAAGTTTACAGTAGTAACAGTAAGAACAAAACTTATTCCCAGTTAGTGCATGTGATGTAGTGTATATGTGTGGTGTGGTGTGGTGTGGTGTGGTGTGTGTGGTGTGTGTGATGAGGTGTGTGGTGAGGTTTGGTGTGTGATGTTTTAATTTATGGTATATATATATGATATATTTCGGCTACTCAACATGTTCCAGAAGTGCCTCTGTTTCCTCATAGGTAAGTGGTTTTATCCAGTCTATTATACATTTTTTACAGTCGTGGTAACTTTTATTATATACATAAATATGTTTGTTAATTTTGTTATAGAGCTGAGCAGAGCGTTTATTGAATTGCTTGTACGCAAATCTCGTTTTAGTTTGGGGAACTTGGACCACTAAATCTTTTCTCCTTTTAGATTTTTTGTTATCATTATATGGTAGGGTTTTATGTTTTTTTAGTATAGTTTGTGTTACATACAGTTTCCTAACAGAGAGTAAATCACTCATTTGGTATAAGCTTGCAGTGGCAAATCTTTTATTTTTAAAATACATTATTTTTATTAATGCACGCTGCGCTCGTTCTATGTCTATAAATTTTGTTTTTGCTGCACCGCCCCAAATTGGGATACAATTTAATAGTACAGACTGGGCCAGTGCTACATATATTTCATTTAGGAGATTTCTGGGACGTTTCTTACAGCTCTACTCTACATACTAATACTATGATTTCGAAAACATTGTAAAAGACAATTATTTTTAAAAGAGTAACCATGTAGTTTCTCGCCGGCTCTTCTCCATAGGAAACGACCAATTGGAACCGTGCACCTGACGTTTCTGACGTTTCATAAGTGCCCATGTAGGTTTATGTGAAATAAAATATTTTGATTATGATTTTTTGATTTTTGAGTATATAAATAGGTTACAAACTTATAATACAAATACACACATATTTACTACAATAAATACCTACATTATATATATATATATATATATAATGCGGTGCAGCAAAAACAAAATTTATAGACATAGAACGAGCGCAGCGTGCATTAATAAAAATAATGTATTTTAAAAATAAAAGATTTGCCACTGCAAGCTTATACCAAATGAGTGATTTACTCTCTGTTAGGAAACTGTATGTAACACAAACTATACTAAAAAAACATAAAACCCTACCATATAATGATAACAAAAAATCTAAAAGGAGAAAAGATTTAGTGGTCCAAGTTCCCCAAACTAAAACGAGATTTGCGTACAAGCAATTCAATAAACGCTCTGCTCAGCTCTATAACAAAATTAACAAACATATTTATGTATATAATAAAAGTTACCACGACTGTAAAAAATGTATAATAGACTGGATAAAACCACTTACCTATGAGGAAACAGAGGCACTTCTGGAACATGTTGAGTAGCCGAAATATATCATATATATATACCATAAATTAAAACATCACACACCAAACCTCACCACACACCTCATCACACACACCACACACACCACACCACACCACACCACACCACACATATACACTACATCACATGCACTAACTGGGAATAAGTTTTGTTCTTACTGTTAATACTGTAAACTTTATTATATATTTAAACTTTCAACTTTACTTATATATTTTACTTTTATTTGTTTTTTTTTTTCTTATGGTTAGTAAATATAAGCTAAATACAGAAAAATGTACGTACATTCCATATTTACCCTTAAGGTCATAGCACACTTTATTAACTCTAGTTAGTATAAGTGTACTACAACGATGTGAAAGAGCGGAGCCTTCTAATACAGGCATTTTTTGCTTAAAAGGAGGCTCCAAACACGTTTAAGCGAAATGTAATTTTCTATTTGTCACAATAAACTATTTTGTATTTGTATTTTTGTAGTATCTCATCTCATCAGAGTCATCAGAGTCAAAAGCCACTAATAAATAGTTTGATATCAAAATTAATTATAATGTCACATAATGAATATAATATGTCATAAAAAAGGTATATAAAAAAAGAAACGTCATAATTTGGGAGCAGTTAATAGACATTTACATACATTTACTTCTGTACCTATTTTATTTATAATCTATTATGTTATCTTTTAATATTTTTCATAATTATTATTTCCTCTCAGAGCACCTGCCATCTTATCTCTTCACGACCCTTGGTTGACTGGTAGACAATGCCTAAGGCATTAAGTCCGCCTTTGTCAAAATTAAAGGGTTACCGAGGCCCCTGTCAACACAGGCAACACGGAAGGAATACGGGTGGGTTTTAGTCAGTAAGAGTCTGACACAAGCGCGGGAGTAGTTATTTGATAATTTCCCACCCAAAATAAAAATCCCCTAACAAAAAGTCATGTAAGAGTACTCTAATTGAATGGCTAAACATAGATTATAAAGCATCTGAGGAATTACTTACTTATCCAAAATAGTCCGTCCCGCTAATTTCCCCACTCATAATATTTCTCGCATTTTCCCACTTCTCTATTGTTGTGTTTTATAGTTATTTCACTTTGATTTGGATTTTATATATATATATATATATAATCATGTTTAAACTTCATCTGGTGAGACCCTGTGGTGACCTGCTATACAGGTTTTCCTAATGCAGACTTTGTGAAAAAGAGAAGAAGAGTGTTAGAGAAGTTTGTGAGTCTCTCACAAACTTCGTCACGTAGGTTTTAAGCTTGTTTTAAATATTCATTATTTGTCGTTGTTTGTGAAGAGAAAAAAAAAATATGAATTTCAAATTTCTATTTGACTATTCCCTCATTTTCAGAAAATAAAATGGCGCACTTGAATTTTACCTAGATACTTACTGTTACTTCATGTTTCATCATTAATTGCGTTGCTGTTTGACTCATAGAACTGTCCGCGGTTGTCGCTCGTCGTTTCAATTAATTTATTTGCTTACATATTTTGTTTTTCTTTCAAATTTATATATCCTGTGAAAGGCAACATTAAAAAAAAAACATTTAAACGAAAAGAAACCTTTATTAAATATTATAACAGTTAGTGCAATGTATTCTCTCCCTCACAAATACCATTTATAGATGCAGAGACACTAACTATTAATTTATGTAAACGTTAATTTCAGTGACTATCCATCGGTAGTCGCAACAAATCGGTGATTAGATACAAGAGCCTTTTACTCCTCACACATGTAAATTGGTTAGCGAAGAGCGTCAGTCCATTTATATTTATGTTCGCGTGACGCTAGTGGGTGTGACTGGATCGCAGAACAGTAGTCGACGCTTGCCACGTCACCCTAGGTCAGGGTTGGCACACAATGTGACGCGAAAAGTCTGAACACGGCATCAAAATAAAATACAATGTTCTGTTTCTTTTTTTTAATAGCTATGACGTGAATACTTTGTAGTTTAAGTGTCGAATAAGATATAGCCAGTATTATTGATGTCCATGAATTGAAGTTGGAAGGTTGGTTAGAATGAATTATCGTCTGTCTGTCCCTTTTTTCTAATTTGTGTTTTAATTTTGCCAAATCTTGCTCAGAACAGCGAGAAGCATGCAAGTCACGAATAAAATTCGGGGCGCCGAAACTGCGTTGAGCGCACAACTTCTGTCACGGACCACAATTCAAAGCCGTCATTCAAACACATCAATCGTGTTCTACTTAGTGCAATAAAACGGTGACACGCTTGGTTTGCATGGAGAGTGTTGATAATACTGCCTCTAGCAAGGGCCGCCGGGAAATTTAAAGTGATTTTTACACAGCACTGTGTAAAAACATTCACCAGCCCTGCTATATAACTTAGGTCATTGAAGTTGCTAAGAAGTAGGTAACTACGTAACGCTGGCCATATACGTCAGGCGTCAGGTACCTCTCATCTCTCATTTGTTAAATGTCACGTTTTTCTAATAACTATAAAACACGACTATGATACTTCAAATGGCTGTACGTAGTATCCATTTTATCAGTTCTTGTTTTTATTTTGTTGTTTTGTTTTAAGACAAAACAATATTCAGTCAAAAGTCAAAAATACATTGACAGACTTACGAGTATTAGAAATCGGTAGGTACCCACAAAAGATAAACAAGTCATAGTCAAATTATTTTTTTCAAATAGGCACATAAAGGGCACTTTTGAACGTCATAATTTACAAAAGAATAGAATTGATTCTAGATTGCAAAGGTATTTAAGTGCTCCCGCGCCGTATAGATAGTCAAGTAGCAACTAAAAATTATTCTTGGCTGTATAGTGCACGGCAGCCATTTTGTTCATACCTTTACAATATTTTGTTAGTAGACAATCATTACATGTTAGATTAGCTGCCGCAGTCAGACTGCTGGTTCCCTGCGAATACGTTCGGGAGAAAGAGCAGACTTCCGGCCTATTGGCCGTGTCCAGGCCGGTGCGCCCTGGACACGGCCAATAGTCTCTCCATGTTTCGGAGAGGGTATTGACTGTGGCGAATTTCTGCGTGATGGGGAGCATAATGCTCGATTGTCGTGCGTTCACTCCCCTCTGTGCTTTCAGAGGGCAGGTCGTGGGGGTACAGAGTGGCGGCGCTCGCTGTGCACTCACCCTGCCAGTGAGTTAGCAGTGGGAGAACCGTTTCTCCTGACCGCATCTGTCGAAATCGTAATCCGTAGAGAGATTACAGTCATGTTTTGTGACTTGGAACGGGACGAGGATCTTGGCTTGGTCGCCCGGATCGCGAGGAAGACAACCTCTATAAAAATCCTCTAATATCAAGTTTTGGTGCACGGCGAGGGTATGAATGACTGAGGAGTAGTGTCATCTGCAACTTTGTAGTTGTAGGTGGCGCATCAGTCGCGAGCGCATACCCCAGCCAGGGTACCGGACCCCCTGGTTGGGTTATAAATGTACACTCGCCTAGGGACAAGGGGTGAACCTGATTACATCCCCCACACTCATGGGATTAACCATGGAAAAATTAAATTAAAAAAAAACAACACAGAAAAAGGAGGATGAGGGTGATGCAGGGTCTGAGTACGGATCAGGGAGAGGAAGAAGATCCACTGCAGCCGGCGGGTTGGAGCCCGAGGTGGATAAGAGGTGGATAGAGGGTCCACCACTAGCCAGCATGGGCAGGGACGGGCCGTGCCTGCGTAGTACCGGGTTCTGACCCTGCTGTGGCAGGAGATGGCTTCTTTGCGGAGTAGTTTCTCCGCCCTCAGGGCCATTGTCCTTCGCCCCCCATTAGCGGCGATCCAGCCGGCCTCAGGTCAGAGGAAGGCCCCGTTTAGGCTCCGCGCCCCGAATTTCGCAGCTGTAGTGATAACACTACAGCCGGATGCGGAAAAGAAGGGCGTGTCCTATAAGGACGTGCTAGCCAAGGTGGGTGAGGTGGTGCACCTCGAGGAGCTCGGCGCTGCTAAGGGCCTCAGAATGAGGATTACGGCAACTGGGGCCAAAAGCTGCAGGTCCCCAGTGCGGCCAGCGGCCCGGCCGCTGACGCTCTGGCCAAAAGGCTTAGGGCATCCCTAAATCCGGATGAGGCCCGCCCTGACTGCGTGATGGAGGGACAAGTAGTCGCCACTGTAGTTAGGACTGGGGGGTGCTCTGCCGAGCAGGTGAGGGCAGGCACCATCCGTTCTGACTCCACGGGGTTGCAAACCATTACGGTGAGCTGCCTCGTGTCGGCGGCCATGAAAATTGCCGGGAAGGGCCAACGGCTATTGGTGGGCTGGGTTTCCGCGCAGATCAAACTGCTGGAACTCAGACCTCTGAGGTGCTTCCGCTGCCAGGTGAGCCACCACGTCGGAGCCAATTGCACCTCGGAGGTGAGCTGAGCCGTAGTCTGTCCAGCCCAGGGATGACTGGGTGGAGGACCTGAGCAGCTCAGTGACCCTAATTTCATCGGCCGCCGCCGGTACTCCGTCCCTCAAGGCCGTCAAAAGCTGCGTAGCAGCACGGTTCGGGGAGATTGTCGTAGTAGGGGTATACTTCTCTCCGAACCGAACTCTTGCCGAGTTCCACAACTCCCTTGCGGAGTTGAGAGTCGTCGTAGTAGGGTTGAGTTCCCTCCCCGTGTTCGTCCTCGAGGACTTCAATGCCAAGAATTTGGCTTGGGATCCCGGTATACGTACACATTGGGCAGGATGGTGAAGGACTGGGCTCTGGAGACCGGCCGGGTAGGCTTAAACCGGGGTTCTGTCCCCACGTGTGTGCGGAAGCAGGGTGAATCAGTGGTGGACATCTCGTTCGCCAACTCCGTTCTGTCGCCGCGTGTAGTTGTCTGGCGCGTCATGGAGGGGGTAGAGACCTATTCCTGTCACCGATACATCCGATTTAACGTCTCCGCCCAGGCCACAAGCGCGCCGGTCCGACAGGCTCCAAGTGGTCCGCGGTGGGCGCTGAAGCAGCTGGACCAGAGCTCCTCCTGGAAGCCTCGATCGTGCATGGCGTGGGTGTCATCAACGGACTTGGCATCGAGTCGACGATGAAGTACCTGGGACTCGTCCTTGACAGCCAGTGAAACTTCGTGGAGCATTTCCGACGTTTGGCTCCCAAACTGGAGCGGGCCGGGGCTGCTTTAGGGGCAGTTCATGACCCTTTATGCCCCACCTGTGTGGGCTCTTTCCCTTTCGCGGCGGCCAGCCCACCGGTTGAGCTTGCCCCATGGGGTCATGGCCAGTCGGCTGGTCCGGGGATACCGCACGGTCTCCAGTGAGGCGGCGAGCCTCCTTGCCGGATTACCACCATGGGATCTGGACGCAAAAGTCCTCACTCACGTACGGGAGTGGCGCGAGGAGGCGAAATGTCGGGACGTAACTCCGCTGCCGCGAGAAATCACGGCACAGCGGACAGAGCTCCGGCTGGATCTCATGGCGACATGGAGAGTGCGATTGTCACAACCCAGTGCTGGGCACGCCATAATTACGGCAACAAGTCCCCTCTTTGAGGAGTTACTATAGAGGCGCCACGGCGTCCTCACGTTCCGCCTGACGCAGGTCCACACCGGACACGGCAGCTTCAGGAGGTTTCTGTATCGAATAAGGCGGAAGGAAACGCCTGGGTGTCACCACTGTGTGGATCGCCCGGAGGACACGGTGGAGCATACGGTGGAGGTCTACCTGGCTTGGGCAAAGCACTGCCATGTCCTCGTGGAGGCAATCGGCGGCGGAAATCTCTCGCGTCCGGCTCTGGACCAGGTCATGGTACGGAGCGAGAGGGCATGGGCGGCCGTCACCTTCTTCTGCAAAGCAGTAATGCTCGCCAAGGAGGAGGCGGGACGGTTGAGGGAAACGCAAATTTCGCGCCATCTCACCCCTAGCAGCCACAGGGTCTCCTGCGGCTACCTGGGGCATCGGGAATTCCGGGCAGATTTCTGGCCACTGTAGGCGCGGGCTTGCAGACGGTGAGCAATGGGTAGCTTGCCATCCGGCTCGGGTCGACGGTGCGTTGTGTTGCACGCGCGCCTCAAAGATATGTTGTCAGCACGAGTGTAGGGGTCCACTAGGGCCAATAACTGCCGGGGTCGTGGGAAAGTCTGAAAGGGATACTGAGGCCCCTGGCAAAACAGGCAACGGAAGGAACATGGGTGGGTTTTAGTCAGTAAGAGTCTGACACCCTCCCGCTCCGCCCAGAGCGGGAGAAGTTATTTGATAATTTCACACCTAAAAAAAAAATGTCAGACTTCCTAGTGCGCGTCGTTTTTTATTTCGAGGTGGAAAATTCTCATGGTTGTCCTCCGCCCTGGGGCGGTCTTACTTTTACTGACTAAAAACCACCCCGCTGTTCCCTTCTCACTTTTTTTTTTTTTTTTTTGGGTGGGAAATCATCAAATAACTTCTCCCGCTCTGGGCGGAGCGGGAGGGTGTGTCAGACTCTTACTGACTAAAACCCACCCGTATTCCTTCTTGCTGCCTGTGTTGCGGGGGCCTCGGTGACCCATAAGTACCTTCCCGCGACCCCGGCAGGCATCGGCCCTAGTGGACCCCTACTATGTGCTGACGACATCTCTTTGAGGCGCGCGTGGAATACAACGCGCCGTCGACCCGGGCCTGGTCCTTACCGGACGGTGAGCTACCCATTGCTCACCGTCCGCAAGCCCGCGCCTACGGTGGCCGGAAATCCGCCCGGGATTCCCGACGCCCTGGGCGTCTCCTGCGGCGGCTAGGGGCGAGAGGGCGCGAAACTTGCCTTTTCCTCAACCGTCCCGCCTCCTCCTTCGCGAGCATTACTGCTTCGCAGAAGGAGGTGACGGCT
Source organism: Atethmia centrago (assembly GCA_905333075.3). Lineage (NCBI taxonomy): Eukaryota > Metazoa > Arthropoda > Insecta > Lepidoptera > Noctuidae > Atethmia > Atethmia centrago. The sequence continues at coordinate 6,398,169 of HG995376.1, forward strand.
GCCCATGCCCTCTCGCTCCGTACCATGGCCTGAACCAGGGCCGGACGCGATAGGTCTCTGCCGCCGATCGCCTCCAAGAGGACACGGCGGTGCTCAGCCCAAGCCGGGCAGACCTCCACCGTATGCTCCACCGTGTCCTCCGGGCGATCCACACAGTGGTGACACCCGGACGTTTCCTCCCGCCTTATCCGACACAGGAACCTCCCGAAGCTGCCGTGTCCGGTGAGGACCTGCGTCAGGCGGAAGGTGAGGACGCCGTGGCGCCTCTCCAGCCACTCCTCAAAGAGGGGACTTATCGCCGCAATCGTGGCGTGCCCAGCACTGGGTTGCGACAACCGTACTTTCCATGACGCCATGAGATCCCGCCGGAGCTCCGTCCGCTGTGCCGCGATTTCTCGCGGCAGCGGACTTACGCCCCGGCGTTTCGCCTCCTCGCGCCACTCCCATACGTGAGTGAGGACTTTTGCCTCCAGATCCCATGGCGGCAATCCGGCAAGGAGGCTCGCTGCCTCACAGGAGACCGTGCGGTATCCTCGGACCATCCGGATGGCCATGACCCTTTGGGCCGCGCTCAACCGGCGGGCTGGCCGCAGCGCCAGAGAGCGCGCCCATACAGGAGCCCCGTATAGGGCCATGGACCGCACGACCCCCGCGTAGAGCCTCCGGCAGGAGGCGTTTGGACCCCCTAGATTGGGCAGGAGCCGCTTCAATGCAGCGCCCGCCCGCTCAAGTTTGGGAGCCAAACGTCGGAAATGCTCCACGAAGTTCCACCGGCTGTCGAGGACGAGTCCCAGGTACTTCATCGTCGACTCGACGCCGATAGAAACCCCTCCTACCGTTATTTGGGACCCCAACGGTGGCGCGTTCCGAGGACCATGAAAACACATGGCCTCGGACTTGTGCAGGGCCACCTCGAGTCCCAATTGCCGGATCCTTTCGACGATTGTCGCAACCCCGCGTGCCGCTAATTCGGCCGCCGCCTGGTGCGACCTCCCCTGCGCCAGGACCAACGTGTCGTCAGCGTAGCACACTACGCTGACGCCGCTAGGGAGGTCGGCGCGCAGCACCCAGTCGTATCCGATGTCCCACAGATGCGGCCCCAGGACCGATACCTGTGGGACACCGCACGACATCTCTTGCCGGTTCCACACTCCCCGGTGACCGGGGTAGATGACGGCCCTGTCCGTCAAATAGACCTCGACCACACGACAGAGGTAGGTCGGCATCCGGTGATACCGGAGTGCCTCCCTGATGCAACTCCAGGGCAGGGTATTGAAGGCATTGGCGATGTCTAGGGACACCGCCAAGACGACCCCACCCTGGGCAACAGCATTCCCCATCGTCAGGGCTCGCACACGCATGATGGCGTCCACCGTAGAGCGCCCTCTGCGGAAACCAAACTGGCTCTCCGCCAAATCCGTCCCCACCCGCACCAGCTGGCCGACGAGGCGGTCTGCAATGACTCTTTCAAAGAGCTTGCCCACCTCGTCGAGCAGCACGATGGGCCGATAAGCGGACGGAGAGTCCGCAGGGCGCCCTGCCTTCCTTATGAGGACCAGTTTCCCCGTCTTCCAGCGAAGCGGGAACTGGCCCCTCTCCATGCATGCGCTTAGGAGCCCCCTAAGTCGAGGCCCGAGAGCCTCCAAGGCCAGGACCCAGGCCTTCCCAGGTAAGCCGTCGGGTCCTGGGGCGGTATTTTTGGCATTAAGCCTGCGTACCGCCGCTCTCATTTCTACCTCGGTCACCTCCGGAGCATCGTCGTCGTCGTCGTCGCTGGCGGTGTGGTCCGCATCGGGCACCGCAGTAGGCGGAGCCATAGGCGGGGAGGTGTGTTCCCCTCGGGAAGGGAACAGAGCGCTCTCCACGTCCTCCACAAGCTGGGGCCGGAGACTCTGCGTCAGCGGGGGAGCCCATGGGCAGAGTTTATCCCGCACCACTTTGTACGGGCGTCCCCACGGGTCCCTGTCCAGAGTCCCCAGCGACTCCTCGCGGGCCAACCCCCTGGCCCGCAGGATCTCCGCTTGGAGGGCGGTCTTCGCCGCTCTGTACCCCTCGTACAGCTCCGCCTGAATGGCTTCCGTATCCGGAGGTTTGATACGGAGCCTGCGGTGCCTGGTGTACCGGCGTCGCGCAGCCACGCACGCAGTGCGCAGAGCCGTCAGCTCCTGCGACCACCAGTACACCTGGCGCGAGGCACGTCCAGGCTGGACCCGGGGCATTGCCACGTCACATATGTCGGACATGGCCTCCCGGAACCACTCCGCCTCGTCGTTGATGTCGGCAGGCCTGTCCGGTGGTGACACCCAGGCCTGCACGATCGAGGCTTCCAGGAGGAGCTCCCGGTCCAGCTGCTTCAGCGCCCACCGCGGACCACTCGGGGCCCGTCGGACCGGCGCGTCCGAGGTCTGGGCGGAGACGTCGAACCGGATATACCGGTGATCGGAATAGGTCTCCACCCCCTCCATGACACGCCAGTCAACTACACGCGGCGACAGAGCGGGGCTGGCGAACGAGATGTCCACCACTGATTCACCCCGCATCCGCACACACGTGGGGACAGAACCCCGGTTTAGGACGACCAGGCCTGTCTCCAGAGCTCAGTCCTCCACCATCCTGCCCTGTGTGTCCGTTAACCGGGAACCCCAAGCCAAATTCTTGGCATTGAAGTCCCCGAGGACGAACACGGGGAGGGAACCAAACCCGACGACGACGTCTCTCAACTCCGCAAGGGAGTTGTGGAACTCGGCAAGAGTTCGGTTCGGAGAGAGGTAGACCCCCACCACGACAATCTCCCCAAACCGTGCTGCTACGCAGCCCCGTCCTCTCTTGACGGCCTCGAGGGACGGGGTACCGGCGGCGGCCGACGAAATTAGGGTCACTGAGCCACTCAGGTCCTCCACCCAGTCATCCCTGGGCGGGACAAAGTACGGCTCAGCGACCACGGCGATGTTAATCGACCACTGCGCCATGCTCTGGAGCAACAGATCCTGAGCGGTGGCGCAGTGGTTGATGTTCGCCTGGAGGAGGCGTAATGGGGCCATTAATGGCACTCCATGTCAGCCCCCTCTTGGGCCTCCTTCCCAGCCCCCTGAGAAGGGCCTGCCGCAGCAGCCACGGTGGCGACGGCGACGACGGCGGTGTTGGAGGCCGCAGCGGTGGTGGCAGTGGTGGCGGCTGCGGCGGTGACGGCGTTGGCGGAGGGCTTGCCTCTGGCCCTGGCTTTGGTGGGTGGAGCGCAGGCTTTGCCCCCCATCCGGTGCTCGGCCGGCTTGCCAGCCGCACATACGGCATCCCTTCTCACACTTGGACCGGGTATCATGGGTTCTTGTGCGATCCCCGGGTGGTGTCGGCCTGCCTTTGCGGGCCACCTCAGGCCCGTGGCCCGTTTAGGAGGGCTAGAATAGGGCATCCCTCCACCGGCGCCCGGTTCGGGCAGGGTGAGTGGGAGAGATCTCCCGCACCCTTTCCGCAGCCTCCTTCTGTGACATTACTATGTCTGCCTACTGCCCAGTGTGCGCCTGCCCTCAAAGTACGACTAATAAATTAGCAATTCTACATTATCGTGTTCTTTTGCCTGCTCCTATATTACTCGGGGTATGCACAGTATGTTTTTACTTTCATTCTCCCCTGTAAGCCATATTTTCTTTGGCGGCCTTGCCCCTTCCAACCATCAATATTTTGCTTTTAGGGTTTTGTACCTTAAAAGGAAAAACGGAACCCTTATAAGATCACTCGTGTGTCTGTCTGTCTGTCTGTCTGTCACAACCAATTTGCTCCGAATCTACTGGATCGATTAAGTTGAAATTTGGTACACATATTAATTTCTGTGACCTAAACACGGACATGTAACGTAAATAAATTAATTTTGCTGAAGGTTCACTTTTGGGCGGCAAATTAGAAAATTTAAAAATAGTTTTCGAATTGTACTGTGTGACATATTAAATGAAAGGGCTTATTGAGAGGGTCTCACATATGTTTTGTTTTACCATTTTAAAATAAACGGTTTAAAGTTATTTAAGAAAGTGACCATTCCCCCCTTATCTCTGAAACTACAGAACCGAAAATATTGAAAAAAAATACAGAATATAGTTCTTTACTCATAGATTACAGGAAATACTATGATGAAGTATATGGTCAATAACGAGGTAAATCTCTCAATATTGTGCGAACACTTAAATTTCGCAGTTGGAATGTGTGAGTGAACATGTTTTTCAATTCCAATGTTAAGTTTGTTCTTGGGATAAATTCATCACAATTACGGAACCCTTTATTGTGCGAGGTCCCACTTCAAGTTTTAAGAGTAAAAAACATAACATACCTACCTATTATTTAAATACAATACAGTTAACATTCGCAGGTGAAGCATTACATTAAAAGAGAGTTCGACGAGTCAGTCAACTGACTCACCGCCGTGCAGCTAAATACATATAATGTAGGTGCAGAAGGTCAGCTTCATATAACGAGCGAAAACGCACGCAAACATACAAACGCTTCACGTATTGCGAGTGCAAGACATCGACCGAGACATGTTCTGTTCCAAAAGTATTTAATAAAAGTGTAAACAAACTCTGTTCAGGTTTAATTCTTAAGCAATCACTCACTAAAGGGAATTACTAGCACGTTCATCTGTATTTACCAGGTTTCATTTTTATATATCACCACTTTTTCCAACAGTTATTGTTTGAATAAGGTCATTAAATTCTAACTGAAACATCTTTGACGAAAATTGAGGTTAATAGATTAGCCTGAATTATCTTTCCGGCCACCGTAGGCGTGGGCTTGCGGACGGTGAGTAATGGGTAGCTCACCGTCCGGTAAGGACCAGGCGCGTCATATTCCACGCGCGCCTCAAAGAGATGTCGTCAGCACAAAGTAGGGGTCCACTAGGGCCGATGCCTGCCGGGGTCGCGGGAAGGTACTAATGGGCCCTGGCAACACAGGCAACAGGAAGGAATACGGGTGGGTTTTAGTCAGTAAGAGTCTGACCCTCCCGCCCCGCCCAGAGCGGGAGAAGTTATTTGATGATTTCCCATCCAAAAAAAAAAAACCCTGAATTGTGAAATAAAAAAATAACTGTAAGGTGATTTAACATAAAAATTTTAGGTACGTTTCAAATTATAGTACTTAATGAAATTGGAGCTCTCGTTTTGCACTAACCATTGGCATCCACAGGAACGTTTTCAAATACATTGGTTTACATTTTCATCAGATACTTTTAGAACATAGTATAGACTGAGATCGCCGTACTATATCTGCACGTGATCGTTTTCCCTAGTCGTATGAAAACGTACTACAGACGAACGACGGACAGAATGACTCACGACTATTAATTTTATTCATGTTACGGCATGCGTACCTACAACCAGCTGGACCGACGACCTCTGAAGGTTGCGAGAACCTACCGGATACGAGAGAGATACACACATGTTTGGGTCGGCATGATTAGGCACAACAAACCAGGCGGCACAGTAGAATGTATATATTGTCCAGCAACTCTTTTAGCTGAATGATAACTGATAACAACTTGCTAGTTTCAATCATCATCATTTCAGCCAAGAATTACCCACTTCTGGGCATAGGGCTCCCCGTTCTTTAACCATACTTTCCAGTTCCGGTTTACTTGCTCAGTCAGCCTTAATATCATGGTCGTGTGCGCAAACATTACCCACATAAGTACCTACAATAGGTACGCTCATACGTACATTATTCATATACTTCTTAACAGTTAGATCAATTAAACCTGACACTAAGTAACTGTATGAATAATAACGTATTGATTGTTTTTACAACAATGGTCCCATATTTAGTAAAAACTTATCAATATGGCTAGTAATCTTAACTTTTTAAGTGTGTTATTACGCCTTCAAATAATGCAAGTAAATTGTGCAAAAAATGTAAGTTAAACTAGAACGTGTACACATCAATATTTAAGTATAGTAGTAAAATACTTTATAAAATAAATTCAGGAAGTAATGTCTACCCAAACCATAAAAAACAAAATTAATTTCAAACTAATTAAGATATTTTCATGCTTTTTTCTTGTATAAATAGACAATTTTATTATTTATCATCCGTGATTTGTTTCAAATATTCATATTTCCGTTACTAAAAATAAATATTCCCTTTTGTAATCGAACGGCAGCGCGGTGTGAGCGCAACACGCATTTTTATGGGAAAGGTCAACGGCGTTCACTCGACCCTTAAGGAAATATTACATTTAATTTAATTATGTTTTCCTTCATCGTTTGAGAGCAGTTTAATAATGACAAATGTCATCAATCATTAATTCATTAAATATTAATGATTTCTCATAATAATGTTAGATGAATAACACCTCAAATACAGTTAAAACCTGCGCGACAAGTAGTTGACTCATTGACCAATAATTCGGAATCAGACTTGCTATCGAGGATTGACACATTGTACGATGACCTCATATTATATCGCAAATACTTTTACTTAGACCTACAATCACATGTAATTATTTGTATCTGTTCGTTTAATCTGCACTGTGTATACCTTGCAGATAAATTAGGCCATCACTTCCTGCCGAGTGTCGAAAATTTCTAAGGGATAGTGAGAACAGGAGAGGTAGTTAGCAATGTTATCCGAGGCGGGTTCGTGGATGGGTGACTATCCATTACATACCGAGATCCCTCCGTGCCTCGGAAAGCACGTTAACCTTTTCACCGCCACGTCAAAAAACCAAAAACGTGCCCTCGGCGCCAAGCTACGAATTATTCCTTGAAATCTGTCATGTAGTAGTGACCGTGGCTTGTTGGGCACATTTTGGTCTGTCATCTATGTATACATGACTCCACAGTCAAAAGCGGCGGCGGCGGCGGCGGCGGTCAAAAGGTTAAATAGTTGGTCCCGGCTGTTATTCGTAGATGACAGTCGTTAAGGATAGTCGGGAGCCCGAAAGTCTGCCTACCAGTCTTATCAAAGGGTATCGTGTTTCCACGTAAGAAGGCTGCGGAGGGCAGATATGCAGCTGCATCCGGATATACTGACCCCAACATTATTTGGGAGAGATTAGCAAAAGCTAACGGCGAAGACAATCAATCACATTTTACTGTTTATTATAATAATAATAATAATAATAATAAGCTGGATAGATTATAAGAAGGCCTACGACTCGGTGCCACATACATGGCTCATGAGGGTGCTGGAGTTCTACAAAATAGATACAACTCTACGCACCTTCCTTGAATCGTGTATGGGGCAATGGAGGACAGTCCTTCGCTATCCAGGGTGTCGACAGATCCAGGGGAATGATGAGCCTGTATGGATTAAACGGGGAATATTTCAGGGTGACAGTTTAAGTCCACTTTGGTTCTGCTTAGCCCTGAATCCTCTAAGCACGCTGCTGGAGGATTCAGGTCTAGGCTATCGGTTGAGGAGAGGTGGTCAGGTCATATCTCACCTCCTCTACATGGATGACTTGAAAATCTTTGCCCCCAACAAATTGCAACTGATGGAGCTACTGAAGGTAACTGAAACTTTCAGTAGCGCCATCAGAATGGAGTTTGGTGTGGACAAATGTGCAGTCATGCATGTAAAGCGAGGGGAGATAATGGAATCCGAGGGAATTCAACTTTCGGATTCCATACACCTTAGATCCCTCTCCTCACCCGAAAGCTATAAGTATTTGGGTATGTCGGAAGCGTTAGGCATCAACGTTACTGACATGAAGCAATCATTGAAGGAGCGCTTTTTTGGCCGTCTGAAGAAGGTATTGATTAGTCCTCTTTCAGGCGGAAACAAGGTGCGTGCCTTCAACGGTTGGGTCATGCCGGTTTTGATGTACTCTTTCGGCATACTCAAATGGACTCAGACCGAACTCGACGCCCTGGATAGGAGGGTCCGTACACTGTTGACCGCAAACCGGATGCATCACCCACGATCATCGGTGATGAGACTGTACATCCCGCGGAAGTGCGGGGGTCGAGGCTTTTTAAATGCGAAGACCCTCCACAACCGCGAGATATGCAGTCTCAGGGAATATTTTTTGAAAACCGAAGTGGGTATGCACCGTGATGTGGTCGCAGTGGACAAAGGGCTCACCCCACTTTCCATGGCTAAAGAGAACTGGTGCAAACCTGTAATACTTACAACGGATGACCGCAAGGAGATATGGCAAAACAAGGAGCTACACGGGCGCTTCTATCGGGCTCTTCATGAGCCCGATGTAGATTTTTTAGCGTCCGTATCCTGGCTACGCTTTGGGGACCTTTTCGGGGAAACTGAAGGTTTCGTCTGTGCAATTATGGACGAAGTTATCTTGACGAATAACTACCGGAGACATATTATGAAGGACGGGACGGTTGACGTGTGTCGGGCATGCCACCGTCCGGGTGAGTCTATCAGACATATTATCTCTGGTTGTTCTCGTCTGGCTAACGGCGAGTACTTGCACAGACATAACCAAGTGGCTAGGATTATTCACCAGCAACTTGCTTTGAAATATAAACTTGTGAACTCTGAGGTACCGTATTACAAGTATGCGCCCGACCCAGTTCTCGAAAATGACCATGTCACGTTGTACTGGGATCGGTCTATCATTACTGACAGGACTATTGTCGCCAATAAGCCTGATATAGTGGTGATAGATCGATTAGCGCGCCGCGCAATGATAGTCGATGTTACCATTCCACATGACGAAAACCTCGTGAAAGCTGAGAAAGAGAAGCAAATAAAATATCTCGACTTAGCACACGAGGTTGTTGACATGTGGAATGTTGACTCGGCTGTCATTGTGCCGATTGTCGTTACGGCCAATGGCCTGATGGCTGAAAGCCTCAACCATCATCTCTCGAGGCTCTCGTTAGGCGGCTGGATCAAGGGCCTGATTCAGAAGGCAGTACTCCTCGATACGGCCCGCATTGTGAGGAGGTTCCTGTCTCTGGAGTCCTAACCACCGGTAGCTTGGACTCTGCTCCCGACACCGGCGGACCACTATTTTTTATATTTTTAAATGTTTTTTTTTTATACCTTTTTTCAAGAAATATTTAAAAATATATTTTATATGTAAAAAAATAAATAAACGACATAATAATAATAATTTTTTCTAAGAAATATTTAAAAATGTATTTTATAAGATAAAAAATCCAATAAACGACATAATAATAATAATTTTATTCATAAGTTCACATACAAATCACTAGAAATTACATCATTACAAACTTACATATTAATTAGCAAGAAAATGTTAAACTATTATACTATACTAATCTAAAATAAATCTAGTGTATAACTTATATAGATTGGTTAAGGGTCTAATTCAATACAATAGCGACCTGCCTGATGTAGGTTTATTCAAACCTGTGTTTCAGGCCATCACTTAACAACGCTGCGTGCTTTAGTGGACAATTTATTGTCAGTGTGTTGTGGTTATCTCGTGAATATTTTCTCGTGTCGAGAATTGCGGTAACAGTAATCGCAATAGCGATAATAGTGGCCTTCACATTCATAAGGTGAAGGAAATGGTTCCTTCAGAAACAGTATTGATAAGGATTGTAAATAAATAGTAACAGATTACTTAATCAACTTCAGTGAATGGTCACTGAAGTTGATTAAGTAATCTGTTACTATTTATTTACAATCCTTATCAATACTGTTTCTTAATGTAACTCAAACTCAAAGCATTTATTTCCAATAAACCAGTTACAGGCACTTTTGAATTGTCAAGGGGTCGGTCAGTCAGAAAGATGAAGCTAGTTGCCCATTCCAAGGCTTAGTAGGTACCTATAGAGAAGAACGGGCAATAAACTACACGGACACTCTTTTAAATCTACACAATAAGGTCACAAAATAATGTTTACATCATTCATTTTAAAATTATACATGAGAGAACGACGCAAAACGTAAAAGCTTCCATATTAAAAAGTTTACAAAAAAAAAAACAATTCAAAAATTGAAATAAGCCGTTATTTCATGTTACTTATCGTCACGAGTGATACCCCAACAGACGTAATAAATCTGTCACCATCATCATTTCAGCCGAAAGACGTCCACTGCTGGACATGCAAGGCCTCCGGGACCAAGCTCCCGCTACTTCGACCGGTTCTGTGCATCCCGCATCCAGCGGTTACAATAAATCTTTATTTGTTACTATTTCCTTTACCTTTTCATATAAATATACATATAAATTATATTTTTGAATAAGTATTAGATTATAAAAAATTAAAAATAATAATACAATATTTATTTGTATTCATCTTTATTACGTTTTAGCACTCAACATTTCTATTAAGTACTCTTTAGCCTGTAACAGTCCGAGTCAAGTAATGCCCTGACTCGGACTGTTGCAGGCTCATTATAAAATAACCTCGAATACCAGTTCTATTTCAAAACCTACATCTGATATATCACGTTCATGGTTGTAAACATATTTACTTTCATTATGTTTATTAACTAGCACATAGAGTAAAGGCTACATACTGGTGCGACTTGTCGCGCGACGCGACGAGACACAAAGACACCGCGTGTAGCGCTACAAGCGGTGCCTTTGTGTCGCGACGCGCCAGTATGTAGGAGCCTTTAATGTGTGACTTATCAATCCATATATTTACATAATTCATTCAGTGGGTCTAAGACGAACGCGCGGAGTAGGAACGTAATGTAAACTTAGACGATTTTAACATTGAAAATACTCGTTTCGCACATAATATTTACTTAGATTTAACACTTTATTCTTATCTATAGAAGATACTAACTGTGCTTGTCGCAAAAAAAAAAATTACAACGAAATGCTATAATGATAATTGTATTTTAGATTCAGAAATCGTTCGAATTTATGTAACATCAACATCACGCGTTCGTGTTAGGGCCTCAGCTTGACATTTACGCTAATCTCTCTCATCTCTCATCATTTCCAGTGATATTAAAATAAATAACCTTCAGCTAATAGATATCCCCGTAATATTCACGCTTAGCAAATTAATGCAATGCCGATGCTACTGTAAATATTCTTGATAAACTAGCTCTGCATGACACTCGATCTGGCAAACTTCCGTTCATGATTGCATTAAAAGCAAGGATAAAAAAAAAGATTATCTAACCGTAACATGTTATTATCAATGATGTTTGATTAGTATGAGTCGCCTAGCCAAACTCATCGAAATTAAACATTAGGTATGCGTCATTCCGCAAACATTATAAATGAGCGATCGAGCTGGTAGAGCCAGCGCAGCCTTGCACGGTGTAACGGATAATCAGTCTCTACAGATTCACCGATCGACCAAGTGACCAACATCACATTCGTTTCTTTTGCATTACCTGAGTAGCTCTCAAAGTGAATGGTTGTGTCTTGTGTCGTGTGACTTTTTCAAACGTGAATTAAAAATGAAATCACTAGAGTTCTTGTTTTGCGCAGCATTTTTGCTGGTGTTCATCAATGCCTCTAGCAATAAAACGGACGAAACGAAATATTTCTCCCATGTTAAATGTGCTGAATTGTTCGGAAAATGTATATCGACAGTTTCTGAAAAATCTAACGTAGTAAGGGAACCAATGCAGTTGAATCGAGCGAAGAGAAGTTTTATGAACAGTGGCAATTGTGCGCAGGGGCAAGTTTGGTACCTATACAAGTGCTTCGATTGTAAGGAGTAAGTACCTAAATTGTTCATTTTTACATTATCAAAATCTCAGCTAAATAAAATTACTGCTAAATCCTCAGCTAAAATCTCAGTATACATTATAGGAGAGTGGTTTTTGGGAGACGCTAACAAGCTTACCTTAGTAATTTACGAGTGTGAACATATCAATAATCCATTGGTAAATTACATAGTTCCACGTAAAAATAACCAGGTTCTTCCCCACAGAACCGGTATAGAAGTATATGTATAGGTTATTGGTGTAATAAACTGAGGTTACAATTTTATTGACCAATTTAATTAGTGATGCCTCTCGTTTGGCATGTCAATGACAAATATCTTTGTACTTGTCTATAAATAGGAACTTATGCAAAGGCAACACATTTGTTTGTTACATGATTGTTATTGGGAATTTCCTTATCAGTATTGTGCATAAGATGAATACTGTGACAATTCTAACCCTTTTTCTACTTTATCTATAAAATATTATATTATTAGAAAAATGTTCCTATTTACATACACACATTATATTTATTTTTATAAATACTACAAACCGAATAGTTTTTTTTGTTTATGAGTAACCGTTTTCAAGAAAGAACAAATACAAAAAATCGTTAAAAGGACACAATATTTCAGTCATAACCTAACCGTGCCGGGGTGCAGGTGTAGGGTGGCCTTAGATGTTCCAAGGTTAACGAGCTCGCTTCGCTCGCTCTGGGACCTCTAAGGGGAATAGGGAGATAACAATACTAAAATTTATTGCACGCAACCAATATATTATATTGGTTGCGTGCCATAAATTTTAGTATTTCTGCCTAATACAAAACCAAATCAGAAAATAAAAGAAAAATAGAAATGGTTTATCGATGAAACAAACACTCATTCAATCGTTATGTGACCAAATAAATCAATTGTCAAACGAGTAAGTACTCTAAAAAAACATTTGTGAATGATTTTTTGGAGAACCAATCAGTTTGGCTAATGACTAATTCGGTGAAATCTGATTGCGTTGCATCATGTGTCCAAAATTCGAAGACATGTGACATCTACCAATCCGCACTGGGCGCGCGTGGTAGATTACGGCCCACTCCCTCTCACAGAGAGGTGGCCTGTGTCCCAGCAGTGGGAACCTTATAGGCTTATTATGTAACGTTGCTTCGGCAGTCACTAGAAGGTACCTACTTCGGCAAACCTTTATTTTATTTTATTTATTTGGGAAAATAAACGGTTACACATTAAAGTATTACACAAAATTTGAGCTACAAAGTGAGTAAATGTTTAACCCACGACATTTTCCACATATTATAAAGACAAATTATAAAATTAATGCGATGTGCGCTTACATTTAGATTGGTACAATTAAATTACATTATGTGTTAATGATAAAACTAAACATTAAACAGGCATGCAAATAAAAAAGAAAAACAAGAAATTATGAAGATACATTCTAAGACTCAAAAATATTACGGAGCAATATCCAAAATAGTTCCATGAACAAGGCCTCTAAATTGATTAGCTGGAAAAGCGAATATGTCAACATTTTGGAAGACATTATTGTATTGACCAGTAAGACGACGTAGGGGTGCTCGTAAGCCTGCGTTTGTACGACTAGAAGATACTGCAAATAGAGGTCGTGCGCGCACCCCTCGGCTTATGGTTGTTCTAGGTACTACGTAGCTAATCTTATTAGTGATATCCATACAATCACTTGCGTTATTACATACCTATATAAAAAAGAAACATTGTCTCTAAAATAATACGTCTGGCCTTAAGTTTATGTAGCTTATACCTATTCAGAAGATCACTATAAGATGCATAAGTGCGAAAACAACGGAAATGCATAGCTTTCAAAAACTTACTTTGAACTTTTTCAATCGCATCTGAGTATTTACTATAGAAGGGATTCCATACCGCAACAGCGTACTCTAACTGGGACCTGATTAACGATTTGTAAAGATATAAATATGTATATGGGCGGATAAATTCTGTGGCTGATCTCATTACAAAACCATACATACGGAAGGCATTGTTTATAATTTTATCAATATGAACGTCACGATGTAATTTATCATCCAATAGAACTCCAAGATCGCGCACTAGTGTTTCTCTAGTTAAAATTACATTATTTAAAGTATAAGGATGCGTGATAATATTTTGTTTTTAGTAAAACTAATACAGCAATATTTAGATAAGCTCAGTTGTAATTTATTATTTGAACAGTATGCAGAGAGCCTGTCCAAGTCTTCCTGTAAGAGTAGACAATCGTGCAAATTTTTAACAGGCTTATAAATTTTGAGATCATCTGCGTATAGTAATAATTTTGAATTTTGAAAACATGTATTGATGTCATTAATAAATATGATGTATAAAACATATCACTGTAATAAAATTGGATATACAATACATCGGTCAAGCTACGGGCACGTTTTCTAAATTGGTTATCAGTATCACACTACCGGATGATTTGTCACAGATACATATTACACGCGTTCTTGAATAATTTTCTTGTTACAAAACTCATTAGGTGCGAGAAGGTCATAACATTATAATCCACCTGCTCTTTACTGTCGAATAAGTTAGTTAAGGCGCAGATAATGTCGCCGGTACACCCGATACCGGAGGAGACGTCGTCGGGTCCCTGACGAAGAAGCCGCGCTGTATGAGGTGTACCGCGCGGCGAAGCAGGCCTTGTGGCTGGCCATCGGCGAAGCGAGGACGCGAGCCAGGGGGGAGATGTTGGAGACTCTAGACGGAGATCCGTGGGGGCGCCCTTATCGTGTGGTTCGAGGGAAACTTCGAGCCGCGGCGCCTCCACTCACAGAGAGTCTCCAACCTGAGCTGCTGGAGGAGGTCGTCGCAGCCCTCTTCCCGGCAAGAGCGGAGCATACTCCGCCGCCGATGGCTTTGCCCACAGCCGCAGAGTCTGCAGAAGAAGAGAACGCCATCAGCGTCCCAGAGGTGACACAAACAGAGATGGGGGCAGCCGTGACGCGGCTCCGAGCCAAGAACGTGGCTCCGGGGCCCGACGGGATCCACGGCCAAGCGCTTGCCCTCGCTCTGAAGGAGCTAGAGCCCCACTTGAGAGGACTCTACACAGCGTGCCTTGAGCAGGGCCAGTTTCCTACTTTGTGGAAATCTGGTCGTCTGGTCCTGCTCAGGAAGGCGGGGCGCCCTGCGGACTCACCGTCCGGGTACAGGCCCATAGTGTTGCTAGACGAGGTGGGTAAGATGTTTGAGCGGATAATCGCTGCCCGCCTCGTCGGCCACTTGTGCGGAGAGGGGCCTGACCTGGCCGAGAGCCAGTTCGGCTTTCGGCACGGGCGCTCCACCATCCACGCGATTTCGCGGGTGAGAGTCCTGGCGGAGGAAGCGGTGTCCCGGGGCGGGGTGATGTTGGCGGTGTCCTTGGACATCTCCAACGCCTTCAACACCCTGCCCTGGAGCTGTATTCGGGAGGCACTGCGTTACCATCGGGTGCCTTCCTACCTCCGCCGCATCGTCGGGGCTTATTTGGCGGAGAGGTGTGTCACCTACACGGGACGTGATGGCGGAAACCAGCGCCGCATGTCGTGCGGTGTTCCACAGGGCTCGGTCGTAGGACCGCTCCTGTGGAACATCGGGTACGACTGGGTGCTGCGGGGCGAGCTCCAGCCGGGCGTGGACCTGACGTGTTATGCGGACGACACACTGGTCACGGCCCGGGGGAGCTCGTACCGGGAGGCAGCGTTGCTAGCGACGGCTGCGGTCTCACAGGTGGTGAGTCGCATACGTCGCCTAGGGCTGGAGGTTGCCCTCAACAAGTCGGAGGCCTTGATCTTTCATGGCCCCCGGCGGGCGCCGCCGCCGGGATCACACATCGTGGTCGGGGGGGCTCAAATCGCTGTCGAGTCCACCATGAAGTACCTAGGATTGGTGCTCGACAGCCGGTGGGATTTTGGCCCCCATTTCCGGCGGCTGGCGCCCAAGTTGTTGGGCGCGGCTGGGGCGTTGTCAACGCTGCTTCCCAATCTGGGGGGCCCGAGCGCCGCCTGTAGGCGGCTCTACGTGGGGATCGTGCGATCGATGGCCCTTTACGGGGCCCCGATCTGGGCGGCTGACCTGACGGCCGGAAGCATCGCAGTCCTGCGGAAGCCGCAGAGAGCGATGGCCGTCAGAGTCATCAGGGGATATCGCACGATCTCCTTCGAGGCGGCTTGCGTACTGGCCGGATCCCCGCCCTGGGACCTCGAGGCGAAAGTACTCGCGTCGCTGTACCAGTGGCGCGAGGAAGCGAGGGCGCGGGGCGAGTGGCTTATGCAGCGACATATGGAGCTGCGTCGGTCACAGCTCCGCGCAGCCCTGGTGGCGGAATGGCGGGACAGGCTTACACGCCCTACCGCCGGCCTCGCCACCATCGAGGCGGTCCGGCCAGTGCTCGAGCCCTGGCTCGGGAGGAGGCACGGCTCCCTGTCGTTTCGGGTGACGCAGGTGCTCTCGGGGCATGGTTGCTTCGGGAAGTACCTGTGCCGCATAAACAGGGAGCCGGACGCCCGGTGTCACCACTGCATCGACTGTCGGGAGGATACGGCGCGGCATACGCTGGCAGAGTGTGCCGCTTGGGAGGAGCCGCGCCGTGCCCTCATCTCAGGAGTGGGCAGTGACCTGTCGCTGCCGGCCGTGGTCGAGGCGATGGTCGGCAGCGAGGAGTCCTGGGACGCGGTGGTATCCTTCTGCGAAACAGTCGTGTCGCAGAAGGAGGCTGCGGAACGGGAGCGGGAGATCTCTTCCGCTCACCCGGCCCGCAGCAGGTGCACCGGGCGTCGGCAGAGGGCAGACAACGCCCTCTTCCGGCCCCCCTAAATGGGTCCAGGGACGGCGGACTTGGGGACGTCCGCCGCCCCCCATCACACTGGACCCGAGGTGGCGGCGCGTAGTGTTCCACGCGCGCCCCTTTCAGACGTCGCGGGGGGGGTTTAAACACCTCACCCCCCCCAGACTTGAGGTGGCCCGCAGAGGCGGGCCGGCACTAGCTGGGGATCGTGGAAGTCGCATTAGATCCCATGATCCCCGGTGCAAGTGTGGGACGGGAACACCGGGGTGGTTTTTAGTCAGTAAGAGTCTGACAGACCCCTCTGCCTACCCCAGGGCGGAGGACATCCATGAGGATTTTCAACCCCGGCAACAAAAAAAAAAAAAAAAAGGCGCAGATAATGTGATGTTAGTGACTTTTAAATCCTTTATTACACCTTGATGTAATGCAAAAAATATATGTTAAACTAGAGCGCATACACATCAATTCTATACGTGAATATAAAGTACTAGATGCGCCCCGCAGTTACACCCGCATAAGTTTTGACCCCGTGGGTATATCGGGATAAAAAGTATTCTATGTGTTATTCCTGGTTATAAACTATCTGTGTGCTGAATTTCATCAAAATCCGTTCAGTACTTTTTTGCGTGAAAGAGTAACAAACGTCCATCCATCCTTACAAACTTTTGCATTTATAATATTAAGTAGGATTGTGGTAAATACTTTGAAAAAATAAATTCAGGAAATAATCTCTACCCGAAAAACGATATTACTTTCAAACTCCCTAAGATATTTCCATGTTTTTTTTTTGTATGAACAGACTATTTTATTATCTATAATTCTATCTGTGATTTTTTTCAAATATTATTTTATACGTTACTTAAAATTCCGGAAAATGAACGGCCACGCGGCGTGAGCGAGAAGCACATTTGTATGGTCAAGGTCCACGGCGATTACCCGACCCTTAACTTGAGGTTACATATTTGCCCCAGAAACACAACACCCCACGGTGTTGTCGAAAAAGGATTAAGAACTCATAATTATAGAATTATATGATGTTCTTATGGCCGGCTCAACACTTTCACCGAGGCACACCCAAATAGACAGGCGCAGTGCGAGTGTAGATCAGTAGGTTGTCTGTGTTCGTCGCTCGCTCTCCGTCCCAGGTCGGTTTTTACGTATGAAGGCTCGTCTATGCTATGTCCTGTTTTTTGAACTTTATATATTAGTAGACAACCGAAAATGCGGCCGACTTTTATCGATTGTTGAACTTCGATATTGAACAGAAATGGTTACATTTAGAGTAACCTGTAGATTATTATGACTCTACCGCTTAGCTTGTATTAGCATGTGTTACTCAAAATGCGCCGTATGAGCCGAAACACAAGGTAGATGCCGTACACCGTTGAGGAGTTCTTCTTTCATCTCGGTAGTAAGTTCCCTTGGAATAATTTGCAATCTCCACGCATTTGGTTACTTCCGATAAAAACAAATGAGTGCTACACAATCTCAAAGAAAATGCAGTTGACAGATGTCGTTTATAAGCCGATTGAAACCTAAAAGTTGCTCTACTTAGCACTTAGCGAAAAAGTCCAACTAGCACTTGACTATTTTCATATTTTGCGTATCTGCTCAGGATGTGTAATCAGTGATTTATGTAAGAATCAGCTCGATTATCAAACTGGTACGAATGATATCTAATAAATAAAAAAACCGATCGCTGACTCAGTGACTGACTCTACCAATGTTCAAGTAAAATGGCTGAAATTCCAGACGGTAATGACATTATAATAATGTCATGTCTTCATATTATGCCGACGAAGATAACGAGTACTAAATGGCTCTTAGTTATTTCTTGCAGACGAAAAGCTTTGAAGTATATGCGATTCTATTTTCTATTTTCTATTCTTGATTCTATTTTTGACATTAATAAATATATAAACTATTAAGAATCAAGGTAATCGCGCGATTTTCAGTCAGTTTCTGTCGGAAAATACAGTTGACAGATGTCGTCTAGTGCCGACTTAAACTTGAAAGTTGCCATTTCCACGATACATTGCAAATATGTTACTACTAATTTCGTATCCACTCAGGGTGTGTATTCAGTGGTTCATTTAAGATTCAGCTCGATTATCAAACCAGTATGAATGATATCTAAATAATAAATAAAACGATCGCTAACTCAGTGACTCACTCTACCAATGGTCAGTAAAATGGCTGAAATACCCGACGGTAATGACATCATAATAATGTCAAGTCTTCATATTAAGCTGATGAAGGTAACGAGAGGTTAAATTTCATAAACTTTGCAAATTTCTCCTGAGAAGAAGGCCTTCATTTCTATCACGAAGCAGCATCGTCATGTAGTTTGAACACCAAGGGTGTCAGGTAAATGACGTTCATCTGAGACTCAACAAAATCAATCAAATCAAAATCAAAAGTCATTTATTCAAACTAGGCTGAAAATCAGCACTTTTCGAACGTCAAAGTTACATAAGACAGTCCCCCAAAAATGCCCGCCCTTCACAACGTCTTTGGACGACCAGCACATGTACAGTGTAATGACACGTAGCTGAGTGGACGTGATGCACAAGGTCACATCAGTAGGGTCATCTGAAGTCTAGAAAATGAAACAAGTGGTTAATTCCCAAATTAGTGCTACAGACAAACTTAAAAAAAAAATAAAAAACAGGTGACAGATGTCGTCTATTGCCAATTGAAACCTGAAAGTTGCACTACTTAGCACTCAACGAGAAAATCTTACTTGCACTTATTTTATATTTTTCCACGAAACCCGGCTGAATCTAAATCTGAATCACTGTCTACAAAATTGATAGTAGAATATTACAAATATTTTATTATCAATTTTGTATCTGCTCACATTGTGTAGTCAGTGATTCAGTTTTAGATTCAGCCGGGTTAACAAACATGAAAGATATATAAATAAATTAAAAAAAATCGGTGTTCAAGTCAAATGGCTGAAATTCTGGACGGTAATGACATCATAGTAATGTCTTGTCATTATATGCTAATCAAAGGAAAGATCTTTAGGCGCTAGAATGACGTTGACAGGGAGGAGCTGTGGATAAAGATTTGCGAAAGTACTTTGTGAAATGTATGGAAAAAAATCGGCCAAATGCGTGTACCACGCATAGTGAAGAGTTTCGTATTTGGGATAAATGTATCCCAAGAACAAACTTAACTTTGTAATTGAAAACTGTAAATCGTCGATGTAGTGCGAGAAGTCACCAAGTGAGTTAATGATGTCAATGTTTTTAAACCCATCTTATGGAAAGGCAAAAGAGCATATTTTTTTTGTATTTTATCTAATATTATGAATGTCAGAAGTACTTAAATACTTGTTAAGACAAAAAATCTGTTTATGAAAAATAACTAACGTTACTTGAGTAATTTATGAATATTTTTTCTAACGTTTTCTTGATAATTGGGGCTGCACTGCTTATGTAATGTTACTTAGTTACTTTTCGCATACAGTATATTCCACGAGAACCACTGATAATGTCTCTTAGGTATTTCTTGCAGACAAAAGCTTCACATAAAATGAAATTAATTAATGTCCGATAGAAGTCACCAAACACACTTAGTTACTTTTTGCATACAATATAATTCGAGGCGACCCACTAAATGGCTCTTAGTAATTTCTTGCAGACGAAAAGCTTTGAATGAAATGAGATTCTGTTTTCCGATAAAAGTCACCAACAGATCTTAGGTCATTTATGAATCAAGGTAATCGCGCGTTTTTCGGGTAGTTTCGCTCAGAAAATACAGTTGACAGATGTCGTCTATTGCCGACTGAAACTAGAAAGTTGGTATTTCTTAGCACTCAGCGAAAAAGTTCAACTAGCACTTGACTATTTTACTACTAATTTCGTATCTACACTGGATGTGTAGTCAGTGGTTCATTTAAGATTCACCTGGATTATCAAACCAGTATGAATTATATCTAATAAATAAACAATCGATCGCTAAATTTGTGACGGACTCTACCAATAATCAAGTAAAATGGCTAAAATTCCAGACAGTAATGACATCGTAATAATATAACGTCTTCATATTATGCCGACGAAGGTAATGATAATTTAAAGTACGTCATCTTTGCTAATTTTAACTGAGAAAAAGGCACTCATTTCTATCACGAAGCAGCATCATCATATACCTAGTTTGTTTTCACATGTGCAGTGCAATGACACGCAGCAGAGTGGAGATGAGATACGCGGTCACATCAGGAAGGTCATCTGAAATAGTACAGAAAGAAATCATTAAAACGTGGGCCAACGAAATAATGCTCTATTTATCCTAGTTTACGTAAAAAGAAATTGGTTTATTGGGGATAGTATATACATATATATATATAAGTCAACTAACTTCATTATAGAAAATTGTAAGATTTTAAAATAAGCAATGACACGTGTCTCCGTTGACATCAAAAACTACGATGTCGATGTCTCCAGAATTCCAAAATTTTGTTGTGGTTTGGCGACGTCACGCGATGGCTTTAGGGACACGTGTCATATAGTTTGAATAACATAGGTTTCAGGTAAATGACGTTCACCTGAGACTTAAGATCGTCTCGCGACGACCAGCACATATGCAGTGCAATGACACGCAGCAGAGCGTAGGTGACATAAAGGTTAAATCAGGTACCTAGATCATCGGAAATAGTACAGAAAAGGGATTATTAGTTAGGAGTAAAATTAAGTCAACTCATCATTTATGTAACAAATGATATAATATTTCTGGTCATTGATTACACGAATCCGATGCTCGAAATTGTCATTTGTAACTTTAATGGTTTTTGTGAAAACAGTAACTTGCAGGCACTATAAACTCTATCGTTAGGTAGGTAGGTATGTCGGGAATCCCGGGCGAATTTCCGGCCACAGTAGGCGCGGGCTTGCGGACGGTGAGCAATGGGTAGCTCACCGTCCGTTAAGGACCAGGCCCGGGTCGACGGCGCGTTGTATTCCACGCGCGCCTCAAAGAGTTGTCATCAGCACAAGCGTAGGGGTCCACTAGGGCCGATGCCTGCCGGGGTCGCGGGAAGGTACCAAAGGGTTACCGAGGCTCCTGGCAACATAGGAAACGGAAGGAATCCGGGTGGATTTTAGTCAGTAAGAGTCTGACACACCCTCTCGCTCCGCCCAGAGCGGGAGAAGTTATTTGAGGATTTCCCACCCAAAAAAAAAAAGGTAGGTAGGTAGGTTATTAGATTTGATTTGATTTCTACGTAATGAATTTGCAATGAATATCGATACAGTTTTTATCGAATGGGTGTATGTTTTTCCCAAGCTTCATGCAAGTGATGGACCAACTACTTACATTGATATCAATTAGGGCGAAAATACGTTGACCAATGAGGATACCGCGCAAAATAAAATATTAGATTTTAACTATAGGTAGTGGTGCCGATTCCCTTGTTCACAAACTAAACTAAATTTAAGTTCAGTGCATCTTTTTCTTTCTATTTCATTAAGAAAAGGACAAAAGATAATTTTTAGTTTAGTTCTGTCAAATAAATCAGCGCCTGTCACTACTCCATACAAGTTTAGACGTGATTAAAAACTTGCCTACTAAAATTACGTCAATTTACGTCAAGCGCTGATGAATTTGACAGGACTAAACTAAAATATATCTTCTGTCCTTTTCTTAATGAAATAGAAAGAAAAAGATGCACTGAACTTAAATTTAGTTTAGTTTGTGAACAAGGGAATCGGCGCCACTGTCGATTTACGATTGTGCGACTGTGCTTTGTATTTTAAAATGCTAAATTTGAAGTAGGTATTACTTTTCAAATGCCAAAGTATAGATTATAAAGTTCACAAAAAAATGTCAAAAATGCACAACATTTTATTTTTCAAAGCCCGCCGGACGGCGCGGCCGCGCCTTTTCGCGCGCCATTTTCAGTGAAGTTAAGGCTTGTGCATACTAGCGCGATATCGCGGGCACGATAGGCAGCAATATGCCTGTTCGCTTGCGATATCGTCCCAGTCTGTACGAGTCTTCACTCGGTTTTCACGCTCGTACACTTTCGAGTTTACACTTTTTGTTAAGTTTTAAACCTTTTTGAAATGCAGTACAATATTAGAACTTAGTGTAAACTGGTAACAGTTATTCTGTTAAGGTATGGATAAGTTACAATCATCATTATAAAATAAAACTATGTAAAAATTATAGTAGAAAACCATAATAGTTTTATTTATATATATTTATATAATATATCCGATCGTGAGCGATGAACTCTTTTCGGTCGTCTGGAGACACACTTTGTAAATGCAAATTCCTGGGATCACCCAGGATTTTGAATTCACAAAGTGTGTCTCATTAACCTAAGTTATAAATAAAAGTAACCTAAGTTACTCTTATTTACATCAGCTATCTGCCAGTGAGAGTTCCGTCAAAATCGGTGCAGCTATTTCAGAGATTAGCCGAAACAAACAGATGCATTTAGTAAAAAGCGGTTATTATAATATTACAAACAGACACTCCAATTTCATTTATCTGTATGTATTTATAGATGTATATGTCGGAAATACGTTAGTCACTCGTTTGACTAATCGGGACGCCAGCGCCACCAAGCAGCGCTTGACAGAGTCTAAAACATAACGCTCGACCCGAGTTAAGGCCAGTTTGTCGGAGGCGTCCGTATAGTTGTGTCGTGTACCTACAGTGTATGAATAGCCAGTGTGATTATTTGATCGTAAATCAGGGCTGCCAGGTGTAAAAAACTTGTGATTTTTTTTGCGATTTCTGACTAGGAAATGAGACTACAACTTACTTTCTAGAGTTCCGTACTTACCTCTAAAGGGAAAACGTAAATATGATAGGATCGCTTAAATAAGTAGGTACGGTCCCTTAGAGCTCTTAAAAATCAAGCTTCTAAGTTAACACAATACGTATTTTGATACTCGCAAATATATAAAAACCTACAGGGTACTTCCCTTTGATCTAGAATCATGAAATTTAGCAAGTCATTAATTTGTAGTTTCACATTTTTTTTGTGATTACAAACTTACATTTGCAGTTGGAAATATTGACTGTGACGTATATTGATGTACGGGAGAACAGTTTTTTCAACTACAATGTTAAGTTAGTTCTGGGGATAAATTCATCCCAATTACGGAAACCATCATTGTGCGTCCGACAAGCACTTGGCCGGTTTTTTATGGTAATAGTCTGGGCGCTACAAAAGTCAGAAATCGCAAAAAGCTTTTCCCTCAAAATTAAAATCATTTATTTGCATAAAATGTGGTGGGAACAAAAAAAGTTAGATATAAAATTCAGTGCAAAGGCATATTCCGCCATGCATTGATGGCATGTGAATATTAAATGGATTTTAGTTAGTTAAACAGTAACATACAATTATATACAAATTGATAAAACAAAATAGGTTTAATTCAAGTTTTTCATCATGAGTGTAGTTTTAATAGTTTTCGAGGGTGCTAAAGCCGATAATGAGGTCAAAATATAAAGCCAAAGTGGCGGCTATAGGAGGCGGGAGGGTTGAGGGAAAGGCAAATTTCGCGCCCTCTCGCCCCTAGCCGCAGCAGGAAACGCCTTGGGCGTCTGAAATCCCAAGCGGATTTCCGACCAGCGCAGGCGTCGGCTTGCGGATGGTCAGCAATAGGTAGCTCGCCGTCCGGTAAGAACCAGACCTGGGTCGAAGGCGCGTTGTGTTCCACGCGCGCTCAAAGAGACAGTCACAGTCAGCACAAGTGTAGGGGTCCACTAGGTCTGATGCCTGCCGGGGCCGCGGGAAACTCCGAAAGGGTTACCGAGGCCCCTGGCAACACAGGCAACAGAAGGAACACGCGTGGGTTTTAGTCAGTAAGAGGAGTCTGACACCCGCTCCACCCATAGCGGAGAAGTTATTTCCCACCCAAAAAAAAGACAAACAGACATAAAGACAAAATCTTAAAGCTATAGTTTCGGCATTAGAATCGATCCTAAACCTTGTAGCAATCATTTTTTCTTTTTTTTATATATTCGATGAACAGTTTTGACTTCGCTACGATTTTGTTATATTATGTATTATACGTTCAAAAACAGACGATTCTGTCGAATAAAGAAATTGTATCGATCGCGTAATAAAGCCGAGTGGTCTGTTTCTCTAGGAATCTATAAAATTGTCAAGTAATTAAGTGTTTAATTTGTAACTAACATACATTTCGTCTTCTCCAGGTACACGGATCTGACTGGTAATGATTGCTAACAACAAGAAGAGCTTCGGCGACAGCGGTATTTGATCGGCAACACTACATTAAGACTGCGACATCTCTAGTCTCTCCAAAGGACAACTTCAAAATAACAAATGCACTTCATCTTAATATCCTTTAACCTGGGTAACAAATATCGTTAGTGTGCAAGAACACCGTGCTGCCAATAATAACAGATTCTACTCTAATGAATCTGAAATGCATAAACTTGAACATTTAGAAGACATCAACTTCGCTAAAGAAGGTGTAATACCAATCTACTCCATTAAACAGCTCCTTGTTACTGAAGATTCCGGGGCTGTTGGAACGTCAATAGACGAGATGATGAAGACTTGTCAGATCTGGTGCGAGTCTGGCGTTAAATCCCCTGGAGAATTCCAGACGCACGCCGCCAGCATGGATAAACTCAGCAAGAGTGAGAAATAATTATGTACAAATACTTGTTTGACTTGCTTACTGTTGTTCCGAGCCAAGTATTTGTGCATGTACACACATACATAATCAGCCTACAAAGTTCCCACTGCTGAGACACAGGCCTCCTCTCTGTGAGAGGGAGTGGGCCGTAATCCACCACGCGGGCCCAGTGCTGGTTCTACCAACCCGCACTGGGCCCGCGTGTCACATGTTTTCGAATTTTTGGTTCTAGGACATGCCGGTTTCCTCACGATGTTTTCCTTAACCGTTTTGAGAGCAGTGGTGATGAAATAATTTACACAAAGTAAAGCGCCTGTCCGGGTTCGAACCTACGACCTACAACTCGTAAGTCGCGGCCGTTACCGTTGGGCCACCACTGCTCTCTTTGTGCATGTGATGTAAGGTAAATGTATTATTGAATTTACTGATGCTGCCACGATGTAAAATGAATCCTTAAGTAGGTACTACTCCACCCATAAAACCAGGCAGCTGTCACTCTTGATAAGTCTCGAAGGAGTATTTGTATTTGGTATAACTTGTATGTAATCCCTACAGTATGGAATTGTCTAGATGTCTACAGTATGGATTCTTATGAACTTGCATTTAAATAAAATTGTCCATCGTCCATTAAAATGTTTCTCTCTCTCGCCTGTCTTGCCCTACTTATTTCTAAAATAAGTGTTAGCTGTGAGTAATTGTATTTAAAAAATAAAACATGTTTTGAATGTTGTATCGATCCGCCGCAAAATGGATAGTAAATTATTACAAAACAATTATTTATTATCCATATTGCGACTGATCGGCCTCCGTCCAGAGATTATTGAAAGAGAATTAAGATTTTTTTTTCGTAATTTATTTAATTTAAATATTTTATATTATTAAATTAACCTGCTCCGAATCGGTGTCGCGCGGAAGCCCCGCGACTGATTTGGAGTCAAACAATAGAAAATCAATTACGCCTCATTAGCTGTCCTTGACCAATTAAACAGCAGTTTAAATTTATCTTAATTCATCATCTGCCTAGCCTTTTCCCAACTACGTTGGGGTCGGCTTCCAGTCTAACCGCGCTGAATACCAGTATTTTACAAGGAGCGACTGCCTATCTGACCTCCACAACCCAGTTACTGGGTAATACGATACCCCTTGGTAAGACTGGTTGTAGTTTAACCGGATCGATTGACCCGTGCGGCTGTTATTACTTAGCCACAAGCCCCTCTATTTTATTTATTTTAATTATATTTTTTTAATCAAATGTAAAAGCCTTAATTTTCTATATTTTTTGACATAAAACTAACAACTTTTGACATTTGATTTGACTTGTATTTCCTTGATATTTGTATTGTACCTAAGTGTAGTCTGTAAGCCATAATTATTGTAACAACCATTCTGTATTCTTTTGGCATATGTACCATTTTAATTCTGAAACAATTTGTTTCATACTTTTGGACATAAGATAAGAGATAAGTTCAGTTCTGAGTACCTAATAAATAATTTTTGATGATCGTAATTATAATATTATAGTATTCACATTCAGTATTGTTATATTTATAGAATGGAGTTGTAGAAATAAAATGGCATAAGTTGTATCTTGCAGTTTTATTTTGTTTGTTCATCATTCTTACAATAAATGCAGCTAGTGTTCAACATGACAAGTCTGTATGCAGCATGAATGAGGTTGAGTGAGGCACACTGCAATTATGCTACAGTTGATAAGAGGGAACCTTTAAACAAGAGTAAGTAATTAACTGAAACCCAACAACACGAGAAAAACAACTTACCTACTAATAAGAACCCACCAAATCATCAGCACCACATTTTCTAAAGATATCATCAGTTCAGTAGTTCAGCCTATACGACAGGAGAGAACTAACTCGCACACTGTACATAGTCTGTGAGAATCATCAATCCCTTCCTGGCTCTGTCGTGTTATGTACCTAAATAAGACATGCAACACGCAATCGCCCCATATTGCAATTCGGGTCTTTTTCACCAAGCATTTAAAGTTATAAATAAATAAAGATGAATAAAATATATTTGTTGAATGATGACTTCATGCTATCGCTCTGCTTTTGATACGTAGGTACAGTAGGCTGCACGTCTGACGTAACAACACCAGTGGCCTTTCATTCTATTGAAATTCCGTACAACGCTAGACCAGCATCCTAATTGCGAAATCTTTCAAAATCTGAATCTGCTCAACAACGGAGTGAATGTTATCGAACTGTCAACACGAAAGCCATTGCTGCTGTGTGCTACGCAAGTACCACGTACAGCAAACTGTACGTGGTACTTGCGTAGCACACAGTAAGAAACAGAAAATATGTAAGCAATGAAAATACAGTTAGAAACAGAAAATCTAGAGCTGTTACAGCGAATTTTGTTCTTATTAATTAGAATGCTGTCGGTACGCACGACGACATAATATCAAGATATACATTTCCTATTTAAGTTGACCTCTTAAATTACGGAAATATAAGAGGTCTGCAATGCGAGGTTAGTTTATACATATTGGAAATGTATAGCTTGATGTGTCGTGTGTAGTAAGTAGGTTCATGACATTTTCGTATAACATGACGTGTCAATAAGAGAATCGCTTAATCAGATAAAACAACAGCAGTATCGATGAACAGATCACGATGAAACGATAGTTTTCGATCTTTGATTAGTTAGCTCACCCTGACCTACACAGAGTTATGAGGAAACGCGGGCGCAATGTTCACGATAACACGTTATCAACAGCGTTATTCATACAACTACCGACATCAAGTTGAGTATTATATGTATATACCTAGTGTGAATGACGTAGTTTTCGTGACGACAATTATTACAAGAGCTTTAGGTGGTCTTTTGCAACCAGATTAAGTATTAATTTAATTGCTTAACGAGGTTATGATTACGATGGACAACGACCAAGTTATGTAATTGGAGTATATATCAAGTGTCATAATTAATGCCTGGTTCCAGTAATCGGGTGTAAATATAGCAGACCGAGTTCAAGTCATTCAGATAGCACTCTCCAAAGCCTCCTTATCGCCCGCATACTGTACCCACTTGAGTTAAGAGTTTTTCTATACAGGGTGACTTTTAATTTGACGTATTCCTTCCAGGTCGTGATAGTATGACCCATTTGCAACATTTAAGTACCCCATAAAGCTTAGACGAAATACAAGTCAACCTGTATGTGTCATAATAATGAATGCTGAGGAAGGTTGCGGCGTTCCGATGGATACAGGCAACGCGGGACCGGTTACGCAATGAATGCTGTTCAAAGTTTAATAATATATGTAGACACAAGTATAAAATAGGTATACAGCGGCCATTCAAACCATTTCTAGATTTATAATTGACTAAACTAACACAAGGGTATGTTTCGTCAATAACATGTCGTGTATATAACATGACTATATCATACATGTACCTACTGATGTTATTTCACACATTGTTTAGTTAACTGTTTGGTTTACTTTTTGGCATGCTCGATAAGTTTTGTATACAATGGTGCCGATTCTCTTGTCACAAATTTCTCTAAACTAGACCAAAAATCACCAAAAGGAGATGTTCCAGAAATGTATGGAGCCTGGGCCAGCTCTATGTACACTATATGTAAATATCGCTATACAATATAGTTACCGTTTTCTAATGCTAATTTTCTATAAATTTACTTCGTTTTAAGGTAAATTGAAATTAACTCGGTCAAGGAGACCAACACAACATAAATATGGTGGATCAGGAATATACGAAATGTCATTTTGACAATGATATTTGATTGATGTGTATTTACAAAAACAACACATGAATTCCGAAAATAATTAGGTTCAAACTGGAATAAGTATAAGTAAAAGTCTGTTAGAATATAGAACGAGGAAAGAAAACATCAGATAGAAATAGCATTTGAACAAATAAGTATAATGCAAGCAAGAGTTAAATGAGACATACCTGAAACGGGTTCCCTACTTGATTTCGAAAGTTGATGATTCGATTTTTATTATATCGAACACGGTGTGTCGATAATTCAGTTGTACGATGTTTTATTCCATAGATGCTTTATTGGTGCGATGTAACGTTTGTGCGAAAATTTCTGTTACGAAAAACCCTACAACGATTATTCATTAGTTCGGTAATTTATTAGTTCGAAAGTATGTCGGTTCGAAACGCCTACTGTTGTCCGTGACATTTAATTAATAATCTTATGTTGCATTATAGACGTTAAGGAAATACATTAAATACCATACATATCTTCACGTCAAGTTTCCTAAATTGAGGAAGACAGGTAACAAATCCACCACGTTTTGCTTCCATACTGGGCAAGGATTAAAAAGAAACTTAGAATGCCCCAGTTGTTTTCTTTTCCGTGCTTTTTTTTTTGTGTTTGTGGTGGGAAATCATCAAATAACTTCTCCCGCTCTGGGCGGAGCGGGAGGGTGTGTCAGACTCTTACTGACTCAAACCCACCCGTATTCCTTCCGTTGCCTGTGTTACCAGGGGCCTCGATAACCCTTTAGTACCTTCCCGCGACCTCGTTCTTTTCCGTGCTGCATATCGAAATAGACTATTGAGGTATGGCAGTTTCGTCTTTTGAGGGTATCAGGCGATTGGCTAGCAACCGGTCACTGATATTGTCTATGTTATCTTTGGCCCATGCCACAGCTAAACGTGGTGGATTTGTTACCTCTCTACCTCAATTTAGGAAAGTTGACGTGAAGATATGTATGGTATTTAATTAATGTATTTCCTTAACGTCTATAATGCAACATAAGATTATTAATTAAATGTCACGGACAACAGTAGGCGTTTCGAACCGACATACTTTCGAGGTAATAAATTACCGAACTAATGAGCAATCGTTGTAGGGTTTTTCGTAACAGGAATTTTCGCACAAACGTTACATCGCACCAATAAAGCATCGATGGAATAAAACATCGTACAACTGAATTATCGACACACCGTGTTCGATATAATAAAAATCGAATCATCAACTTTCGAAATCAAGTAGGGAACCCCCTGAAACTGAACTTGTTATTGTAGAATACCACATACACGACGGAATCCAAATTACAGGCGAATCAAAAACCATATAACAAAGCCGGGGTCAACAGAGAAGCAATCAATCTATGTCCGTAGAAGTAAACTGAGTCGCAAAATAAAAACAATCACTTGAAACTCCGAAACACCCCTAATCCAAAACGCAGAGACACAGACTACAATATGTAAGCCAACTGCCAAAGTCAAAGAAAGACGTCACGTCACGAAACTTAAAACTGTCAGTCGTTAAACGTCATGACAAACACAACTGTCATAGCTGCCATAAAAATAGGGTTATCATATTAAAAATCTTCCCAAATAATTCTTTTTGTACGGCTGTAAATTATTTTTTTTTGTATTTTAATAAAAATTCCCTATTTTTTTCCTATTTATCTATGTAGTGTACATGGTGGTAGCCCAAAATCAAACATCTCCTTTCGTTTATTCCTGTCAAACGACGTTTCCCATTCTGAAATTAACTAAAGTGACGTAGATTAACTATACTATAGTTTGACAGCACTAATGTCATTTTAGTTACTTAATTTAGTGAAAATGGCAATTTTGCTATTCTGAATTTGACGTTTTTCATCTAAAATTTAATTTTCAAACTAAATCAGGCTATTTTTAATCGCGATTAAAAAGGTGTGTTATAAAATTAGTAGAATAAAATTAGTTGTCATGAATTAAAATTTACAACGCATATTTCTCTTAGATTTCTTGAAAGTTTGGATGCTTGTGGGTTTGGAAAATCTTAGATCAGTAAGGACGCGTATGTAATTGCAGCTGTTGTCCATGCGGCAAAGAAATAACAAAATTATTGTTATTAGAACACAATACGAAATTAATTCCTGAAAACTTAGAGGTATTTTTGTACTGAACATCTAATGACTTCATTATAATTTGGAAAACAAGTGGATAAATAATCCATTTCCAGATTCTGTGAAATAAGAAGCTATTTTTTTAACTATCAAGAAAGTTCAGTTATTATTAGAGTTCAACTATCAGTTGGAAACATTGCGAGACCGTTCCAACCCATTCCAAATGGCTGAAAAAAGATTTTTATACTTACTCCCTAGATTGGGACAGACTAATTCAAGATGTCCTTTATAGGGCTTTCCTACGGCGACGAGAATACCGGAGACTTTTTACTGAACGATAAACCGGATTTATAGAGAAAGCTCAATCCAGAGGAGGCTAAGTAGGTGCTCAGAAGGTTTGAATGGAATGAGTTTGTGTGCAAGTTCATCGGAGATAGTGATTAACCAATGTAATCCCATGTACCCATATTATGACGCCAGCTCAACAGAACAGTAGAACTAAAGAAAAGCCACGTTGTGGTAGTTACACACAAATAACAAGAGACATTTTTCTAGAAAACAATATATTTTTTAGATAATAAAGCTACATTTTTGTTATAAATTGATTAAGTTTTTATTTCCAATATTCTTTCTCCAAAGACATGGGTGCCAATCTTTTGTCATGCCACCCTCATTCCTCATCTTTTTCACATAGAATACTCTCCTCCCTCGCTGTCTGCGAGGTTGAATAGTATTGGTGCTTGGTGTGGCTTTCATAGCAGCAGTCATACTCGTACCTGTAAACAAGTATAGTTTTGTTATTAAAAGGCACTGAAACCCTGGTGCAAAAGCAATAGGAAGTATTATAAAATAGACATTAGTACCTACATATACTTCTAAATAGTATATTTGTGTTAACAAGCTTAAAGGACATGTAAATACATAACTATTATCAGCTACTGCTTTAACTTTATTTGGTCAGTTTACATTAAGTAAGACAGTTCTAGTAAGCAGATATAAAATCAGAGATTTCATGTTGGACAATTTCTTAAGTCACCTTTTTCTTACAATCTGTCACTATGTACATTCAGATACACACATGTCTATGGACATTCAGTATTTTTTTTTCTTGCTTGGTATGTGTCCTTTGACACATCCTAGTAATTATGAAACAACAAGCTGTTTGTCCGATGAAATCCTGTGGAATTTTGTGTATTAGCCTGTGTATTCCTTTTTTATCTATTAGGTGGTTAGCCAGGATATATGGGTGCCGAGTAATTCTTTCTTTATACGACTTGAAATAGCTTTTTATTTCTTCTTTACTGTCGGTATTTTTATATCATGGTGTAGAGCTTCATTTGGTACAAACAATGGGGCGTTTGTGATTGTTCTTAGAAGCAATCGCTGTATGATCTCTATGTTAGAGTGTGATGCTGTTCCCCATAGCTGAATGCCATAGGGATAAAGGCCCGATTATAGCTTTGTTTTATTTTCCAGGTCAAATTGTGACCAGTAGAACTTTCTTAGTGAAAATATGTTTTTTCCAAGACGTCTGTCGAGGTGTATACCAAGGTATTTCACATGGTCAGCTTGGGGCACTTGTATTCTATTTAATGGAGCTTATTATTTTCATTGCTACCATCGCAAACACATTGAAATAAACTTTTTTTATTATTAAAATTAAATTCGAATTTTCCAATGAACTTACTTTTGTTTGTCGAAGTCACGACAGATACTAAAATCATGGATTTATTCTGTTTTTTATTCGACTATTTTGAATATAATCTGTGCCGAAAGCATTTCGTCACCTCTATTTTGGCCTATGGTTTACTCAACTTACGATTGTCAAACTCGAATATATTTGTGTCAAAATTGTTTTTAATTTTAGTGAAACTTATTTGCAGAATAGCTTTTAGGATTCTCTTAACCAAAACTAAGAAATTTTAGTGATAGTTTAGTTAAGTTCGGTGAACAACAGAATCGGCACCAATTAGTCTTTACAACTTGTTTTTGATGTAAACGATAAAGGAAATTACATTAGATACCTACAATATAAAAAATACACGTTTTATACCTTGGTTTAAATGCGGCATGTCATTCAGTGAATCATTTGCTACTTAATACGCCGCACCAGAGGGAATCCAGCACACACACAAACACAAAACCTACTCAGGCTGATAGTAAAATATACACGTCGCAGACACTCGTAGATACTCATTGTAACGCTTCTGAGTAATAATAATCGACGTCATTGCTTTTACTTTTTCCAGGTTTATGATCGCATCATAAATTGTTCTAATAACTTCAAAGAGATTCTGGTTGTCAGGAACTTTGTGCTTGTAATATTTTTGTGTTTGTGTAGCCACCATAACGTTGATAACCTCATCACCATTTCAGGTGAAAGAGGTGCACTGCTGGACATAAGCCTTCCATAAGAATTTGCGCAATAATTACGTTGTTGAGCGGACAATTTTTAGGAATATAATTGTAGCAATGGGTTAGCAACATTCTTCAAAATCATTCAGATTTTGAAGGATTTTGCAATTAAGGTGCAGCTGGTCTAGCGTAGTACGGAGTTTCAATAGAATGAGGGGCCACTGGTGTTGTAACGTCAGGAGCCTGTCGGGGTCGCGGGAAGGTACCAAAAGGTTATCGAGGCCCCTGGCAACACAGGCAATGGAAGGAATACGGGTGGGTTTTAGTTAGTAAGAGTCTGACATACCCTCCCGCTCCGCCCAGAGCGGGAGAAGTTATTTGATGATTTCCCACCAAAAAAAAAAGACGTGCAGCCTACTGTACTTATCAGAAAAAGAGCGATAGCATGACGTCATCATTCAACAAGTTTATTATATTTATCTAATCTATACAAAATTATACTAAAATTGTAGTGAAGTCGAAACTAAGCTGCACTTTGAATACTTATTTTTTATGCGGTCTGATATCGATTGTAATGCCGAAAATATAGCTTTTAGAATTTTTGTGTTTGTCTGAATGTATTTTCCCGCATCATCTACCGGATATATTCTATTCAAGTTTTGCATAGATATTCCCTATAAGTCTGGTCAGTCTGTAGGCTACATTATCACGCTATTTGCTATAGGTGACGAGCAATATTGCATTATGTTTGTATTCCTCCATGGTTTACAGCAAATTGTAAAAAGACAAACCGTTTGGTTCGTTTTTTTACAAGCTGCTCAAACCGTTTGGCTAGAACATTGCAGATGGTTACAGATTTAACCTTTTAAATTAATAGTATCACGCTATATCTATAAAGGGAAAAGCAGTTTCAGATGGGGCAGTAAGGTTACCTTTCCCATGGTACGAATACTACACGAAATCGATGTTTGAGACTTTCCCAAAAGTTAACTTTTGGGACTATTGTGACCCACATACAAATGTTTTGTATATATTGATCCTTTTTCATAAGGGGATCAAAAACTATATTAGACCAACTGAAATCTCAGAAATCCCAAAAACTTTTCTCATACTAATGAATGAGATTTTTTTGCGATTTCTGACTGGGAAATGAGACTACAACATACTTTCTAGAGTTCCGTTTTCCCTTTTGAGGTATCAAAACGGAAAACGTAACTATGATAGGATCGCTTAAATAAGTAGGTATACGATCCCTTAGAGCTCTTAAAAATCAAGCTTCTAAGTTAACACAATACATATTTTGATACTCGCAAATAAATAAAAACCTACAGGGTACTTCCCTTTGATCTAGAATCATGAAATTTAGCAAGTCATTAATTTGTAGTTACACATTTTTTTTGTGATTACAAACTTACATTTGCAGCTGGAAAAATTGACTGTGACGTATTCGTATATTGATGTACGGGAGAACAGTTTTTTCAAGTACAATGTCAAGTTAGTTCTGGGGATAAATTCATCCCAATTACGGAAACCTTCATTGTGCGTCCGCCAAGCACTTGGCCGGTTTTTTATGGTAATAGTCTGGGCGCTACAAAAGTCAGAAATCGCAAAAGCTTTTCCCTCAAAATTAAAATCATCTATTTGCATAAAATGTGGTGGATACAAAAGAAGTTACATATAAAATTCAGTGCAAAGGCATATTCCGCCATACATTGATGGCGTGTGAATATTAAATGGATTTTAGTTAGTTAAACAGTAACATACAATTATGTATACAAATTAATAAAACAAAATAGGTTTAATTCAAGTTTTGACGTTCAGAATTCTATGAATGGAAGGAACAAATTATTCAAGTCCATACAAGTCATTTTAATATACCCATATAAGTCTGCATAATCAGACTATAATGATCCCACTGCTGGGACACAGGCCTCCACTCTGTGAGAGGGAGTGGGCATAATCCATCACGAGGGCCCAGTGCGGGTTGGTGGATGTCACGTGTCTTAAAATGTTTGTTTCCAGGACATGGCAGTTTCCTCACGATGTTTTCCTTCACCGTTTCGAGACCAGTGGCGATATAAACATTTACACTAAACGTTCTAAATTGTTATAGGTCCTCGTTTTTTTCACAGAATGCCAGAAATTACAAGCATACAATCTAAATTATGTTCACAAAGCAAATAAAATTATAACGTGTAAGTATTCGTTCGAAATTAGTTTTTTTTTTCAGCCAGTCTTCATTGTATCGGCCTGTCTATATAAATGTTAGGTGACTGTTAATCAGAAATCCTGTGTGTTAACAATCTATTGTTGTATTATTTAAGTGACAATCATTCGTCAGGAATTATCTGTAAGAATGCATCGGTCAGTGAATCAGTGTTGTGACATTAGGTAGTATATGCAGGAAAGCAGGCGTTCATTTATTAAATAAAAACGAAAAGCTTCGCAAGTAATGGGAAATGGCTACTGATGACTGCAGAGTCGACCTCAGAAGTAACTGCTTGTCACGCGGACAACTGTACGTCGCTTGCTCCCGCGTCACCCAGTTCTGAGTCTCTGTATATTTTGACTGCTCAGACCAAAACTAAAGACGTAGTACACACGGATGTTTTATAAAAATAACATAACATCACGCTTGTATTCCCCAACGGGTTTGGCAGAGGTGTATCTATGTCTACATCTCTTTGTCTACTTTCCTATCGCACGGGGACGCGGGAAGGTACTAAAGGGTCACCGAGGCCCCTGGCATTACAGGTAACGGAAGGAATACGGGTGGGTTTTAAACAGTAAAGGCTCCTACATACTGGCGAACTTGTCGCGCGACGCGACGCGACACAAAGACACCGCGTGTAGCGCTACAAGCGGTGCCTTTGTGTCGCGACGCGTCGCGCGTCAAGTCGCGCCAGTATGTAGGAGCCTTAAGAGTCTGAAACATCCTCCCGCTCCGCCCAGAGCGGGAGAAGTTATTTGATGATTTCCCACCCAAAAAAAAAAAGGTATGCTGAAAGAGATTTCTTTAGAAATAAGCATCACCTTAGTACGTATTTTTCTTCTCCTTTCTTCTTGTCTGTTTATATGAGACACAAACTGAGACATAAACTGTTAAATAAATAAATTAAGTCGTGGACAGAAGCTAATAATCTAAATAAGAAACAGGATCGAACTATATTTGACCTTGATTCCATATCACTCAACAGAAGCATTTATACAATACCAGCTTCTGCCCGAGGCTTTGTATGTTTTTACCGGGATAAAATGTATCCTATGTCTTAACGCGGACCATGGTCTACCTATGTGCCAATTTCATACAAATTCGTTCAGCCGTTTCAGCATGAAAGCAAAATAACTCACTTTCGCATTTATAATATTAGTATTAGGTACACATTATCGTATAAAGCAGCTGTTCACGCGGTCATTTACCTAGCACAGTCATGTTATAGTACTCAACTTGATGTTTATATATAACTCCAGTTTATTACGTGTTATCGTGAACATTTTGCCCGCGTTTCCTCATATTGTCGGTCAGGGTCATAAAGGCTCCTACATACTGGCGCGACTTGTCGCGCGACAAGTCGCGCCAGTATGTAGGAGCCTTAACAAGAAATTATCATGGGGGTTGGAACCCCCCCCCCCCCTGAATGGCAGCCATTTTTGTGTTTTGATCGCCTTTTATGGAGAGTGCATACTAAAAGTAGAGTAACTTAAAAATTTAATGGCCAGTTATCAAAAAACTATTGGCAACGGAAAAGTATTAACAATTGGTTAAATAATACCATTACATGCTGCATCATATTGAAATAAATGCTTAAAGATCAATTTTACGTTAAAAATAACGTCGTTTTTTTTGTTAATCCAGGTTATTACAAAATTCACTTCTGTTTTTTGGGTGGGAAATCATCAAATAAGTTCTCCCGCTCTTGGCGGAGCAAGAGGGTGTGTCAGACTCTTACTGACTAAAACCCACCCGTATTCCTTCCGTAGCCTGTGTTGCCAGGGGCCTCGGTAACCCTTTAGTACCTTCCCACGACCCCGGCAGGCATCGGCCCTAGTGGACTCCTACACTTGTGCTGACGACATCTCTTTGAGGCGCACGTGGAATACAACGCACCGTCGACCCGGGCCTGGTCCTTACCGGACGGTGAGCTACCCATTGCTCACCGTCCGCAAGCCCGCGCCTACGGTGGCCGGAAATCCGCCCGGGATTCCAGACGCCCAGGGCTTCTCCTGCGGTGGCTAGGGGTGAAAGGGCACGAAATTTGCCTTTCCCTCAACGGTCCCGCCCCGGTCCCTCGGTCACGAGCATTACTGCTTCGCAGAAGGAGGTGATGGCTGCCCATGTCCTCTCTCTTTCCATGGCCTGAACCAAGGCCGGACGCGAGAGATCTCTGCCGCTGATCGCCTCCACGAGGACATGGTGGTGCTCTGCCCAAGCCGGTCAGACCTCCACCGTAAGCTCCACCGTGTCCTCCAGGCGATCCACACAGTGGTGACACCCGTGCGTTTCTTCCCGCGCGACGCTCGACGCGAAAACAAAAGAAGTATTCATCAAATAAAACTTAACTAGTTTTTTTTTTATCAGTCCGTTTCTTCTAGTTATTGAGACTACACATATTGTATTAGCGTATTTTCGTGTGACGTCTAGAACGCCATCTAATAATTCGTTATGGGAAGTCGTGTTCGTGAATATTCTAGTGGGCACATTGCTGATATGCATTTTGTGTACGGATTTTGCAATGGAAATGCAAGAGCTGCTGTGCGGGAGTATTAAAAGCGATACCCGAATCGACCAATACCGCATCACCAGTAATTGCACATTCAGTGCAATTCACGCAAGGTTAGCTGAATATGGTATATGGTTTAAGGTACCTGTATCTGTGCATAATGAAGAAGCGGTGCTGAATTTAATAATGAGATATCCAAGACTAAGTGTCCGTCGTATTTCATCGCATTTAAGAATGTCACGATGGACAATCTGGAAGATTTTGAAGAAAGAAGGCCTACATCCTTATCATTTTAGGCGTGTGCAGGATATTGGAGAACCAGACTACACTGCACGATCAGTATTCTGTGTATGGGTAACACAAAATATGCGACGAACACCTGCATTTTTAAAACGCTTAATGTGGACAGATTTCGAAAGCGACATTCACAAGAAGAGTAATTACAAATTTTCGAAATCTACACTTGTGGCTGGCTGAAAATCCACATACTGTTAGACCTTCAACGGTCCATCATGAGTTTTCCGTAAATGTGTGGGCTCCCAAGAAACTTAAATGGCCCTCTTGGACCATCTAAATTTCTTGAGAATTCGATTTCGATTCGGCCAAAATTCATTATTCAGAAATTCTAGAAATCTTTTTCTAGAATTTCTGAATAATGAATTTTGGGAAGCGTTATCAGAATTGCCACTGTCATATCGCCGACGCATGTGGCTACATTTAGACGGAGCTCCACCACACTTTGCCCAAGCATTACAAGTCACCTAGACTAACATAATTCACAGTAATCCACTGTGAATGATGTTGGTCTAGGTGACTTCTTGGTTGACATTGGTCGCGGTGGTCCCGTAGCCTGGCCACCGCGTTCACCAGACTTAACGCCACTAGACTTTTATCTTTTTGGCTGGATGAAGCAAAAAGTGTATTTTTAGCTGGCCAACACCAGGGAAGAGCTGCTGGAGCGTATTCGCGTTGCTGCAGCAGAAATTAATGCTAATCCGAGCCAATTAAGACGGTGAACACAGCAGGTGGCGATCCGAGCAACTGCGTGTCTTCAAAATGGCGGGGAGCATTTTGAACAACTTTTATAATTTCTTGTGTGGTGTAAATAATAAATAGTAATTAATACTTGTTATTTATTTATCATTGATCTGTGATTACTGTAAATATCTACAGAAAAACCAAATCGTTATGAACTCACTACCTACGCAAGCTTATGTTCCAACAACAATATCTTTCAAACCATTAGTCATAGAATCAATTTTTTGGTATCATTATTTAGGTGAACTAAACATCTGTTAGGCGAGTAGATAAAAAAAGTTGTTCTCAGAGGTGAATTTTGCAATAACCTTGATTAACGAATAAAACGATATTATTTTTAAAGTAAAATTGATCTTTTAGCATTTATTTCAATATGATGCAGCATTTAATGTTATTATTTCAGTTATTTAACCCATTGTTAATACTATTTCGTTGCTAAAAGTATTTTTTAATGACAATTGGTACATTGTCTCGCTTACATTTTTGTGTTCCATGCAAAAATAAATAGTTGAACGTGTTCACTTCGTTCGTCTGCAAAGGTCAATTTTCTCTGGGACATTCGACACACATACACAGATAAGTAGGTAGATGTGTAATAGGCACAAGAGCATACATAGTGGTATTGAAGTATTTGAATAATAATCAGTGTAATTTTGATTTCAAAGGTACAAACCCGTTGCTTAACAAAATGTTGATTATGCTATAGAAAGGGTCAGTAAGCAAGTCGAGACCTCATATCAACCAACGGAATATAATAGGCCTAGCCTGAAAGCCGCTTATATTCCGTTGGTTCCGTTGGTGGTAGATGATCTCGGCAGGGTAGGTACCACCCCCCCCAGGGTAGGTAGTCCTCTTTGAGGAGTGGCTAGAGAGGCGCCACGGCATCCACACCTTCCGCCTGACGTAGGTCATTACCGGACACGGCAGCTTCGGGAGGTTCCTATGTCGAATAAGGCGGGAGGAAACGCCCGGGTGTCACCACTGTGTGGATCGCCCGGATTGGGCAGAGCACCGCCGTGTCCTCTTGAAGGCGATCGGCGGCAGAGATCTCTCGTATCCGGCTCTGGTTCAGGCCATGGTACGGAGCGAGAAGACATGGGCAGCCATCACCTCCTTCTGCGAAGCTCCTAGGCACCCTCTCGCCCCTATCCACTGCAGGAGACGCCCTGGGCTTCGGGAATCCCGGGCGGATTTCCGGCCACCGTAGGCGCGGGCTTGCGGACGGTGAGCAATGGGTAGCTCACCGTCCGGTAAGGACCAGGCCCGGGTCGACCTCGATCGGCTCCGTCCAGAGCGGGAGAGGTTATTTGATGATATCCCACCCAAAAAACAAAAAAAAGGGTAGGTACCTCTGCCGGGGTCGCGTGGAAGTTCGAAAGGGTTACCGAGGCCCCTGGCAACACAGGCAACGGAAGGCATACGGGTGGGTTTTAGTCAGAGAAGAGTCTGACACACCCTCCCGCTCCGCCCAGAGCGAGAGAAGTTATTTGATAATTACCCACCCAAAACAAAAAGGTAGGTACCTAGTTGTAAGCATCTGGAAGAGAGTAGCTGAAAATTTGTTACAGACATGCACGTAATGCCACCTACACCATAGTTCAGTAAAATCAATGAACATTCGTAACAACGCGATACTTAGCGTAGTCGATAGATGGCGTTATATTGAGGAAAATCCACTTCACATTAAACCGGATGAGATAAAATTACACTGTCTGGTGTCATCAAAATAACTTAATGGCGCCGATTCCCTTGTTCACAAACTAAAGTAAATTTAAGTTCAGTGCATCTTTTTCTTTCTATTTCATTAAGAAAAGGACAGAAGATACATTTTAGTTTAGTCCTGTCAAATTAATCAGCGCTTGACGTAAATTGACGTAATTTTAGTAGGCAAGTTTTTAATCACGTCTAAACTTGTATAGAGTAGTGACGGGAGCTGATTAATTTGACAGGACTAAACTAAAATTTATCTTCTGTCCTTTTCTAAATGAAATAGAAAGAAAAAGATGCACTGAACTTAAATTTAGTTTAGTTTGTGAACAAGGGAATCGGCGCCATTGTCAATTTATGGTAAACAATAAACGTATTAGTATTGTTTTCCACCTACAACTGACAACCTACATAACATACATAATTACATTTCAAGGAAACGCCATTACCTATAGTTTTTTCATTAGAGTTCATCTCATCTAATGTGTGATCTATCTGTTATTTATTCACGTCAAGAACAGAAACAGACACTGATATTCCTGTGTTAGATTTAATCATTTCCATTCCGTAAATCTTGTAAAATCACTGTTATGATCTGTATTGCAAATTCAGATTATCAAGCTACTCGTACTTAAATATCTTTCTTCTAAGTGTTGCTAACAATGAAAACAAAATAAATGCGTTCACTGTGTTATGAAGTCATGGAGCCGTGGTCCTTCAAAGTTCTCTTTAAAGGTATTATAACATTTATGAATACAACAAAACAGGTCAAATTTATTTAAAACTAGCTGCGCCTCGCGGTTTCACCCGCGTAAGTCTTGATCCCGTAGGAGTATCATGATGGAAAGTACCCTATGTCCTAATCCAGGTTATGGTCTACCCATGTGCCAAATCTATTTAGCCGTTTTACCCTGAAAGCGTAACAAACAAATTCACTATCGCATTTATAAAATTAGTTAGGATTGTAACGATCGTATTTTTTTGTGTCTATTAATGGTCGTTCTATTTCTGATTTCAAAAAGAATATTCAAATAGTTTATCTTTAATCAGTCGAAACAGCTTAAATTACTCTTGATGGTTCGAACAATTTTGTACTAACTCATTTTGTTTTGACAAGGAAACAACACAAATAAATCAATCTAAACAATAACAGAACCAATTAATGAAATGGAACGCATCCATACGAGCGAATATTATTTATCTGTATTGACAACACTGACTTGCTTAGGATTGGTGGAGAATTCCGACATCTTGAATCGTCAACCTGGTGACTATAGGTGGGCAAAGTGTATCATTTTTGAGATTGGAACATTTGCATCTCGATCACTGAAATGATCCGGAACTCTGATATATATATACATATATTACGTTTCATTTGGCTCATTTGGATCATCGGCTCAAAGGATAAAAAATACAGAATGTCACGTATACATGACGTTGCGTCGTCGTCGCGGGCGTTTCCTACTGAGTCAGAGACATTTTATGTGGCAACAATGCTGAATGTAAATTGGCGCGAACGAACATAAACAATCTGCCGCGTGCCTTATCAACGTAAAACGATAACTTGTTAGTGCAAACATAAGCAAAAAACGACCGTATATTATTTGATACATAAGCACCTTATTGGTCATTTTTACATGCATGGATGACGACAAAAAAAACATGTGAGAGTATGAGTGATACACATCTCATTTGGTGTCTCTTTCTGACTTGTATAGATTGCAATTATGTCGCCCGCTCACTCGCGACTCGCGAGTCAAATGAGTCAATAGTTAAGACGTTGACCACACCTAAACCGTGGTCACTGGCAGACTGCATAGAAAAGAAAGAGAAGC
This sequence comes from Atethmia centrago, assembly GCA_905333075.3. NCBI lineage: Eukaryota > Metazoa > Arthropoda > Insecta > Lepidoptera > Noctuidae > Atethmia > Atethmia centrago. Next base: position 6,440,699 of record HG995376.1, read on the forward strand.
GTGATGACCAGAGATCGGATATTCGGATGCATATTTACCTAAAGTTATTTTTGCTGTGAAAGTATGGAAGCGGCTTCTTAAAAATCTTTTTTTTTAAGAGGCCACGAACAACGGGAATGCATAACTAGTCCGGTAGCGACTTCTATAAAAACATTTATAAAAAAAAAAACCCGGGATTATTGGATTGCATGTTTATTTAAAATTAATGTTTCTACCTACTTTACATCATAATATTAGGTAGGTAAATATGCATCCAATTACATAATATGTAGTCACAAAAAAACAAAATTTGTCGATTCGGGTATAGCGGGCGGGATTTTTACGATCGATACAAAAGTGCATTCCATATAATATAATACATTTGAAAGTAAGTTGATATACTCGTACACTCGATTCTATAATCAGAAACCTAAATTTGTATTCCCAGAGCCGCGGGATTTTGCGATACAAAAGCGCATTCCATATTAGCCAACATCTCAACTTTAGGTGAATATGCATCCGAATATCCGATCTCTAGTGATGACACAACGCTTGTAATTTATTGCAAAATATGAAGCAATTATATATTTACTCAAAATTGAGTTGAGTAATCGAAAATAAAAAACAAGCAATTTCTGCATTCAAATAAGACATTCTTGTTATGAATTAAATACGTAACGTATGTTGATATGTTATGCAGATATTTTAGATTAGAACTCAAGGTAAGAGGTTAGTGTAACGTTAATTTGTATCGAGATTTTTGTTCTAAACGTGTTTTGGTAACAACCAAGTTCTGGGAAATATGTTCAAAATTAACATATATTTTTTTCGCTACCACAAACTATACAGATTTGTCATTTTTTTTTTGTGAAACCTATTTTGGTCAATTGGGTCTTGTCATCGCCTTAAGTAACTCAGTGTGTCTCCCGCTCTCGCTCGCTCAATGCTCAGTCACCTCGCGAGCGACGCGTCACGCGGAATGAGCACAGAGCAAAGTAATGTTTCAGATCCAAATGAAGCGTTTGCAACGTTGTTACTGAACCAATCTTTTGAATCACTTCAATGATCCGGATCAGTGAGTCGGTTCCATAAAGTGTTGCCAACTTAGCAACTTTATAGGTAGATCTAGCTATTATTCGGAGTCAGGCAGCTACAATTTAATAAAAGTTGTAGCCAATTTTTTTTAAAACCTTATGGCATTTATTGTAATTATTTATTTATTTATTTATTAAAACTTTATGCACAAGTAAAAAAAATAATACCGTACAAAGGCGGACTTAATGCCTGAGGCATTTTCTACCAGTCAACCTTAGGGTGATGCAGAGAAGACACATGGCAGGTGCAGCTTAAGGGATAGATAACACGAATATAACTACATAATACAAGAATAGATACGTAGATACATACATATAAATAGAATAAACTTTGTCAGGAGAAATAACGATCGGTAGAGGAGAAAACGAATCCAGCAAAATATCAGCGCTGGGATGTTTCTGCCAACTTCTTACGTATATGTTCACGTGCCTTCAGTTTAAAAGACAACCGACTGGTCGCCGTCCTGATGTTCAGAGGGAGCGCATTCCAAAGAAAGACAGCCTGGACAAAGAAAGATGAGCAAATGAAACCAGAGCGGTGAGAAGGACATCGAAGAAGACGATTGTTGGTGGAACGAAGATTTTTACTATGGGCAGAGCACAAGTATTGAATATGGGAAGTCAGGTAAGAAGGAGAAGTGGGTTTGTTGAGAATCGAGAACAACATAGACAGAGCCCTCACCTCTCTGCGCTGACGAATGGGTAACCATTTTAGAAGCACACGGTATGCGGATACATGATCATACTTACGAAGATTGAAAACGAACCGAATGCAATTATTGAGAAGTCGGTCAAGTTTATTGAGGAGATCTGCATTCAGGTCATAGTAACACACATCACCATAGTCAATTATGGGAAAGATTAAGGACTGTACAAGCATTGCCTTTATGTGTGATGGGAGAAGATTTCTCAACCGATAGAGCGACCGCAACGTTCCGGTGACTTTTTTACTAACAGTCGTCACCTGCTTTTGCCAGTCAAGACAAATGTCGACATGCAGACCAAGATCTTTAACATTGGAGCTAAACGGAATGACTGAGTTGTCAAAGATTACAGGTGGCAAAGATAAGCCATTCAGCTTACTTAAGCTATGGGGACTCCCTATTATGATAGCCTGACACTTGGTAGGGTTAACCGCCACTCCAAATCGATCAGACCAGTTTCAGATCAGATCAAATTATCAAGTTTATATTTTAATAATAATAATACATACTGATTTTTTAATACTCTCGAGTTTGATTTAAAACATGATCGTAATAATTCGGCAATTTTGGTTGAAACTTACCAACTAAGTAGCATTTAGCTACTTCTGGCAACTTTTTTGAGTAAAAAAAATTGTCAATTTAGCAACTTTTTGCAAAATGTTTAGCTACTGACTAAAGGTAGCAGTTGATAACACTGATAAGGTACACACCCCTATGTTGGACAGTCAAGACGCCAAACAGACGAGGCTTAGGTATACCTAGCAATATACCTAGTATATATGCTATTGTAGAAAGAATAGTCGCTGTTAACTTCCTTTTTTCATTAGCCGTCCCCCGACTTGACGACGCTTGGCTCAAAATATTACCTAAATGTATATTAAACTTAAAGGGCCCAATTCTTATTATTTTGTTACTTTTTAGATATTTTTGTTAGTGTCGGAGGTTTTTAAAATTTTTAATTTTCAGTGGCGTATTTCGCCTCTCTCGATCGCGGGCGATCGAACACTTTCGAGTGCTAAACTAAGCTTAAAAACTTTTTGAAATGCACTACAATATTATAACTTAGTCTAGACTGATAAAAGTCATTCTTTTAAGGTATGGATAAGTTCCAATCATCATTTATAAAATAAAACTGCTTCAAAATGATCGTAGAAAACCATAATAATTTTATTTAACTTATCCAATCGTGATTAGGTAATGAATTGTTTTCACTTTGTGAATGTAAAATCCTGGGTGATAGCCAGGGTGTAATGATGCAATCGGCTTTGCGGTTGCATCATTAATTTCATTGACGTATTGTCTTATTTTATTTATTTAAAAATATCGTATTGGGTTTAAATATATTTTTAAGAACTTAGTTGCTGCTAAAACCTAGCAAGTATCGATATGTGTCCGTATTTTTGGACACACATACACAGATAAGTAGGTAGATTTGTAATACGCACAAGAGCATACATAGCGGTATTGAAGTAGGTATTTAAATAATAATCAGTGTAATTTTGATTTCAAAGGTACAAACCCGTTGCTTAACAGATGTTGATTATGCTATAGAATAGGGTCTTAAGTAAGCAAGTCGAGACCGCATATCAACCAAAGGAATATAAGAGGCGTAGCCCGAAGGCCACTTATATTCCGTTGGTTCCTTTGGTGGTAGATGATCTCGGCAGGGTAGGTATCTCTGCCGGGGTCTTCCAGATGCTTACAACTGCATCTGGAAGAGAATAGCTGAAAAATAGTTACAGACATTCACGTACTCGTAATGCCACCTACACCATAGTTCAGTAAAATCAGTAAACGTTCGTAACAACTTAGAATTTAGATTTTTTATTTATTTGTAAGAATGTAGTATTATACGTATGGTGTTAATATTTATTTAGTTCTATACGTTCTACCACAACATATGGTGTACAATATACAATATCATTAATAACTAAGTACAAATTAATATTAAGATTCGTCTAATAAATGTCCAACAATAAGCCCAGTATGAATTAATATAAAATTGTGTTTTCGTTAGTTAAAATTAAGCACATGTCATCTTGGGTTTTTACAATGTTCCTCATATTCAGCAATGTAATAAAAGCAATTATCTAGTAACCGATCTGTCAGCTTTTTTTTGAACATGGGGATGGGAAGTTACTTAAATGAGTTAGGCAACTTGTTATACACCTGAATGGCACTAGTTAACAAGAATACAGCTTATTTCGCCAAAAGCATCAATTACCAAATTAAGAATCCGAAACTGCAATTTAAAATCGGATGTGCTTCCAGACCATAAGGAAAGATTGCTCCCAAGTCACTTCAACAACCCTGATGACATCAATGCGGCGTTTCTGGACATCCCAGGTAATTGTCGTCACAACATCTCACAAGTGTCCAATTTTGAGTCTCATAGGTTTGGCCCGGCCACATTCACACTTACAACAACTAATCCTGAGTCAATCATGAAGATAATCAAGAGTCTAGGGTCAAATGCACAGGGGGTCGATGGTATAAGTCTCGATATGATATCTCTCACGTTGCCAACTACTTTGCAAGCCATTACAGACATCTATAACCAGTCCATAGCCACAAGTACGTTCCCCAAACTCTGGCGATGCGCTATTGTACGTCTTATCCCTAAAAACAATAACCCGGTTAACATGAAGGACTTAAGACCGATCAGTATTTTACTTTGCCTGTATAAGATCTTGGAACGTGTAGTATACTCGCAGGTTATTCAATACCTCGAAACTTATAATATTCTTCCCGACCTTCAGTCGGGTTTCAGAAAGGGTAGAGGTACTGTAACGGCTCTGACTGATGTTGTGGGTAGTATCCTTGAAGCACGTGATCGGGGAGAGGGAATAATTCTGGCTCTGCTGGACTTTTCTCGGGCTTTTGACGCAATTAATACCACTCTACTGCTGTCAAAGTTAGCTTTCTACGGCTTCGGCAGAGATGCGATGTTGTGGTTTAATAGCTACCTCACTAACAGGTCTCAATATGTAGTGATGCATAGAGAGGACGGATCAACGGTGTCATCCTCCCCCTCCTAGTGTCTAGGGGTGTCCCTCAGGGATCGATTCTGGGGCCTTTATTGTACATTCTGTACAGTGCGGATATCATAACATCCTTTGTTAACTGTAAATATCACATGTTTGCTGATGATATTCAGTTGTACATATCCTTCAAAGGGGCTGAAGTATCTTTGGCAGTACAGAGAATAAACGAGGACTTGCATAGGGTTGTTGTATGGTCAGAGGAGAACTGTCTGTCTCTGAACCCCCTTAAATCAAAATTTATGGTGCTGGGTTCTAAGAAACAAGTTAGCGCGATACAGTCTGCCAACCCTGAGATAATTATCATGGGAGAAAAAATTGAGAGAGTGGAGCAGACATGCAATCTTGGGATAATTATGGATGCAGAGCTGCGTATTGAGGCCCATGTTACCAATGTTCCCTGTTATTGTTTTTATAGGCTAAAGGTGTTATATGGAATACGGAAATACCTAAGCATACCAGTTCGGAAACAACTTGTTGACAGTCTCATCCTATCCAAGTTAAATTACTGTGATACAGTCTATGGACCATGCCTACTTTCAAGAACGGAGCGTGTAATCCAACGTATCTAGAATGCCTGTGTTCGTTTTTGTGTTAATGTCCCGCGAAAAAGTCATGTAACTCCATACATTAATGAACTTAAATTATTAAAGATGGCTGCGAGGAGGAAGCTACATTTAGCCAACCTGTTGTTTGGTATTGTTACAACTCAAAAACCACACTATTTCTATGAAAAGCTAACTTGGAAGCAAAACCATTTAAAGTATAGTCTTCGCTCCATGGTAAGCCCACTGTCAGTGCCAATGCACAGAACTACAGCATTCAGGGAGTGTTTCAAGTTCGCAGCTACACGCTGTTGGAATGATCTCCCACCACCAATGCGATGCCTGAAAACAGTACAATCCTTCAAATTCCAACACAAAAAGTTACTCATACAAGAACAAATCTCCCTTTAACCTCTCTAAATGTACTCTAGTAGGTAGTGGTTTTACTGTACCTTTGCGGTAATGGCCTGCAGGCTTTGGCAGGGATCTACTATGGCGTAAGCTGCTTGGAATTTCGCTCTTATGTTGGTGGGTCTGTATTTGGTGAGTTTCGCTTCTGCATTCTGTAATTTTAACATTTTTAAGGTTAACATATTTAATGAACTGGCACACTGTGCTTGTCAATTATAGTTTCATTTATAAAAAAATATCTTAATTTATATAATTAACCAGTCAATTTATTTAATAGTAATATAGTTTCACTACAATCACTTGATGCTTGTATCTAATATAGTTGTTTCACACTTACCAATTTGTTCATTGATCTGTTAGTTGAGGTTCTATAAGTCACAGAGTTTGTCATCTACGCCATTTTACACGGTTTACAAAAAATATACCTACACAATCACCCAATACATCTTTTGTTTTTCCATCATATCAGTTTTACGTAATGCACCATCAATGTTAGATAATTAGAATTATGTAGCTGCGTGACAACACAAATAAATAGTTTTCTGACAGCTGCGCGCACAGATTAATTTAGGCCGGCGCGGCGGCGGCGCGTACGTACGTCGTTCTCGTCGTTACGGAATGTTGCCATTTTAAATTTTATTTGTATTTATGTTATTCTTTCTTTTACATACTTGAATTTATGTTATTCATATTACAATCTCACTGTGTGTCACTGCACCGGTCGACGTCATCACGTCAACGCCGGCTATCGCTGAAAATCAGCGCTGGGGCTCTGTCTCGCATAGGGTCGCAGCATTATGCTGAGCGTTGGCCGTTTTGCGTGGATGTGACGCATATTCTCCCCCAAATTGTTTCTTTTTTGTATTTGTGTTCCTTCTTTGCGTCATGTTTACCGCAAATAAAAGTATTTTATTTCTTTCTTTTCTTTCTTTCATTAATATAAACATTCCTCCTAAATAATAACAATCTACATTGCGGTACATTTAATTCGAATTTATGCCTATCTCTAGCCACAGCCTTTTTGTGGCTCACTTGTGATTGCATGCGAAAATAGTCCGGATATTGTTTTACTAGCATACATAGTACATGTACATGTACATGCAGGGCAACGGTAAAATGTGAAGTTTTTTAAATAAAGGTTTACAACTGTCCAAAAACCAGACACCAGACATTGCCCTAACACACTTTTTTTGTACCAGAAATGCCATTAAAACTTCCACTGAATTGCCCCATAGTATCAAACCATATGACAGCACAGACGATACGTATCCGTGATATGCAGTGACTGCTGCATCTACGGACACTGTTGATCGTAGACGTTTTATTGCGTAAACAAATTTGTCTTGCTTATCGCATATGTAAATAATGTGTGATTTCCAGTTACAGTTTTGATCCACAATTAGGTATGCCCAAGAACTTTGTGTTTGTTACTTGTTCTATAATACTGTCTTCATATGTTCATATCCTAAAGTTTGATATATAAGTTTGAAATTGAATTATTATGGTTTTATTGATATTGATTTTTAAATTGTTATTAGCCAACAAACAACGCGATACTTAGCGTAGTTGATAGATGGCGTTATATTGAGGAAAATCCACTTCACATGAAACCGGATGAGATAAAATTACACTGTCAATGGTGTCATCAAAATAAATAAATGTCAATTTTTGGTAAACAAAGACGCACAATTATTGAAAATTTGAGGTTCTTACACCTGTATAAGTATTGTTTTTCACCTACAACTGACAACCTACCGTACATAATTGCATTTCTAGTTTTCTCATTAGAGTTCATCTCATCTAGTGTGTGATCTATTTGTTATTTATTCACGTCAAGAACAGAAACAGACACTGATATTCCTGTGTTAGATTTAATCATTTCCATTCCGTAAATCTTGAAAAATCACTGTTTTGATCTTTATTGCAAATTCAGATTATCAAGTTACTTAGATATCTTTTTTTGTAAGTGTTGCTAACAATGAAAACAAAATAAATGCGTTTACTGTGTTAAGAAGTCATGGAGCCGTAGTCCTTCAAAATTCTCTATAAAGATATAATTATAACATTTATGAATACAAAAAAACAGGTCACATTTATTTAAAACTAGCTGCGCCCCACGGTTTCAGCCGCGTAATTCTCGATCCCGTAGAAATATCGGGACGGAAAGTATTCTATGTCCTAATCCAGGTTATGGTCTACTCATGTGCATGTGCATGTGCATGTGCAAATCTGATCAAATCCATTTAGCCGTTTTAGCGTGAAAGCGTAACAAACAAACTCAATAATCGCATTTCTAATATTAGTTAGGATTGTAACGATTGTATTTTTTTTTTCTATTATTTCGATGATCGTTCTTATTATTGATTTCAAAAAGAATATTCAGTCGAAACAGCCTAAATTACTCTTAATGGTTCGAACATTTTTGTTCTAACTCATTTTGCATCATGCTGGTCCGTCCACAACCACAACCAATTGAATAATTAACATTTGAAAATACTGATGGAGCTGTCGAACATTGTACGACCATCTTTGCATTGTATAAATTCAATCTACTTTGTATTATATAATTGCATAACACAGGTGTGAGTACTATGTATAATAGAGCTACTATTTACCGGCTAATATGTCTGTGGTTGACTTGAATGGGCCCTGGCGGCTGAGAGTATGTCATGCTCACTCAGATGTGGCACGTGTGTTGGATCATTTCAAAATGGTTGAACTGAATGTGCTGATCCATGAGTCATGTTCGTGAACGGGCGCCGTCAGTTGGGACTGGTCACCTCTTAGCTGCCTCTGCTTATTTTTAATTATTTTATTTTGAAATTGTTTTTTTGTTTATTTTGCTACTATGGACGCGTCTTTTTTTACATCGTCCTCACATTTAATTATAAATTCAACATTATTTATACATAACCTTTATGAAACAATATAATTTAAAAGAGTGTCCATGGAGTTTCTTGCCCGTTCTTCTCCATAGGTACCTACTACGCTTTGTAATGGGCAACTAGCTTCATATTTCTAACTGACCGACTCCTTGACAATTCAAAATACCTGTAAATGGTTTAATTGAAATAAATGCTTTGAGTTTGAGTTTGAGTTTTATTTTGACAAGGAAAACAATAAAAATAAATCAATCTAAACAATAACAGAACCAATTAATTAAATGGAACGCATTTATTCGAGCGAATATTATTTATCTGTATTGACAACACCGACTTGCTTAGGATTGGTGGAGAATTCCGACATCTTGAATCGTCACCCTGGTTCACATGCCTGTTGGAAGTTGGACATGGATAATCGCCGCCTTTTTTCCGTCACTGTCGGACGCCAAACAGACGAGGCTTATATCGAGCAATAATTAATGTATGCTATTGTAGAAAGAATAGTCGCTGTTAACTTCCTATTTTCATTAGCCGTCCCCCGACTCGACGACGCTTGGCTCAAAATATTACCTAAATTTATATTAAACATAAAGTGCCCAATACGTATTATTTTGTTACTTTTTAGACGTTCTTGTTAGTGTCGGGGGTTTATAAATTTTTAATTTTCAGTGGGGTATTTCGCCTCTTACGATTGCGGGCGATCGTACATTTTCGAGCACTAAACTAAGCTTTAAAACTTTTTTAAATGCACTACAATATTATAACTTAGTATAGACTGGTAGCAGTCATTCTTTTAAGGCATGGGTAAGTTACAATCATCATTTATAAAATAAAACTGCGTCAAAATGATCGTAGAAAACCATAATAATTTCATTTAACTTATCCAATCGTAATTAATGAATTGTTTTCGGCCGTCCAGAGACAGACTTTGTGAATGTAAAATCCTGGGTGATAGCCAGGGTGTAATGATAAGGTTGCATCATTCATTTCATCGATGTGTTGTCTTCTTTTATTTTTTCGCCTGTCACTACTCCATACAAGTTTAGACGTAAAAACTTGCCTACTAAAATTACGTCAAGCGCTGATTAATTTGACAGGACTAAACTAAAATTTATCTTCTGTCCTTTTCTTAATGAAATAGAAAGAAAAAGATGCACTGAACTTAAATTTAGTTTAGTTTGTGAACAAGGGAATCGGCACCATTATGTTGATAAGCTGAACTTAGGCATAACGTTGATTATATCAGTTGTGAGCTACGTCGTGTTTAGAGCGCTAGATGGCGCTACTATAGTGAAGTTGTGGTTCCTTTTGTGATGGCGCCATTACCGCGCATGACGGACCAATAGGAACGCGCTGTAAGATTGCGTCATGATCACGCCTCGTGCTTAGCCAATAGGAAATCAGTATTTACACATAGCATGGAACCATTAACGAACCAAAGCAAACAACATGCAGTAGAATAAAACGCGTGTCCGTACATTTTTAACAAAATCAAAAGTCATTTATTCAAACTAGGCTGAAAATCAGCACTTTTCGAACGTCAAAGTTACATAAGACAGTCCCCCAAAAATACCCGCCCGTCACCACTTCCTAGTGCTTTAGCTGGGAAGAAGAAGTGGTGGAACAAACTCCCCAGCAGCACGTCTGTCTGTTTAGTTATATAAACTTGATTCTATACAAATCGTATGCAAAGTAATTAACATTACGAAACACAAAACATTGGATTAAATTACACACTTGCCATACGTTAGCTAGCACGCGCCAGTATACCAACAAAACAATGAACAAACTGTACTCAAGCAGATAAAAATTTCAACTTAAAAAAAACGTAAATAGAACTTAATACCTAAATAAAAGCCTCCAGGCATAAAGGGCGTGCCCGCTTACATAAGGCAATTGCTGTAGCTCGAAGTGAGAAATGATAAAATAGTAACCCCATCGAAGTAAAATAAGTAAACAATTACTAATAACAATTAAAACCATGATCAGCCAGACGACCAGTCACCAGTAACTGTCTAAGAAGTCTGTCTCGTGATTCTTGACGAATCTTTTTTTTGTTATCTGTATCCTGCGACACTGAATATATAATAAACTAGCTGCGCCCCGCGGATTCACCCGCATAAGTCTCAATCCCGTGAGAATATCGAAATAAAAAGTAACCTATGTCCTAATCCAGGTCTTCTACTCATGTGCCAAACTACATCACTCAAATTTAATAGGTATCTATTTTTTATTTATTTATTGGTCTCTAATTGTATCTTACTGGCGCTGATTCCCTTGTTCACAAACTAAACTAAATTTAAGTTCAGTGCATCTTTTTCTTTCTATTTCATTAAGAAAAGGACAGAAGATAAATTTTAGTTTAGTCCTGTCAAATTAATTAGCGCCTGTCACTACTCCATACAAGTTTAGACGTGATTAAAAACTTGCCTACTAAAATTACGTCAATTTACGTCAAGCGCTGATTAATTTGACAGGACTAAACTAATATTTATCTTCTGTCCTTTTCTTAATGAAATAGAAAGAAAAAGATGCACTGAACTTAAATTTAGTTTAGTTTGTGAACAAGGGAATCGGCGCCACTGTATAACTGACTAACATCAATTACATACGAGGGCGACACTGAAAGTTTTTAGAGCGGGCCACTTGTAAACGATGTAATAAAAAAAAGTTCAAATTTTGAAAATAGAACTCTTTGCCAATATGTATGTATTTGTGTATGTATTTTATTCATTTGTCATTTGTTTACGATTTGGCGGCAAATTGAAAATTGTCTGTGTCACGTCAGCATGAATCTAACGCAAGGAAATTTTCGTACAATGATTTTTTATGACTTTCGATGTCATTTAAGTCAACAAGAAAGTTATGATAGACTTCGAGTTTTTGATTTTCTAAGAACTTTCAGTGTCACCCTCGTATTCACATGCCATCAGTGCATGGCGGAATGTGTCTTTGCACTGAATTGTATATGAAACATCTTTTGTACCGCTTTTGATGTGATTTTAACAATTTATCATAAAAATCAGCCAAGTGCGGCTCGGACCACGCATAATGAAGGGTTCCGTAGTCTGGATGAATTTGTCCCATCAAATTATGTCGCAAATGTGGCCGTATTTTTTATTGCGTTGACTTAGAATGTTGATTTTTTTAGAGCTCTAGGGAACCGTAGACCTACTACACTACCTATTTGATATTATTTTCAACTTTATACTTCCACGCGTTCCTGAGAAAAAGGGTCTTGACAGACAGACAGACAGACAGACAGACGGACGGACGGAAAATGAAATGATCATTATAAGGGTTCCATTTTTTCCTTTTGAGGTACGGAACCCTAAAAAGTAAGTAGGAGTCTCATTTCCTACGAAAACGCTTTCTGGCTCTTCTAGAAACGAAACCTCAATAGGTATAATAGAGTTTATTAATTCTGTGTATGAAACATGATCCATTGACAATCAAAAATAAAAAGTGTGCAGTCGGGGGACCCCCGTCAGGAATGAAGTTCGTTCTCACGATCTCAATATACACTGGACAGCAAATAAACCGACCCACCCGCTACCTAGGCACTCTAATTCGATTTTCTCAAAAACTAAAAAACCTACAATTATCAAAGTTGTACCTACAGAAAGTGCGTTTCATGGTGATTAAAATGAAAGGAAACTCATTGGGTTTAATCAATATTTCAGTGTTTATTAAGGATTTTACAAAGAAGAGTCGTTTTCCAGTCGTGACAATCTTTAGTAATGATAAAGTGAAAAAAAAAATAAAGCCGAAAACAAAGATAAAATCAAAAACAAGTTTTTGATCAATATTCCGTATTCCCTCCCCTTGCTCGGATAACTGCCAGCATCCTTGTATTCATCGACCTTACGAGCCTGACGATAAAATCTTGAGGAATTGTATTCCACTCCTCTTCAATTGCGATTCGCAGCTCTGGAAGCCTTGTTGGAACAGGTACCCGGGCTCGAACCCATCGTTTCAGCTCATCCCATAAGTGTTCTATCGGATTCAAGTCCGGGCTTCGAGCTGGCCAATCCATCGTACGAATGCTGACGTCGCGTAGATACTGTGTCACCACATGAGCAACATGAGGCCGTGCATTATCATGCATCAATTGCATATCCTGCCCGATATATCCTGCGTAAGGTACCACATGGTCTGCGAGGATTTCAGTAATGTAGCGATGAGAAGTCATTCCACGTGCACGGCCCGTCGGTTCGATGAAAACTAACGCTGTATGTGCTGTTAACAAGATGCCGCCCCAGACCATTACAGATCCTCCTCCATAAGCAACAGTTTCCTCGATGCAACACTGAGAATAACGTTCTCCAGGGCGACGATATACTCTCTGACGTCGATCACTTCCATGTAGACTCACCCTGGTCTCATCAGTGAAGAGTACATTACTCCACTGCTCTAATGTCCAATCCCTATGCTCTCGAGCAAATTCAAGTCGTGCTCGACGGTGTGCTACCGTTAATGTTGGGCCTGTTGCAGCACTTTTTGGGGTCAGGTTACGTTCAGCAAGTCTCCTTCTGACGGTATCTGAACTTATGACCACTTGGCGTTCGTCACGCAGACTTTGTTGGACTTGAACTGCGTTGAGGTGGCGATTTCGCAGATCAGTAAGGTGGATATAACGATCATCTGATGCTGATGTAGCCCTAGGTCTGCCCGTACCTGGACGGCGATCGAATGCTCCAGTCTCTAGGTATCGTCTGTAAACTCTTTGCACCGAAGATCTGCTGATTCGAAGCCTTCGAGCGACTTCACGTTGCGCAATGCCTGCTTGAAGTAATGCTACAGCTTGAGCTGCTTCATGAGGTGTTGTATCCATTATTAATCGAAAAAAGTAGCAAAAACACGCGCGTCTGAGCAAACGATGGACAAAAACTAAACAAATGATAAGAAATATCCGACAACCCTCATTGTAGAGAAAAAGAACGCTAATTTCAAACTCTGGTGAAAACAGAGCAAATCGTTAGCATTGTGTTTGTTGCTTGATTACAATGTGAGTTGACGATACTTTCGAATTAATTTGTAGTCATTTTAATCACCATGAAACGCACTTTTTGTAGGTATAACTTTGATAGTTGTAAGTTTTATACTTTTTGAGAAAATCGAATCAGAGTTCCTAGGTAGCGGGTGGCTTGGTTTATTTGCTGACCAGTGTATTTTAAAACAACACTAAACTTTCACAGTCAACATCTTAGATTTACATTTTGACCTCACTATCGACTTTAAACATAAAATCACGCCTTGTTTCCCCGAAGGGTTGGGCAGAGATGTACATGTAGTACACCCACATTTTGCCAGTTATGTTTAAGTCCCATGTAATAGGGGGTGAGCCTGTTGCCATCAACTGGGCACAGATCCTCCGGGCTGCTACTGAGAAATTCCAGATAGAAAAACCCAACAACACTTGCTGCCCGACCCGGGACTCAAACCCAGGACCCCGTGCTGTCGCGGGAAGGTACTAATGGGTCACCGAGGAGGTCACAGACAACGGAAGGAATACGGGTGGGTTTTAGTCAGTAAGAGTCTAACACACTCTCCCGCTCCGCCCAGAGCGGGAGAAGTTATTTGATGACTTCCGACCCAAAAAAAAAAAAAGGTTCCCGTGCTCAGCAGTAGCACTTGCGACCACTAGACCAACGAGGCAGTCTTCTTTATATGTTCTGTGGTCTTCACTATCAACTTTAGCATCCTCATACCATAAAAACAATATCCATGATGAGAAATTTGAAAATGTTTGCAGCCCCTGGGGCTGTTGGAAACGACAATAGACGAGATGATGAAGACTTGTTTGATCTGCTGCGAGTCTGGCGTTAGATCCCCTAGAGGATTCCAAACGCACGCCGCCACCATGGACGAACTCAGCAAGAGTGAGAGATACGTACCAATACTTGTTTGACTTGCTAACTGTTGCTCCGAGCCAAGTATTTGTACATGTGATGTGGGGTAAATGTATTATTGCATTTACTGACGCTGCCAAGATGTAAAATTATTCCTTAAATAGGTACTACTCCACCCATAATACCAGGCAGCTGTCAGTCTTGATAAGTCTCGAAGGAGTAATTGTATTTGGGATACATAATCAGCCTATAATGTTCCCACTGCTGGGACACAGGCCTCCTCTCTGTGAGAGGGAGTGGGCCGTAATCCACCACGCGGGCCCAGTGCGGGTTGGTAGATGTCACATGTCTTCGAATTTTTTGGTTCTAGGACAAACTGGTTTCCTCACGATAATTTCCTTCACCGTTTTGAGAGCAGTGGTGATGAAAATAATTTACACAAAGTAAAGCGCCTGTCCGGGTTCGAACCTACGACCTACAACGTAAGTCGCAGCCGTTACCACTGGTCCACCACTGCTCTATCTATTCTATCTATCTATTTGGGATAACTTGTATGTAATTCCTTACAGTATGGAATTGTCTAGATCTCCGTTCTTATGAACAATACGATACCAAGTCAATAATCAATAATACTTTTTAATTTAGATTTTTAAATTTTATTGTTTTTCAGAATAACTCTCTTAATAACCCTATCTAAGATCTATGAAAGAAATGTCGGTTGCGTTTGTTTGTGTGTGTGTGAAAGCGCAGCTTAAGGATACGTACAGACTGGCCGCGTTTTAAAAAGGGGAGTTCACACTTACCGATTTCCGTAAATAAGAATAAAATTTAAAAAAATACCTGCGCATTTTATTGTTAATTCGGGTCGAGAATCACTAACTTAATTACCTCCTAAAATGTTTTGCAGATCCAAAACAACACCTTGTAAAAGCTGACGTCTTATATTACGGAAATATAAGAGGTCTGCAATGCGAAGTTAGTTTATACATATTGGAAATGTATAGCTTGATGTGTCGTGTGTAGTAAGTAGGTTCATGACATTTTTGTATGACATAACGTGTCAATAAGAGAATCACTTAATCAGATAAAACAACAGCAGTATCGATGAACAGATCACGATGTAGATAGCTCACCCTGACCTATAGGGTTATGAGGAAACGCGGGTGCAATGTTCACGATAAAGGCTCCTACATACTGGCGCGACTTGTCGCGCGACGCGACGCGACACAAAGACACCGCGTGTAGCGCTACACGCGGTGTCTTTGTGTCGCGACGCGTCGCGCGACAAGTCGCGCCAGTATGTAGGAGCCTTAACACGATACCTACATCAAGTTGAGTATTAAGGCTTCTACATACTGGCGCGACTTGTCGCGCGACGCGTCGCGTGGCGATTCTGGCGCGACATCGCCACGCCATACCTTTCACACTAGCGCGACAGGCAGCTGGCGTCGCGGCGTTGTCGCGTCGCGGCCGCTACAGTCGCGTAGCGGGCGCGACGCGACAACGCCGCGACAAGACAAGATAGTATAAATAGCGGTCCAATCCAAACTGGCCTCAGTAGCAGGCGTTCTTCGTCAGTGGATGAAGGCAGGTCTGTGCGTGTTTGCCGAGTGAGGTTAGGTTCGATTTCCCGGTCGGTGGACATAACCCAACCTAACTTATGTACCTACCTAGACTTGACCACACGAGCGCGAACGGCGAAACTGACGAATTCGGACGCGCTAAGTGACTTAGGTAGATGTAATGGTGGTGTGTGTGTAATTAAGTTTTAATTTAAGCGACTTTGTTCTATACTATGCATAATGAAGTAGATTAATTTACCTACCTATGTGTGTGTTCAAGTGTTGTGTGCCTATCTTATTATTTTTGTGATCTAATATTGGAAATATATTTTTATGTTAAACATTACATCCGTTAGTTTTATTCATTCTAATATATATTTACTACTTTTTGTATTAGATTCCAGTGGGTCTCATTGACTTTTGCGTTTTCAAATTTGACATAAGCAAGTTTTACCAATTAAACTATTTCAGTGTATGCTCAGAAGCATTCTAAACCCTCTTGCAAAAGTTGAGTTTACTCGGTTTTATTCCAAAGTAAATTAAATCATAAGCAAAATTGTAAGTCTTCGCAATGTGAGTCTTATCCCATTGTGATAAGGTATAAATTAGGATGTATGACGAAATTAACTAATAAATGAATAATTTCTCAATTTCAATATATAAGTCCTCGCAAAAGTTAATTATCCTAAATTATACCTTATAACAATAACATAAGAGTTACATTGCAATGACTTACTCATGGTTTTTGGCGGCGCGCGGCATGCTCAAAGGAGTAGGTACCTTTTTGAATCTGCCGCAAGCCAGCTGCTCTACTGCGCCGCGCGTCGCACTTGCCACGGCTATAGTACTTACCTAGTATTAAGGCTCCTACATACTGGCGCGACTTGTCGCGCGACGCGACTAGACACAAAGACACCGCGTGTAGCGCTACAAGCGGTGCCTTTGTGTCGCGACGCGTCGCGCGACAAGTCGCGCCAGTATGTAGGAGCCTTTATTCGCGGATTTTGACTCAAAACACGAATGTCTTATAATTTTATTTCATTTTTAACCGACTTCAAAAAAGGAGGAGGTTTCTCAATTCGACCGTATATATATATTTTTATGTGTTTTTGTACGGATAGCCTATACAATGCGAGATCAGCTTATACTGGAAAGTTATAGCATGATGTGTAGCCAGCCGTGCGCACTATTTTACCTACTGCTACAAAATAGTAGTCAAGTGCGAGCCAACTTTGCGCTGAGGGTTCCGCCCATTGGTTTAGTAGTAAGTTTGTGTTTTATAGTTTTCGCCGTGTATGTAGGTATGTAATGTGACAGTCGTTTGCGTATGTAATTATGTTTTAGTAGGACTATGCAAGTACCTACACATACATACCTATAACTATGTTAGAAATTTTGCAAACCGATTCTAAACCACTGCATAAATTCTACTGCTACAAAAAACTAGTCAAGTGCGAGTCACCATTGCGCTGAGGGTTCTTTAGGTACTTTGGCTTGGTAGTAAGTTTACACTTTGCCATTTTACAATCGTATAATATAGTTTTCGCCTTGTATTACTACTTTCGTACTTATTATGCAACTACATACCTATATAAAAATGAATCGCCGAAAGGTATGCACACGCATAACTTCCGAAGGACTGAACCAAATTGGATAGTTATTTTTTTGTCGTGTTTGTGATTCTCAGGACAAGGTTTGTATAAATATAAGATAGGTAGGGTAGGTAGGCAGGTAGGTACGTACGTAGGTAGATATGTAGGATAGGGACCCTACCCTAGCTACCTAAGGTAGGTAGCTAGGGTAGGGTAGGTAGGTAGGTAGGTATGGTATAAACCATAAGTTTTTGGAAAGTAATTAAACATCGTCAAAATTATACAACATTTATTTTAATTCACTTAAATCTCTAATTAGTATATTTCGAACATGTCTGGGATCGCATAGCTCAGGCAACATGCATGTTATATAAAAATGTTCTAATTTTGGTTCCATTTCTTCCCAATAATGGTCATGTCTCTCTATAATTTCAACTTTGATGTCTATGTCGCATCCAGACCATACTCCGAAAATACATTTTTGCCTACCAGTGATATGTAATTGTCCCTGCACCTGTATATACTAAGGATGTTTTTTATTTATGACAAGTCCGTTTTTAGTTTTCTTCCAAAACTTCACTTTTTTCTTATCTATAGCTTCGTCCAAAGAGGTTTTAAATGCTGTAATTAGACACTTGGTTTCAATGATTGTGTCTTCTCCAACTATTCCGTCTGGAGTTGCACCTAGAAAAGGCAACTTCTTATCTATGAAAAGACCACAAGGCCTTTTCTCCTGTTTTTTCTGATACAAAGTGAACGTTGCTCAATGTATATCCGAATGCCTTATTATGATTGCATATTTCTTGAAGTCTTCTATAAAAATATTCAGTGTCAATTATTCTTCGTCCTTCTATACAATAACAGCTTTCCCTTCTACAGAATTATTAAAACTCACTTCGTACCTGAAATGACCAGAATAAAAATATTTGATGAATTCTTGTAAACCTGCATACATACTTCATACAACCTTCTTATATAGAAATCTAGCAATTACCAATTACTATCATCATCTGATGTTTCGTACTGCGGAGGGTTGTGTGAATATCTGAAAAAAGGTAGTTTTGGTATATGAAGTAAGAAATTATAATCCTAACTTCTTAACTAATATTATAAATGAAAAAGTGTGTTTGTTTGTTTGTTACGCTTTCACACTAAAACGGCTGAACGGATTTGGATGAAATTTGCACAGGGGTAGACCTTGACGTGGAAAAGGACATAGGCTACTTTTCATCCTGGATCGCAGACGAAGTCACTGGCAACAGTAGTAGTAAACTAATTACTAATAAAATCAATAGTATTATTAATAAAAACATTACGCATCCAACATTCTTTCGATTAAAGAACACACTGGAAGCATAACTTTGACAACATGAATAAATAATACGGAACCCTAAAAAGTCTTATCGTGAACTTGCTAATTTCGTGATAGTACCGTTACGCGTTAGTATAAAGCGGTAGTGCCATGGGGGAACAGCTAATTTCGTGATGATCAAACACGTATGATACTTACAAATGTAATATAAGTAATTATGAAGATTTAATTCGTCCGAATTTATTTCTACATCTTTTGAATGTATTTGGGTCCTGTAACAATCACACGTGGCAAGTTAATATTACCTACCAAGACTTTACATATTTTT